>CM042690.1:607268189-607609087 GCA_023614405.1 Avena insularis | reverse complement strand
GTTCTTCTGGATGGACCGTGATCGCGCGGTGTCACGGGTGCGGTCAGCAAAGGCTTTGTTGGCATCGATTGCTCTGCGTGATGTTTCCGCTGGATGAGGCAACACCATCGAGGCCCCCTCTGGGGTCCGCTGCCGTTAAGTTTCAAATGTGCATCATGTCGGGGAAACTGATGCGGCATCTATCGTGTCGTCAGGGTGAGAGGCCGCTTCTTTCCCTTGTGTGGTTACATCATCCCTGGCGTAGATCTGTTCAGATCATCTACTAGTGGTAATTTTGAGCGCTTTCTTCACGGGATGTCGGCGTAGTGGGATATGCATCCACATTATAAAACTACCGTAAGGCGCATGACTGTGAACAAATTGTAGATCTGTTTCGAGCAGCCGCGCGGTGTTATTCTTCAGAATAGAGTAACTCACGTAAAAAGATAGATGTAAATTTGTATATATTCGATCGGGCGTGTTGTGCCCTTTTATTCTAAAGGTTTATTGTTGTTAAGCACGCGGTGCTTTGTTTGTATATCGTGTTTTTCGTTAGTTCGACGTGGGTTTACCATCAGTGTACTGAGGCATTATCCTCAATTGACAGAAAGTCGTGAGGTAGGGGGAGCCCCGCGAGTGTGTTGTAACATGGAGACAATAGGTGGGGATTTTGGAGGCAGGACACTTAGCTTTATTCATGTCGTAGCGAGGAGGTTGTTGTTCGGCTGAGTAGCCTTGGCTGAATAGCCTTATTGAAAACCAAAAAGAGGGAGGTACCTGGGGTAAATTTAAAGCGCGTCGCAGCCAGCGACGTTCCATGGAGTTGGAGTATGCTTTGACTGCCAGACTCCCACGTGCTTCGAAAAGTATATAGGCTGCCCACCTGGGATGACTTCAAAGTGATTTATGTAGGGTCCTTCCCATGGTGACTCGAATTTCTTGGTCGCTCTTGCTTGAGTCGCAAGACTAGGTCTCCCTTGCGCCAAGGACCTTGGGCGCCCAGCCCTCGGCTGCCGTAGTAGTTGGAGAGCTCTGACGTACCTTCGGCGTCCCGGTGATGCTATGTCATTCTTCGTCCGAGTGTGTTGACGGCGTCTATTGATACATCGCCGATTCGAGCTTGAAATGCTATGTCACGCGTTTGTCGAGTGTGTCGACGGCGCCTTCGAAGTCCGGGACCGCTGATTCAAATACCGTAGGTGACAACCTGTGGGGCTCGCCTTATGGAGTACCTGCGCTGGCTGGTATGCATTCGGCTCGCCTGCACCATGAAGAAGGGGGCGATGTAGCCAGCTTGAACTGTTGATGCGTCGTGCGCAAGCTCGAGGAGGGGACCCCGAGGTAGTTCCTATGTCCAGGATCCTGCGAGTCGCTCAAGTGGGCTCATTAGGCACTTCTTGATGCGGCTGCACCGGGATGAGGCTATTGGCCCTTTTTTCTTGAGCCTGCCTGTTCGTCTGTGGAGTGCGCCCGCGAGAGGCATATGTGATGTTGATTCCAAGGTCTTCTATGAAGTCTTGCAGAATTCTTTGGAGATGAAGTTGAGCCGTTGTCGGTGATGATGCTGTGCGGCACACCGAACCTATAGATAATGGATTCGAAGAACTTGATGGCAGTTTTTCCCTTTTGGTTAGTGACGGGCATGGCCTCAATCCACTTGGTGAATTTGTCGACTGCGACCGGGAGGTGCGTGACCTCCTTTCGAGGACCTTGGCGGTTTGCCAATCATGTCGAGGCCCCACTAGGAAAAGGCCGGGCCAAAGGTATGGGCCTGAGCTCGATCCGTGTGTGTGGTTTATCTACGAACCTTTGGCACCGTTGCATCTTGGACGATGTCGCCAGCGTCGTTCATGGCCAGTTAGCCGATGGGAATCTGGCTAAATGAGCTTTGGCGACAAGGGCACGGCTGCCCGCATGATGGCCGCAGATGCCCTCGTGGATGTCTTGGAAGATAGTTTTGCAGTCACCGATGGTGACGCACCTTGATACACCCAAAATGTTGTGCTTACTGTTCGCCATTGATGATGGTGAAGGCCTTGGACGGCGAGATATGCGCGGGCATCTGTCAGTATCAGGAAGTTCTCCGTCTATCAGGTACCTTAGGTATGGCCGTGTCCAAGTTTCTTCGACTTCCATGACCTACATTAGGTTGACCATTGCAACCTCTATGTCGAGTTTTTTGGGTCCTTCCTGACCGTCGGGTAGCAGCCCCCGAGTGCTCTGCTTCTTCGGGTGATCCCTTTGGGAATTTCCGTTTGATGGATGGCACGCAGCACCTGGTGGCACCCGTGTGCAGGTGGAGCCGATGTTGGCGTCTGACCTCTCTTCGTTGCTTTCTCTCCCAACGTGCCGAAGCTCGCAGCCGTCGAAGTCTCCTTCCAGTGCGTTGTAGAGTGCGCGGTACGCAATCATGTTGGCGGCGTGTGCATCGCACTCGTTAATCGTCTACTGAACGACGAGGTGGAGTCACCGCAAATGACCAGGCGCGTCGCGCCGCAGATCTTGGCCATCCTCATGCCGTGGATGAGGGCCTCGTACTCGACTTCGTTGTTGGAAGCTTGGAATTTCATCCGAAGGACGTACTTCATCTTATCGCCCTGCGGGGAGGTCAGTATGACCCTGGCTCCTGCTCCGGTTTCGCGCTTGGAGCCGTCGAAATGCATTGTCCATGACTATGTCATGTCCGGCGTGTCTAGCA
This sequence comes from Avena insularis, assembly GCA_023614405.1. Taxonomy (NCBI): domain Eukaryota; kingdom Viridiplantae; phylum Streptophyta; class Magnoliopsida; order Poales; family Poaceae; genus Avena; species Avena insularis. The sequence goes on along the minus strand of CM042690.1, from coordinate 607,606,410 downwards.
GCTGTAGTTCCATCCAGTGGACGAGGAAGTCTGGAAGGACCTGAGACTTGATCACGTGGCGCTTCTCGTAGACGATGTCTAGAGGTGACAGCTTGATGCCCCACAGGGACATGGCCTCCGGATTGTTCAGGATACTGTTCAGGGGTGCCTCGTTGACGACCATCACCTGATGTTCCTGGAAGTAGTGGCTCAGCCGACGAGCCGTCATGAACACCCCGTAGGCGAGTTTCTGGTAGTGAGGGTACCTCTGTTTTGTCGGCGTCAGTCCCTCACGTAGGGCGGAGATTGGGCGGTGGACCCCATGGGTCTTGCCTTTTTCGTCGCTTCGACCACCGATGCAGTGCTTACCACTGGTGTGTGGCTGCTACGTCTGATGAAGGCTTGCGCTCCTTTGGCGTGACCAAGATGGTGAGGTAGATAATGTAGCTTTAGATCTTGAATGTGTCGCCTCCTCGGCGTCCACCGAATTTAATTTGCCTTAATGTAGTAGCTGGTAGAGCAATGAGCTTTTTCGCCCATGCGGCTGATGAACCTGCTCAATGCCGCGATTTGCCCGGCAAGCTGCTGGACGCCCTTGAGGTTCTTCGGCTTCTCCATGGCCATTATGGACCGGATTTTCTTCGGGTTCGCATCGATCCCTCACTGGGAGATGAAGTAGCCTAGCAGCTAACCAGATGGGACACCGAAGGCGCATTTTTTTGGGTTTAACTTGATCTTGTATCGATCGAGGTTATCGAACGTCTCGCGGAGATCGTCGATGAGCGTCTTGGCCTCCCTTGTTTTGATGACTATGTCGTCGACATAGACTTGGATGTTGCGGCCGATCTGGTCCTTCAGGCATGCCTGCATGCACCGTTGGTACGTGGCGCCTGCGTTCTTCAGCCCGAAGGGCATTGTTTTGTAGCAAAACACTTCGAACGGCGTGATGAATGCCGTTTTCTACTAATCTTCGACCTTTAGTCGGATCTGGTTGTAGCCTGAGTAGGCATCGAGGAAGGAGAGTTTTTGCATCATGCAGTCGAATCGATGATCTGATCGATCCGAGGGAGAGGGAAGTGATCCTTCGGGCAGTTCTTGTTCAGCGATGTGAAGTCCACGCACATCCGCAGGATGTCCGTGTCCTTTTTGGAGACCATCACGGTGTTGGCGAGCCACTCGCTCTCCTTGATCTCCCTGATGAAGTTTGCCTCTAGTAGTCTGTAGACTTGACTCCGATTGCTTGCCCGTGGTTCGGATACCGTCGGATGGACTGTTTGATGGGCTTGGCGTGCTGAAAGACATTGCGTGCGTGCTCGGCGAAGTCCCTGGGAACTCCTGGAATGTATCCAGGACACCAGCCGAACATTACCCACCCCTCACGGAGGAAAACCATGAGCACGCTTTCCTATGCGGAGAAGAGGACGATGGCCATCAGCCCCTTCTAGGAGGTATCCGAGTGGACCTGCACCTTCTTTGTGTTGGCGGTGGAGTGAAGGACATCTGTGCGTTACGTCTTTGCTGGGGTGCCCCATTGTCCGTCACCGCGGAGCCTTACGAGCTCCTCCGCATGCCGTATGACTGGGAGATTCTGTTGAAGTCCCTATCGCAGTGGTCTGATCGGGTGAAGCTCCTGTGGACCGTGATGACGCCCCTAGGTCCTGGCATCTTGAGTAGCAGGTACGCATAGTGCGGTACCACCAGGAATCGTGCGAATGCCACGTGCCCGAGGATGGCATGGTATTGTGATGTCCAGTCCACCACTTCGAACTCGCGTTGCTCGCATCGGAAGTTATCCGGCTTGACGAAGATGATGTCGAGCCATATCTTTCCCAGGGGGAATACACCCTTCCCTAGGACGATGCCATGGAGCGTTGTATCGATTGTTCCAGCTGCGCAATGGATCCGCATTGCCGCCAAGGTCTGGCGAAGATCGATTGATGCCGCTGCCACCGTCCCATGAAGACGCGGCTCATGTCGAACCCTCCGACCAGCCTCGAGCACCAGGGCAGCATGACCTGGGTGAGGGACACGGCAAGGTGATCCAATGGCTGAACGTGATGCAGGACTCCGATCCGCTGAGGTACTCAGGGATGGCGGGCGGAGCGGTCACGGCTAGGTTAATTTGGCGGGTGATTTTCTTCTGCACCCTGTTTGTTGGCGCCCTTTTTGGATCATCAGCGATCCTTTCGGCACGGGGTACCTGTGCCCACCGTTATTCTGTGTGGGTGCAATTGGGTGGTTCGAATGTCCCGCAGGTGGTGGTGGAGGAGCTCCATGTGCGATCTCACATGGTGCGGGTGCATTCCCGTATCTAGGGTTCGGGGCTTGCTTCCTCATCTGGGACATGCTCTCGCTGAGTTTCTGGAACTCGCGGTAGTCCTTGAGCATGTGGCTTGCCTTCTTCTTACCATCCTGCTTGCCGATGTAGAAGTGGACGGTGCATGGACCCGATAGTTTGTCGTATGCTGAAGGTCCGTCGTCACGGCCACGGCGTTGCCATGACTACGTTGGGCGTCCTCCGTCGCAAAAGATGCTTCCACGGTATCTGCCGTTGCTGCGGTTGCCGTCGCTGTGGCCGTCGGCGTAGCCAGCCACGACCATGTCGGGTCCATCGCGATCGTCGTAGACGCGTGATCTTCTCTTGCTATGGCGCTCACGTCGCTGGCCGTAGTCATCTTCCTCCTCCGAGTGCGCTCGGTGGACGGAGTCCTCGCCGCCGACCCTCCTGTTGGCGATGTCCATGAGGTGGTCGAGTGTCTTGGGCTTGACGCGCCCAAGTTATTCTTTGAAGTCCTAGCGTTTGACGCCGTCCTTGAAGGCGTCGATAGCTCTCTCCTCAGAGATGTGCGCCGTGGAGTTCTTGGTGTTGGACCAGCGTAGTATGTACGAGCGAATGGATTCGCCCGTTCGTTGGGTGCAGGCCCGCAGCTCCTCGATCGAGGCAGGCCTCTTGCTGGTGCCCTTGAAGTTTCGGACGAAACTGTACGCCAGCTCCTCCCAGCTTCGGATGGATCCCGAGGATAGGCTGCTGAGACAGATCCGAGCTGCGCCTGTCAGCTTCGGCTGGAGGCATTGCATGGAGGTTTCCTTGTTTCCGCCGTGTAGATTGACGGACGACAAGTGGTCGCTGAGCCATGCCTTGGGGTCCTGTGTGCCGTCGAACTTCGAAGTGTCTGAACGAAGCTTGAAGTTCCGCGGCATCCGTGTCTGCCGAACAGATCTGCTGAAGTATCGGTCTCTGTAGAGTTCTCCTTCGTCATCATCCTCCTCGGATTCAGACGAGCATACGCGCTTGGCGCGTGCCTTGACGATCTTGTGCTGGGTTAGCTCGCTTCGAGCTTCGTAATCGTGGCTGCGACGGCGCGAGATCTTGTGCCTTCGAGGAAGGTCGTTCTCTTCATCTTCGGTGAGGGCGTGGGGCTGCGGTTGAACCTGACCGCATCCTTCTTCTTTGGCTCCGCAGGAGCTTCTCCGTGGGCGCAGATCCGCGAGTCCGAGTCCGGTAAGCACGGACTTATGCATGGCACTTTTCGGGTCCCCCTCCGGAGGTGGATGGGACGCGAGGTACGCGGTGGCCGCCATGATTGCAGCTTGCGGTGTCTTCAGGATGACGTTGCCGTCGGTGTCCATCTCCATGAAGGACGCGTTGAGGGCCCGAGTCACCTCGCGATGTGCCTTGGGATCCATGTTCTCTGTGCGAGCGGTGCTTGTTGCCATGGTTGCCGTGCGGCTGGAGCCGATGCCCATGGCGGAGAGCGCAGCTGTCACAGATCGGACTCCGAGGCTGCTTGCTTGCGTTTGTCAAGCACCTCTTGCATCTTCACCTGCTTCTTGTGCTCCTCGATTAGGAGCATGTGGTATGCCATCAGCAGGTCCCGTGAGGCATCTGCGGGCAGGATCTTGTTGCCTGCTACGGCTTCGCGTGCTTGAGCCCATCCTTCCTCGCTGAGGTGGATGACCCAATCAGTGTCGTTCCCGTGGGGGGGGGGACTGGCTTCTTCTGTTCTCACCGTTTCTACCCTGCGGGTTGGGTGGCGGGTTGTGCTCCTTATCCACGTCACTCTGGATGGCTGCAGCGCACTGGTAGCGCTCGTAGATCGGATTGCTTCCGAAGCTTTGGATCCGGAACAGTAGGTCCCTTCATCCGATGGTGGATCGCAAAGATCTGAGTTGCATCTGCTGCTGTCGTAGAACTCATATGTCGATGGTGATGTGCGTAGCACGGGGTGTGGAGCCCACGAAGCAGGCCTAATCGACGGCAAGGGCACCAGCTCTGGGAGGCGGAGAGTGTCGGTCTGCCCCACCTAGAAGCAGAAGCTCCCGAACAGGCTCTCGAGTTCGGCGCGAACGGGCTCGAAATCCTTCAGGGTGGCTGGCAGTGGGCGGTGGTCGAAGGCGCCAAAGAGGAGATGACTCTCCGTCTTGAGTTGTAGATCGCTTTGGGACCGCCACGATCGCACAATCAGCGCCCAATTCCCCAGACGGCTCCAATTGGCGAGGTTTAATCTCGTCAATGCCCATTGTTATGGACTTGGGTTTTGGAGAAGATGGGGATCTGAGATCATGGAGCAGTTAGCAAACAAGCAACACGGGACACGAGGTTTCAGGTTCAGCGCCGGAGGAAAACCCTACTCACCTTGTGCTCTTGATTACGGCAGAACCAAAAAGTACAGGGGTGCGCAGATACAATCTGGCGTGGAGGTGTGTATGCGGTGGTGTGCGATAGATTGTAAGAGAGCCTCCTCGTCGTGCCCTCCCGGCCTTTATATAGAGATAGGAAGGCCCCAGGCACAAATCGAGTCGGTTACAGGTTTTAGGGTTTACCCCTTTGAATTTTCTATCTACTCTAGTCTTGATTTCCAAGGATCCGAAGGCGTCATGGGCCCTGGCCACCCGAAATTCTTCATGGGCTGGCGCAACTTTGTCGTGGGCCTTCCTTGGATTGGACCAGGTATGCTAAGGTCGTGTACCCGCAGGGTATAACCATGTCAGACGCTGGTAAGTGTGACTTGGATGCATAATGCTGGCAACCGTTTCATTTTCCGACTAGCTCTTGTGCCTCTGCCAGTGCACTTGGCCAATAAAATCCATGTCGGAATGCCTTGGCCACCAATACCCTTGATGATGCATGGTGCCCACATTCTCCTTGGTGAATATCCAATAAAGTTGCTTGTCCTTTCTCTGAACTGATGCAACGCTGCAGTACACTCGTCACACTTCTCTTGTATAGCTCCTTGTTGATTATAGTGTATGCTTTTGCCCTTCTTTCTGTTTGCCTTGCTAATATCTCATCATCTGGCAAAGTTACATCTTTTAAGTAGTTGAATATTGGCTGCGCCCATGTTGGTATGAGTGGTACCGAATCTATTTGCCCATCAATTTCCATTGGCTCAGCCGACATATGTTCTGCTGACATGACCTGAGGAGTCCCCGAGTGTGATTCGGCTACCCCTGAGGTGAGCGGATCAGTCCCCGAGTGACTCGAACCTGCCTCTGAGTCAATGTCCATCGGCACAACGCTTGACTTTTGTGTTGCCGGGATGAATATTAATTCGGATTCTGGTGAGGGCTTGATCGATGGTAGTATTGCTTGCCAAGATGAGCCTAACTTGGATAGCACATCTACTGCCTCATTCTCTGCTCTTGGTACATGATGGAACTCACACCCGTCAAAGTATCCCGAAATTTGTTGCACATGGAAACGATATACACTACTAGGAAAAGGGTTGTTCGTCGAGCACCTAAAAAGCCCATCCGTGGCGCACTAGTGGTGCGCCACTAAGCGTACGCTGCGGCTAAAAGTGCCCGTAGCGCACAACCCTGGTGCGCTACGGTTATATGGGGATAGGCATAGCGCACTACCAGGTGCTCCACGGGTAGGGATATAGGTGCGCCACGGATGCTTTTTTCAAAAAACAAAAAAGCAAAAAACACCCTCGTTTTGAATTGCAAAAGCAATCGGGTCCACATCGCCGCCGTCGTGTCGCCTCGCTGGAGCATGGTGGCCTGGCCACGACCTACCATCCTAGGGAGGTGCGAGAGGTCGTGGCCATGCTAGTCCTTGCCGGCATCGAGGAAGAGAGGGAGAAGGAGGTGTGGCTGGAGAAGGGAGGAGGTCGCCGCAAGGAGAAGGAGAAGGGATGAGGTCGTCGGCGCTCGTCGTCGCTCGTCGTGACTGCAAGGAGGAGGAGGCCGCAAGGAGAAGGAGTTCGTCGGCTCTCGTCGTGACTGGAAGGAGAGGAGGAGGAGAAGGCCACCGCCACCGTCTGGGCAAGGGAAGGAAGAGAATGAAAAGGATGATAAGGAAGAGAAGGAAAAGGAGGAGGAGGAGAAGAGAGAAGGAAAAGGAGGAGGGAGGAGAATGAAAAGGAAAAGAGGGAGGGAAGAGACGCGTGGTCGGGGGGCGGGGTGGGGATTCAAATTTTGAATTCCTCCCAACTTACGCGTAGCGCACTAGGTGGTGGTGCGCTACGGGTAAGTTGCCCTCTATTTTTTTCTGCAGGAAATAATGGTCTTTTGACCGTAACTTTTTACTCTTTTCGAATTTTGAAAATCGAAATAATCGCTAATCGAGCGGATGCGAAATCTCGTTCTCATCATTTTGGTATATTATACGATTTTTTTCGACATCGTATGCAAAAGTTACGGCCATTGTATCGTGACATGACTTTTTCTTTGCAGAAAAAGTCGAAACTATTGTTTGTTTATTTTCCTACAAACTATACCACATTTCCTACCTACATATGAAAGGATTATATTTTTGGAAGTGTTTGTCATTTTCTTTTATTTTTGCAAAACCTAAAAAGGCGATCCACGGGGGGTGGGGGGGTGGGGTGGGGTGGAGTTGGTACAGGCCACTTAGCCATAGGGCACTAGGGCAGAGTGCCCTACGGCTAAGTTGACCCATCTTCTGTAGCACACATGCCTGTAGCGCACTAGGTCAAGGTGAACTACGGCTAAGTGACACATCTGTAGGGCACCTTGACATAGTGCGCTACGGGTATGTTGTATGCGGCCACCTGTGCCCTAGCCCACACATAGTCGTGGAGCACCACCCCCATGTGCGCCACGCTTTGACGATTAGCCGTGGGGCACTGTGATGTGCCACGCCTATTTTACCCGTGGGGCACCACTAGCAAGTGCGCCACAGAAGTGTGGATTACCTATAGCCGTTTTCCTAGTAGTGTGTGCCATGTTTGCGTCCAACGCGTCCCAATGGCCAGACACTTGCTGAATCACCAAATGCGAATCACCAAAACACATGATCCTTTTGATGCCAATCTATTTGGCCACTTTGATGCCGTGGACAACTGCTTCGTACTCGGAAACATTGTTGGAAGCAACGGAATGGATCTGTAACACATACTTGAGCTGATCCCTCTTTGGCGATGTGAGCACTATTCCGGCGCCTAAACCCATTTTTGCCTTGGATCCGTCAAAATGCATCTTCCAATAATTCGGATCTAGGAGAGGTGGTTCGCATTGCATTTCCATCCAATCCACGAAGAAATCTGCCACGGCTTGAGATTTAATCGCATCCCGCCTATCATACTGTGGAGTATATGGCGCTAGCTCTATGGCCCATTTTGCGACTCGGCCACTGGCATCTTTGCTGCCTAATATATCCGAGATAGGAGCCTCACATATTACCCGGATTGGGTGTTCTTGGAAACAACTTCTTTGCTGCCATATATACCCCATATGTCATTTTTTGGTAATGAGGGTAGTTTTTCTTCGATATAGAGAGCACCTCGCTCAAGTAATAAACTGGACTTTGGATTGATTTGCCCTCTTCTTCACGTTCAACCACTATTACTGCACTTACAACTCCGTTGGTTGCGGCGACATAGAGCAACATTGGCTCTTTAGATAGTGGTGACGCTAATATTGGTGTTGTTGCCAACATCTTCTTGAGTTCATGGAAAGCGCTATCGACTTGTCGTGTCCATGTGAATTTGTACGATTTTTCATCAGTTGATATAGCGGTAGGGATTTTTCACCTAGCCGACTAATAAACCTACTCAACAAGGCCAGGCATCCTGTGAACTTCTAGACATCGTTGAGGGTTTTCGGAAATTCCATTCTTTCAATGGCCCTGATCTTTGTCGGTTAGCCTCAATTCCTCGTTGGATACAAGAACCGAGTAACTTGCCAACCGGGACACCAAATGTGCATTTTTCGGGTTAAGTTTCACAGAATCTTCTTAAGTTCGAATGTTTGACACATATCATCAATTAGAGTATGACTTTGCTTGGTTTTTATCACCACGTCATCGATGTATACTTGAACATTTTTGTCCAATTAATCTTGCAAGCATTTTTGCATGCATCTTTGATATGTTGCACCTGCATTTCTTAATCCGAATGGCATGATACGATAGCAATAATCCCCATACGGGGTAATAAAAGCTGTCTTTATTTGATCATTCGGATTAAGTGCTATCTGGTGGAATCCAGAATACGCGTCCAAAAACGACAACAACTCACACCCAGCAGTAGAATATATGACTTGGTCGATCCGTGGCAGGGGAAATTGATATTTTGGACACGCCTTATTGAGGTTCGTGTAATCAATACACATGCGCCACACCACTACCACGTTTGGGTCATCCTTTTTCTTCCGAACCAAGACTGGATTTGATAACCAATCTGGGTGCAGTACTTGCATGATGAATCTAGCGGCTAAGAGCCTGGCAATCTTGGCAGCTATCACTTTCCTCCTATCTTCGGTGAAGCGGCGAAGGGGTTGCTTCACCGTCTTGGCATCTGTCCTTACATGAAGAGAGTGCTCAGCCAGCTCCCTCAGAACTCCTTGCAAATCCTGTGTGGACCATGCAAAGATATCTAGATTCTCACGGAGGAAGCTGGTGAGCTCGCTTTCCTATTTGTCAGTTAGCCTAGCCCCAATAGAAACTGTGCGCTCTGGGAAAGTCTCATCCACTTGTATTTTCTTGGTCTCTTTGGTGGCTTGGAATGCCACATTGCCATGCGGATTAGTGAGTGCCGACATGGACATTTGTGCTGTTTTGGCCAATGCTGCCACCTCCAAGATTTGATGCTTTTCCTGTGCTATGACCAGTGACTCGGCCAGTGAAGATCCGGATGAGGCAAAAGCAATAGACCTTTTGTAATCTCCTTTGATTGTGATCACCCCACATGGACCTGGCAGCTTCATCTTCAAGTAAGAAATGTGATGAGTAGCCATAAACTTTCCCATAGCCGGCCTGCCGAGTAAGGCATGATATGAGCTGACCAAGTCGACCACCTCGAACTCTATGGATTCAGTGCGACAATTCTCTCTGTTGCCGAATAAGACGTTGACCCAGATCTTTCCAATTGGCTCACAGGAAAATCCCGACACGATGACATGGAAAGTTGTCTTAGTCGGCTCCAGCATGTTCATGGTAATGCCTAACTTGAGCATGGTATCCTTGTACATGATGTTGATGCTACTGCCATCATCAATCAGTACCTTGGAAAATTTTATGTTAATATTAGGGCCCATGAAAGTTGGATCCAAGACTAGAGCATAAGCTCCTGGGGTTGGCATGATCTTGGGGTGATCCTTTATGCTCCAAGTTTTTTCCTGTTCAGACCAGTGCATGTACTTGGGAATTGCCGGCATTGTGGCATTCACTTCCATCGTTCGTCTCTGTTGGCTCTTTTTGTCATTCGGCTCTGTGACAAAGACGACATAGCTCTGGTGATGTTCTCTGTACTCATTTCTAGTTCCGTGGCCGACATGAGCGTCGTCACCTCTTGGATTGTGCACCTGGTGCACAGCTTTCCTTCTTTCTTGATTATGATACCTCGGCTGCCTGTTTTCATATCTATTATCAGCTCCCACAACTTGAGAATTTCCTCCTGTGAGTGGTGGAGGGGGAGGTGGTGGTAGCTGCTTACTAGGTGAATCCACTCTATCTCCTTTCTGAAACCAAGTGCATTGTCTTGTTGTGTGATTTGCTGTCTTACTCGAACTAGGTGTGTGAAATTTACATGAACGGTCTAGCATCATCTCATAGGTATACTTCTGTCTGTCCTGATATGGCTTCCTTTGTTCATATGGCTTTTTGCCATCATTCTTTGGTATCCATTGTTGTTGTCCATTTGTCCTTTGATGTTGGCTACTTCCAGCATCTGGATGATCCTGACTCACGGCCGCAACCTGAATAGAACCATATCTATAGACTGGCCTTTCATCTCTTATTTTGCTTCTGTATTCGGCTCTTTCCTGGCGCCTGTGTGACCCGGCAGCATCATAGATCTGAGTCTCAGTCATGCCGTCTGCCGACATGAGAAGAGGCTGAGTCGGATCTCCTAATGCATACGAGTCAGCAATCCTTATTGTTTCTACCAAGCTTGCCGGCATATCCTTCTATAACCTTTGCCACAACACACTTCCGTGTCTGCATCCTTGAGCAAACCAAGCAATTCCCTGTGATTCGATTACCCCTTCACAAGATTTGCGCATTGTGCACCATCTTGTGAGGAACTCTCTGTCTGTCTCATTCGGCCTTTGCTTGCACATTGCTAGCTGTTGTGGGCGATTCGGCCTCTTGTAGGTGCTCGTGAAATTGCTTACAAAAGCGTCCTGAAAATCGATCCAGTTGTTGATGCTTCCAAGTGGCAAGTTGTTCAGCCATACCCATGCTGGTCCTTCTAACATTTGCGGTACATATCGTACTGCCCATATCAAATTTCCCTACGCGATTTTCATAGCAGTTCCATAATCTATGAGCCAGTCTTCTGGCTTTGTGCTTCCATCGTAAGTTTTTATTCCTTTGGCTAGCTGGAAATTTGGTACAGGTGGCTCCTTCATGATCCTTGGGCCAAAGCATGGTGGACCCTATGGACCCTGCAACTCGATCAACTCTGCCATCTTTATTCGGTCAAGCTTTAGCCTTGCATCATCCGGCTGAAGGTTCCTTCCTCCGAGTCTGGCTCCCATCGCTTGATATGCGTGATCCGGCAATTCATACCCGTCGTTCACCATCGCCGAGTAACCATCATTGTATCTGTTTGCATTTGGGTCAGCAGGATGTTGTACTGCTTTTCCCGCACTTTGCTGTCTTCTTTCGGGTTGGGCTGGAGCATTATTAGGTGCTGGAATTCCTCCTCCTGCCGAGTGAGCTCCACGCCTAGGTTGAGGCGCAAATTTTTTCCCTCCATTGTCATTCCTTTGCCCTCCTTGCCTCTCTCGGCCTGCATTTTCCTGGTTCTCATTTCCCTGGGCGTTATTCCTTCTCTTTCCCTGTGCATGCGCTGGCTTTCCCTAAGCCATTGTTGGGTCATAGGTGATCATTTGTTTGTTCCTCCCTGAATCCACACTCTTTTCTTTTCTCTGTCTTGGCGCCGCTCCGGGTGAGGATGCCGTATGACCTGCTGATAGCGCCGGGATAGGAGTTGCCGAATGAACCATCTATGACCTCCCCGCTATACCCGGATTCGCCCTGTAGTATGCTTCGTTCAGCATGCTAGCTGTTCTTACCAGTTCATTGACCCGCTCTTGTTGTCTTTTCTTTGCTTCACCCGTCAAATGGGGTAGCTCTGCCATTGCTTATTATGCGGCTCGCAGGTTAGCTGTTGATGTATTGTACGTCAGCTGCATGGCTGTTTTGTTGCTATTCTGTAGCGTTATCTTTGACGTTGCATCTGCTAGCTCCTCATTGAGGTTTCTTCCTCTTAATCTGGTTGCATCAAGCCGGTTCTTTGCGCCCTTGACTCGATTGGCTATAACTATGCTAACTCCTTTGCCTTCTCTACGACTTTTATCCTAGCCTCCTCCAACTCGGCCTGCACGCTTGCCGGATGAGTCACTTGCACTATATCTCTGCCAACTTATCTATTGCTTCTTGCAGTTCTTTAGCTCTCTTACTCTTGGCTATATTCTCTGGCTTTTCTAGCGATGCCTTTGCTATTCTTGTAGCCCTTGGCGTTTCCTCTTGATTTCCTCCCTCGGGATCCTCATTCACTACTAGAGCTACTGGAGGAGCTGCTGGGTTAGGGGTTATCATCATTGCCTCAACGGAGACGAGTTCGTGAAGTTTCCTTGCGACAGGAACCGCAGGAGGATCCGACGCCAGAACGACGCGCTACTGATACGCTTGCTCCACGCGCACCATGACGTAGACCTGGTGCTCGCCAAACTTGATGAATCGACCGCCCCTTAGGAACGGTTTTATCTCGAAGCACCCCGCTTTGTCGCTGACGAAGTTAAGCGCTCCAAACCTCTGGATGAGGCCGGAGTAGACGCGCTCGCTGGTCTTGGCAATGATGTTGCCCGTCCGGATGAAGTATCCATCAAGCACCTGCTTCCGCCCCATGGTGGGCGCCAACTGTCGTGGTGATGTCACGACAAATGCCATGGGTAGGCTTAAGTTGGGGGCCGAATGGGTGCTTGTGGTCACCGGGGAGGGAGTGCACGGTATAGCCATGCACGAATAATAAGATGAACTCTCCACACTTAGGAATTTTATTGATGCTAGAGATTTAAAAGTGCTCCTCGAGCTGTATGAACTAGTGTTCTGTGCACTAGTTCCCTACTTGGTCCAAACTTCTCTAACTACAACTATGTCCTATTTTATATATGCGTAGCTAGCTAAGTTACACCCCTTTGGGTTCTAGGGTTACTGTTTGGATCTTGGTCCCTACTATGCGGGCTGGGTCATGGGCTTTCCCTAAGCCCAGTGGCCCAGTCCATAAAGCTAGACAGTTAACGGTCTTCAGGTACGTCGCCTCCTGTTCCTTTTGGCATCATGTAGTAACTTTGTACGTCAGCCCTTGCTTTGGGCGTCACCAGGCTCCTTTCGTGTCACCCGGCATCGCCCTTCTCTTTTGACCACGCTTCACTATGGTCCCTCCTGAACCTCACTCGGAAAGGTGCCACACGTCCTATCTGACTCGGCCCCTCCTCGGGAGACTCGGCTCGTTGATTCTTGCAAGATTAACATCTTTGTCATATACGGGCCGACATTGTTTCTATGTCGGCCGCATACGATCCTCTTACCCGGCCATACTTATTCGGCCTGGTTCTTTCTTCACTCGGCGTAAGCCAAGCTGGGCTGTGTTTTACCCCTTGTGACCCTACCGGGGGTTATACCCCCGACATTTATCTTAAGGAAAACACCTCTAGTGAACTGTGGACCCTGGTCCAATCTTTACCATTGTTACATCATCTACTGTTATCGTTTACTTTCTTCAAGGAACCATTACCTTCCACACTATATGTTTAATCCTTTTTTCCAGAAAACTAGTGAGATTAACAACCTCACTATAAGTTGGGGCAAAGTCTTGAGTTTGTGGTGTGCAGGATTCCAAGTTGTTAGCAACACCTTGGAGTTGTTTCCTTGCTCCTACTGGTTCGATAACCTTGGTTTCATAACTGAGGGAAAACTTGCTGCTATGCTCATCACACCTTCCTCTTGGGGTCTCCCACGAATCTCTCTGATGATCTAAGCCCGTAAACATTTTTACTGGCGCTTTGCCGGGAGTTTAAGGACAGCTTTACAAGGGAGTCTTTCACAACCACTCTATTTACTTTGTTTTGTTGCTGCTTAGTTTTGCATGGTTCTTTCTTTCAAAAACACAAAAATTAGTTTCGTTTTGTTTTCTTTTCTTATCAAAACACAAAAAATTAGTTCTTCCTATAGTTGTCACTTTGTTCTAGCTCATCATGTTGATCTCTAAGTTTACCTAAAATACCTTTCAATAGGTAGTGGCTTTATAATTGGGAAAGAAAATATTGAAGAATTCTTTAATCATATCAGCAAACATGAGGATATTGAGGATAGATCCTGGCAGAACTTGCTCCTAATTATGAAATTGCTACAGCTTCTTTAGTTCACATGTTGGAGGCTAGGTTTGTTAAACTTAACCCCATGATGCAAATAATGTTTCTTAAACTTAAAGAAATTGAGGATACTAAAAAGAGATTTTATTCGAAACTTTGCTAAAGGAGTTCAATGATGTTGCTAAAGAAGCAAAAAGGGTCTTTGATCATTTTAATATGCTAGGATCATGTAGATGTTATTGGTACATTATAAAGTTGAATAAAACCAAACTCAATGAAGAGGAAATTAAAATACTCATACCTTTTAAACTTGTAGGAATGCATGAAGCCTTAGAACAGAATTTTGATTGGATTGTTTACGAAAACCCGTTTGATGAAAGTAGTGAACCCAAGAGTGCTGAGATAGGATCCTATACAACTCATTTGGATGATATAACTTTCCTAGTTGAAGAAATTTCGAGTATTGTTGTTAATGCTTCTTCATCTGAAAATACTTGATTCTTGCTTCTTATGCCTAACTTAAAGGCGTTAAAGAAAAGTACTTATTGGGAGATAACCCAATAGTTTTCTTGAGTCTTGGAAGTTACTACTTCTATAATAACCTCTCCTTATCCTTTTTCTTTGATTTTTGTGCCAACAATAACTTCTAATGAGAGAGAAGTAAGATTTAGGGAAGTTGCTGTCCCGAAACAGATTTTTGAGCTTCACTATAAAAATTCGTGAAAAATCTCTGTATGTCGGATTGATCTTTCATTTTCTGGGTAAATGCCCCAGGCTGTTATATAAATTTCATTAGTTCAACACTTACCGATTTGAGCAACAGAAGGTCTCCGAAAAAATCGTTTTTTACCTGTTGGTCTGTTTTGACAAATTTCTGCCATTATTTGCATTTGCCTCTAATCGATTTCTTTTTTGATTTCTCTTTGGTAAATTGAGCTTTTTAAAGGAATTGCTACAGTATCTTTTGTTTTTAATGAAAGTTTTGCTATGTTGAAACTAAACCCAAAGGTTTATTATCTTGAATGCACTAATGTTGCTAATGAAGAATGTGTGAAGTTTTGTATGAAGGAAATTTTTAAGTGTATGGGAAGAATGATGTGATGAGATGAAGAATAGACAAAATATCAAGCTTGGGGATGCCACCCCGTGTCAACCCAAGAAATATTCAAGACGTACAAGCATAAAATCTTGGGGACCCAAGGCATCCCCTTCTTCATCAATAAAAATCTCATGTCTCTTTCTAGACACTTCGTTTTTATTGTTTCATTCACTGTTGTGTTGTTCTTGGAGCGTCTTAGTTTTCTTTTTTGGTTTTATTTTTCTTAGTTTGCTTGAATAAAGTAATTGGACCCACTCTTTCGTTGTGTAGATTCAAATAAGTTGATTGGTGTTGGAAAAGAGTAGAAAACTTTATACTTAGGTGGTACAAAGGGAGCTTGTTTTGACTGTGGCTTAGAATTTATCATGTCATGATAGATGTTGTTTTGACCTTATGCTTAGTGATTATTGCTGTAGTATGACTTGTTCCAAACAATTGAGATTGCTTGATGTGCCTTGCAAGAATCAACCATTGTTTTAGCATACAAAAGCATAATATTTTGGTATTCTCCTTTGATGCTTTGTTTGGATTAACTTGGCACATGCTCACACCATGTTATGACTATGAACCAGTCACCCTAGCCTCTATGATAATTTATTTTTGACTTGTGATACCACTTTATTCTTTAGTTAATAATTTTTTGTCACTTTGCATGATTATGGCCATTATTGCTCTCTTAGTTGGTCGCTCCCAGTCTTTTGCTAGCCTCCACTTGTACTGAGTAAGCTCTACTCATACATCCAACTCCGAAGAAACCAAGTTATTCCAAAGAGTCCACTATAAATTCCTATGCATGGTGTGTTACACCATTCCAAGTATATTCTTGTTTTACCTATCTTTCAAATTAAACTTGTTATATGAAAATTAGTGATTCAAGCTCTCAAAAACTTGATGGCACACTTTAGTTTTTGCACCTAATAAGCTTGAACCATTGTGTCATCTATGTTGTATATGCTTGGACGTATAAGTTGAGAATTAGCAGAACCGTGCTATCACAGGGAACACTTTCAACACTTGTACATATCTACCCAGTTGATATCATGATATTTTGTTTGCGGCTGTCGGTGGTGTGAAATAAAAGGGGAGCCTGTAAGTCCATGGATTTATGTATATGTGTTAGAGAAACAATTGGGCCATTAGCCTAAGCCATGCCTAATCATGGTAGAAACTTGCAGCATAACCATAGTGAGCAATCCATGGAGCATCCTTAGAAAAAATATAGAAAAAAGAGAGAGAAAAAAATTTATGCACCATGCTCATGGTGAATAAAAGGATTGCTGAGATGCTCACTTTTGCTGCCTTGTCATTTTGATATGGGATAGCTCCTGTATCATGGGGTAAGGGGTACCCCGTTGGTGGTTCTCTATGATACACATATACTTACGATGACAAGAACTTACCGGTAACTAAAGTTGAGTAGCATGAGGAATGGCCCTCGTACTCAAGGGACATGCGATTGCCAACTTATGATTTGTCAAGCATATACTCCATACTTTGTTCACTTTAACCTTAATCGCTTCAAGATTCTTATGATAGGGGCAGTGAGAACTGAAAACTAATAAGTACCATAATTTTTGGAAGCTCTGTATGAATCTTGAGATCCCTGCTTTCCTCTGTGAAGGGACTTTCTTCCCACTTTTATATTGAGTCTCCACCTTCTTCCTTTATGCACCAACTAAGAGAGCATAGTTGTCATTCTTAGTTTTATGTGCATTGTCCCGAAACTTATTGATTGATTCATAGTGTTGATATTGCTTGTTCTTGAACTCTTTGTATCTAGTCACCCTTATGAACGTTAAAGGTGTCCTGTGCATTTATGTTTTGCTACTCCATGAGGGACAAGCTGAATACAACTATGGTATGTTTTCTATATGTGAAACAAGCAAACGTCTTTCAATGCATTGTTATTCATGATCTTTGTTAGTATCCTTTCATGTTGCAACATAGTTGCTATGTCTTATTGTTATAAGTTCATCTTTCATGATCATGTGTAGAGTACTTTGATCCCAGCTTTCAATGCTTGCAAATGGTTTGATCAAGATTGTGATGGTGCATGTCACCTCAAAAATTATTCTTTTTATAACTTCCCTACTCGAGGATGAGCAGGAGTTAAGCTTAGGGATGCTTGATACGTTGTAAACGTATCTATAATTTTTGATGTTCCATGCTTGTTTAGTATCAGCTTTGCTATGCTTTGTCTACACTTTGCGGTATTTTTATACATTTTCTGGGACTAACCAAATAACAAGATGTCGCAGTGTCAGTTGCCTATTTTCTGCTGTTTTTGGTTTCAGAAAAGCTAGTAAGGAAATATTCTCGAAATTGGACGGGACAAAATCGAAAGTCAATATTTTACCAGAACAAACACAGTGTCACATCCCAAAATTTTCCAAATTTTGAAATGTGAAAAATAAATAATTGCTGAAATTTAGGGTGAAAAGAAACTTTTGTTTTAAAGTGGAATCATCAAAACCCAACTTGAACAAACTTTGAATAAAAGGGAATCCGACAAAATTCAAATCAAGTGAAATGCATTCATCAATGAATGTATCTGGAAATTTAAACTTGGGAAAAAAATAAACCAGAACCCAAGACCTTAATGGAAGAAATCATTTCCAAAGATCTCTCTGAGACTATGGATTTGATCCATATAAAAATTTGTCAACAAACATTTATAAATGATCAAGAATGATAAATAAAAATATTACAAAACCATAGAAATTGATTTCATTCAATTTGGAACCCTAGATAAATACTTATGGATTTAATAAGATGAAAGAAAATAAATTTCCAAAGCTAATAAAGCTCCTAATCTAAAATCCATACCAAATGGTGATCAAATTAATCCTAAAGAGATATAAAAGGATAAAAAAATATTAAATAAGATTTTACAAATTAGAATCACCAAGTTTGGATCTTTAAATAAAAAGATATGAATTTTATAAGTTAAAGAAAGAAATAATAAATAAGGAGTATTAAAATCCAAATTAAAACTTGGCCCAATCATAAGCAAATGGAATGAATATAATCCAAATCCAAATGAAATAAATGGATAAAGAATATTCAAATAAATAAAATGGCCTTAACCAAATTCTATTCCATTTGATTAAAGACAAATCCCTAATGAGAATGATTAATTAAAATAATAATTGAAATTGCCAAGTGAAACAAAAGTTATTTAATTAACTTAAATGAAATAAAAGAATCATTTAAAGTTATATGGAATTAAAACCATATTTGATTTCATTGGAATAAAGACAATTGCCCAAATCAAATGATTAATAATCACATTAAACTACTTTAAATAATTCTAAGTGAATTATTTAACACCCTATTAAATAAATAAAACCTACTGAAAAAGGTTTGGTGAAATTTTGATTTCATGTAAGGTTTTGAGAATTTAATTAAATCTTATTTAATAAAGGAAAGTGCCATTTTTAAATAAAATAGAAGCCATAAATAAATAAAGGAATTATTCCAAAAAAAGGCTTTAAATACATGTTTAAATCATATTAAAAATTTACTGAAAAGTTTGGAAGGTTTTGAATTCAAATGGTTGTTTGAAATGTTTAAACAAATTCAAAACAGAAAAAGAAAAATGAATCACAACAAAAAAATGGAAAGGACCCAGCCCAGCTAACCTAGCCCAGTCCAGGCCCGTCAACCCCATTTCTTTCCCCCTCTCGTGAAGCGTTTTCCACCAGAAACCACACCTGCACTGTCCCTGACCGCTGGACCCCATCGTCCCTCTCTCTCTCTTGCCAGACTGCACCGCCAATCATCTCACTCACCGCTAACCTCGCCATTTCCTACCGTTGATGCCGATAATTAATTCGCATAAATGCCGTACTAAAACCTTACCGCGACCACGCTTGATTAAACGCCTGCTCCCCCTCTCCATTTCCCCCCAGAAGCCACCCATCCTCTGCCACCAGGCCGGTCAGATTTTGCTCGAGAACTCCCACTGCTCCGGTGAGGCTTTTCTCAAATTTCAGCCAGCCACCGTCGCCCTTGCCTCCCAGATCCCACTAGCGCATTCCCCATCACCCCCTGCATCTTCCAATACCCCGAGCTCAGCCGCGTGAGCCCCCTAGCATCGGCAACCAAAACGCCAGCTTGCCACCACCGTCTGCTTCGACTCCGGTGACGCCTCCCTGTAAGCCACGTCGTCCCCTTCGTCCCTGGATGATACTCCTACGCTCTCCTCCCTCTCGCGCGTCTAACAGACCCTCTGCTTCGCTCTTCCATGCCTTGCAGCCTCGTCCCCGTTGACAACCGTGCGAGCCCCCCGAGCCAGTGGAAAACTCCGACGAGTAATTGTCATCAACCCCGAGTGCCCCTTCGACGACCAAACACACGTCGAGCATACCCATGCCACGGCAAACTCGGTGAGCTAGCTCTCTCCCTCTCTTGCTTCCTGAATCGCCGGGAACACCACCGTCTGACCGTGCCGCCGCCAACCACCGCCGCCAGCGCCGCCTGTTCCTGGTCATACGATTTAGGCCTTAGGATTTTGATTGGATGCACACGATAGATTCATTAACCGAAGGGGTATCTAGTGCTGTGAGCCATGCGATCCACATTATATCTGACGCACCAAAGCAGCCGATCCACACGAATCGTTTTCGACCAATAATAACAAGACGCGTGGCACATTTCTGATTTAAAAGACAGATTTGTTTCTATTAGATGTTAGAACTTGCAAAATTCATAACTCTTGATCCACACGTCCTGAAAATTTTATATCAATGGAATCAGCAAAACAAGTACTTTCAAACTATGCACTTTTTTTAGTAAATTGCTTCTGTTAAATTGGTTGTTTTTACAGAAACTTGTATAGTCATATTTTGTGTATAAAATTTATTCTAGAAATGTTTTTAGGATAAAATCTTTGGCAAATGGTTTGTTTTGAACCTACTTATCATATAAACCAACTTGTGGAATTAAAAGTGTATTTTGTGAAGTTAAATAATAAATCTTTGAATTAGAACATTTCTAGTCAAATAAAAATATTGTTTATGTGTTAAAAATGATTTTTGAGTAAAGCCTTTGGAAAATGATTAAATTTAAACTCTCTGACCCTAAACACAAAGTTTTATGATTTAAAAATATATTTGGTGAAACCTAGAAAAATTAGTACTTTGTTTAAAGGCATTTCTAACAAATAAAACTTTGCTTTGGTATAAAAATGGTTTATAATGAAAAACTTTTGCAAATGGTTTTAACATTAAACACATGACCTTAAAACACTAACATTTGTGTTTAATAATATCTTTGTCAAACACTAGGAATTATTACCTTGATTTAAATCATTTTTAACAAAACAAAAATGATTTAATGTAGCCATTTTACTAACTTGATATCCAATGGTTTTGCCACTTTTATAAATGACCAATAGGTGTTTTATAATGTTTATAACCTATTAGAAACCACTTTTCCAAATAAAACAATCCTTGGCATGCTTGCATGCATTGCTTTGTTTTTATTATTCTATGTGATGAATTGCTTGAATGGTAGATTGAATTTGTGCCTTGCTTGATTGAATTGTAGTGGAATTTTAAGAGTGTGGCTATTGCAAGATCAAGGAGTGCACTTATATTATCTAGCAAAAAGGCAAGTGGTGCTACATACTTTTGTCCCATTATTTTCACTATGCATTAGTGATATTTCTAAGAAGGACTTGCATGGAATTTTTGCTAAGTATAAACTATGCCATGGGAAATCCTAGTAGATGAAACCTTAGTAGAATTTTCCTAAGTTAAGATTCCTACTACTATCATGCTTAGCCTAGCTAGTAGAAAACAATGGTGGATTATGTTCATGCTATGGAATATTTCTAAGTCAAGGACTTGTGTTTTGTTTAATAAAACAACTAAGTGAATGAATCACCTGGGTGGAATGGAAAGAATGGTTTGTGTTGAGTGGTTACACAAGGCCCATTTCTATGGTTTACCTCGTGTATCTCACTTGTGGAATGCCACCCAGCAACAAAGAGATTTGAGATGTCAAATGTTGAGAAGCTTCAAGTGCAGCCACTTGGCATTATGGGCTCTCCTTGGATCATATAGGTTGCAATAACTTAGCCAAATGGACAGTTGGTGGTAGGGGATGATAGGTTGGAATGCGTCCATTCTGGTATAAGGGAAGGCTTCTGAAAGATCTTGTCTCGATGCATGTCGAGTCTTGTGGGGAAAGTGCACCACCTCTGCAGAGTGAAAAATCTAAGTACTTAGCCATGTCCCCAACAATGGACAATTTGAGCATCAAGACATGGAAGCTATCTAGAATCTCCTCATACCAATTTTCTAAGTTAAAACTTGGGTATGAACAAGGGTTTAAGGATCACCAATTTCTATTGGGAGATGCCTTGGGTGATTTTTTCCAAACAAAACTTAATGTTTTTCAAATGATAAGGAAAAACTATTTTGAGCAAAGCAAGCCTAAGCTCCACTTAGCCAAATGCATATAGATGATAGACTCCACTATACTACCATAGTATCACTTTCCAATACAATTCAAAATGTATTGACCCTTGTGGCTGTAACTTATTATGTTGCAGGTTTGTTTGATGTTAGTGAAGTGTGTTGATTAGGATTACAAGTCTACAACCAACATGAATGCATGCGGCACTTTGAAGATGAAGGACTCCATGCTGTAGTTATTTCTGCTGCATTGTAATGAGATAGCCAAATGAGCTATGTAAGATGTAATGAATTATTTTATTCCTGGTTATAAAGTTGTATTATGACCTTTGTTTCTTGATATTACATCTTAACTGTAGATGCTAGCTATTGATCCAGGGACTAGCATTGTAAACACAGGGATCTCTACCTTATTAAAGGTTGGGACCTCTACAGATGGTATCAGAGAACTATGTTGCCTGTAGGATTGTAAACCTAAGATTGGACAAAACCCCTTAGAAAAATAGGAGTTGTATTTGTTCCAAAACTTATTTACAAACAATCTTGTAAACTCTTTCCTCAACCATTTTTTGTTTTGATTCTACATATCTTCTATTTCAACTTGATGGACAAAGCCTCAACATGAGCAAAGACTTCAACAGGAACAAAGACATCAACATGAGCAAAGGACTTCACCAACTCAAATAACTTCAACTTCAACATCATCAAAGACTTCAACTTTATTTTCACCAAGCACTTCAACTTGGATATCACTAAGGACTACAAGTGAGACAAGAAGTGTTGGTCAAGACTTGAAGACTAAGGAAACACAACTTAGAAGGAATCATCATCACCTCTGAAGTTTGTGACCAAGACACAAGGATTTTCCCAAGGAAACCATGATCTCATTCAATAAGAAACAACAAAGAAGAATGGAATGATCTCAAGTGAACCATATAGTTGGACCACCATATTTAGTTTAGATCAAACCCACCAATTTATGTGGTGTAGCAAAAATATTTTGTTGCCTAAAAATGTGCTTGAAACTTGTTGTTTGAGTGGAATGTTTGTTTGTCATTGCTTGCACATTGCTTGTGTGAATTGTGATGTGTGTGATTAGAATTCTTCCTATAGAAATCTTTTGCCTATTCTAATCCCAATCCAACCCAAACAGATGACTACTCCAAGAAACTCCAACATCAAGAATGGTGACAACAACAACAACCAAGAGATTCACATGAGAGAACTCATAGTAACCCAAACCCAGTTGAACCAAGTGTCAACTCAATTTTGGGCCAATAACAATGAGTTAGACCCAACCATGCAAAGGTTTATGGAAACCCAAACCCAATTGTTGCAAAGGGTGACAAATCAAATGATTAACATGGGAGACAACCTTTCCCAAGGAGCTTGTGACAACAAAGATGTCAAGGATGATATTATAGAAGGAACTCAAGCTTGCAATATTTTTGGAGACATGGATCACACTTCCAAAGATCATGAGAATCAATGCCCTAACTGTGAAGAGAAACATCCAACTAATCAATGACCCACATCACAAGTGACTTGTTTCCTATGTGAAGAAATAATCATGTCCCTATCCAATGCCCCATATATTCCATAGTTCAACAAAGGAAGCAAGGTGGAGTGCATCCAAAGTTTGAAAACCCTCATGAGGAAACAACTTCTATCAAGAAGGATGAAGACAAAGGCAAATCTCAGCTTGCACCTCCATACACTATGACTCACATTGATGGATAGAAGAAGAAACATATGTATTATCCAAGGAAATGATTAAGGAAACAAGGAGACTTTCCGACCTTTGAGGTGAGATATGAAGAACATGAACTAGAAGAACTCCTAGCTTTGGATAAACCCAAGAAGAAGAAGGACAAAAGCCAAGTACAATGTTGCAATTGCAAAGAGATTGGACACTATGCCAATGAATATCTAGAGAAGAAGAAGAAGTATAAGGAAATTAGCCAAGTGTGGTGCAACAACTGCAAAGAGCTAGGCCATTATATATCAACTTGTCCACAAAAGATACATGAAGAACTCAATCTTGTCACATGTTACAACTGTGGTAACCAAGGACATTATGCAAGCAATTGTCCAGAAAAGATGAAGTACAAGACAAACAAGCCTATGAGAGATCTCAGCCTTGTCACATGTTTCAAGTGTGGAAACAAAGGACACTATGCAGATGTCTGCCTAGAGAAGATTCATCAAGATCCCAAGCAAGCCAAGATGTAATCTAGTTGGAAATTTTTAAGGGTGGTAGTACCCTAGTTGCCTTGAAGCCAACTTGTAACCTCTAGCCTCCCCAAATCTCGGGACGAGATTTCTTTTAAGGGTGGTAGCCTGTCACATCCCAAAATTTTCCAAATTTTGAAATGTGAAAAATAAATAAATAAAATAATTAATTGCTGAAATTTAGGGTGAAAAGAAACTTTTGTTTTAAAGTGGAATCATCAAAACCCAACTTGAACAAACTTTGAATAAAAGGGAATCCAACAAAATTCAAATCAAGTGAAATGCATTCGTCAATGAATGTATCTGGAAATTTAAACTTGGGAAAAAATAAACCAGAACCCAAGACCTTAATGGAAGAAATCATTTCCAAAGATCTCTCTAAGACTATGGATTTTATCCATATAAAATTTTGTCAAAAAACATTTATAAATGATCAAGAATGATAAATAAAAATATTACAAAACCATAGAAATTGATTTCATTCAATTTGGAACCCTAGGTAAAAACTTATGGATTTAATAAGATGAAAGAAAATAAATTTCCAAAGCTATTAAAGCTCCTAATCTAAAATCCACACCAAATGGTGATCAAATTAATCCTAAAGAGATATAAAAGGATAAAAAAATATTAAATAATATTTTACAAATTGGAATCATCAAGTTTGGATCTTTAAATAAAAAGATATGGATTTTATAATTAAAGAAAGAAATAATAAATAAGGAGTATTTAAAAGCCAAATTAAAACTTGGCCCAATCATAAGCAAATGGAATGAATATAATCCAAATCCAAATGAAATAAATGGATAAAGAATATTCAAATAAATAAAATGGCCTTAACCAAATTCTATTCCATTTGATTAAAGACAAAACTCTAATGAGAATGATTAATTAAAATAATAATTGAAATTTCCAAGTGAAACAAAAGTTATTTAATTAACTTAAATGAAATAAAAGAATCATTTAAAGTTATATGGTATTAAAACCATATTTGATTTCATTGGAGTAAAGAAAATTGCCCAAATCAGATGATTAATAATCACATTAAACTACTTTAAATAATTCAAAGTGAATTATTTAACACCCTATTAAATAAATAAAACCTACTAAAAAAGGTTTGGTGAAATTTTGATTTCAAATAAGGGTTTTAGAATTTAATTAAATCTTATTTAATAAAGGAAAGTGCCCTTTTTAAATAAAATATAAGCCAAAGGAATTATTCCAAAAAAAGGCTTTAAATCCATGTTGAAATCATATTAAAAATTTACTGAAAAGTTTGGAAGGTTTTGAATTCAAATGGTTATTTGAAATGTTTAAAAAAATTCAAAACAGAAAAGAAAAGTAGAAAAAGAAAAATGAATCAGAACAAAAAAATGGAAAGGACCTAGCCTAGCTAACCTAGCCCAGTCCAGGCCCAGCAAGGCCATTTCTTCCCCCCTCTCGCGAAGCGTTTTCCACCAGAAACCACACCCGCAACGTCCCTGACCGCTGGACCCCATCATCCCTCTCTCTCTCTCTCTCTCTCTCTCTCTCTCTCTCTCTCTGCCGCTAGGACCCACTGCCCCATCACCGTCTTCCTCACCCGTGCGCTAACCTCGTCGGCCGTTTCCTATCGTTGATGCTGACGATTAATTCACATAAATGCCATACTAAAACCTTGCCACGACCACGCTCGATTATATGCCTGATCCCCCTCTCCATTTCCCCCCAGAAGCCACCCACCCTCTGCCACCAGGCCGCTCAGATTTTGCTCGAGAACTCCCACTGCTCCGGCGAGGCTTTTCTCAAATTCCGGCCAGCCACCGTCGCCCTTGCCTCCCAGATCCTACTAGCGTGTTCCCCATCACCGCCTGCATCTCCCATTACCCCGAGCTCAGCCGCGCGAGCCCCCTAGCGTTGGCAACCTCAATGCCAGCTTGCCACTGCCGTCTGCTTCGACTCCAGCGACGCCTCCCTATAAGCCACGTCCTCCCCTCCGTCCCTGGATGATACTCCTACACTCTCCTCCCTCTCGTGCATCCAACAGACCCTCTGCTTCGCTCTCCTGTGCCTTGCATCCTCGTCCCCGTCGACAACCGTGCGAGCCCGAGCCAGTGGACAACTCCGACGAGCAATCGCTGCCAACCCCGAGCGCCTTGGCACTACGTCGAGCATACCCATTCCACGGAGACCTCAGTGAGCTACCTCTCCCCCTATCTTGCTTCCTGAATCGCCGGGAACACCACCGTCTGACCGCGCCGCCGCCAACCGCCGCCGCCAGCGCCGCCCGTTCCTGGTCATACGATTTAGGCCATAGGATTTTGATCAGATGCACACGATAGATTCATTAACCGAAGGGGTATATAGTGCTATGAGCCATGCGATCCACATTAGATCTGATGCACCACAGGAGCCGATCCACACGAATCGTTTTCGACCAATAATAACAAGACGCGTGGCATAGTTCTGATTTAAAAGACAGATTTGTTTCTATTAGATGTTAGAACTTGCAAAATTCATAACTTTTGATCCACACGTCCAATTTTTGCAAATTTTATATCAATGGAATCAGCAAAACAAGTACTTTCCAACTATGCACTTTTTTTTAATAAATTGCTTCTGTTAAATTGGTTGTTTTTACAGAAACTTGTATAGGCATATTTTGTGTATAAAATTTATTCTAGAAAAGTTTTTAGGATAAAATCTTTGGAAAATGGTTTGTTTTGATCCTAATGACCATATATACAAACTTGTGGAATTAAAAGTGTATTTTGTGAAGTTAAAGAATAAATATTTGAATTAGAACATTTCTAGTCAAATAAAAATATTGTTTATGTGTTAAAAATGCTTTTTGAGTAAAACCTTTGGAAAATAATTAGATTTAAACTCTCTGACCCTAAACACAAAGTTTTATGATTTAAAAATATGTTTGGTGAACCCTAGAAAAATTATTACTTTGTTTAAAGGCATTTCTAACAAATAAAACATTGCTTTGGTATAAAAATAGTTTATAAGTAAAACCTTTTGCAAATGGTTTTAACATTAAAAACTTGACCTTAAAACACTAACATTTGTGTTTAATAATATATTTGTCAAACACTAGGAATTATTACCTTGATTTAAATCATTTCTAACAAAAGAAAAATGATTTAAAGTAGCCATTTTACTAACTTGATATCCAATGGTTTTGCCACTTTTATAAATGACCAATATGTGTTTTATAATGTTTATAGCCTATTATAAACCACATTTCCAAATAAAACAATCTTTGGCATGCTTGCATGCATTGCTTTGTTTTTATTATTCTATGTGATGAATTGCTTGAATGGTAGATTGAATTTGTGCCTTGCTTGATTGAATTGTAGTGGAATTTGAAGAGTGTGGATATTGCAAGATCAAGGAGTGAAATTATATTATCTACCAAAAAGGCAAGTGGTGCTACATACTTTTGTCCCATTATTTTTACTATGCATTAGTGATATTTCTAAGGACTTACATGGAATTTTTGCTAAGTATAAACTATGCCATGGGAAATCCTAGTAGATGAAACCTTAGTAGAATTTTCCTAAGTTAAGATTCCTACTACTATCATGCTTAGCCTAGCTAGTAGAAAACAAGGGTGGATTATGTTCATGCTATGGAATATTTCTAAGCCAAGGACTTGTGTTTTGTTTAATAAAACAACTAAGTGAATGAATCACCTGGGTGGAATGGAAAGAATGGTTTGTGTTGAGTGGTTACACAAGGCCCATTTCTATGGTTTACCTTGTGTATCTCAGTCGTGGAATGCCACCCAGGAACAAAGATATTTGGGATGTCAAATGTTGAGAAGCTTCAAGTGCAGCCACTTGGCATTATGGGCTCTTCCTGGATCATATAGGTTGCAATAACTTAGCCAAATGGACAGTTGGTGGTAGGGGATGATAGGTTGGAACGCGTCCATTATGGTCTAAGGGAAGGCTTCTGAAAGATCTTGTCTCGATGCATGTCGAGTCTTGTGGGAAAGTGCACCACCTCTATAGAGTGAAAAATCTAAGTACTTAGTCGTGTCCCCGGCAATGGACAATTTGAGCATCAAGACATGGAAGCTATCAAGAATCTCCTCATCCCAATTTTCTAAGTTAAAACTTGTGGTTGAAAAAGGGTTTAAGGATCACCAATTTCTATTGGGAGATGCCTTGGGTGATTTTTGCCAAACAAAACTTAATGTTTTTCAAATGATAAGGAAAAACTATTTTGAGCAAAGCAATCCTAAGCTCCACTTAGGCAAATGCATATAGATGATAGACTCCACTATACTACCATAGTATCACTTGCCAATACAATTCAAAATGTATTGACCCATGTGGCTGTAACTTATTATGTTATAGGTTTGTTTGATGTTAGTGAAGTGTGTTGATTAGGATTATAAGTCTACAACCAACATGAATGCCTGTGGCACTTTGAAGATGAAGGACTCCATGCTATAGTTATTTCTACTGCATTGTAATGAGATAGCCAAATGAGCTATGTAAGATGTAATGAATTATTTTATTCCTGGTTATAAAGTTGTATTATGACCTTTGTTTCTTGATATTACATCTTAACTATGGATGCTAGCTATTGATCCAGGGACTAGCATTGTAAACACAGGGAGCTCTACCTTATTAAAGGTTGGGACCTCTATACAGAGACCGAAGTGCAGCCGGAGGGGCACCACAGGGCGGCTACACCCCCTAGGCATGGGCCCACCCTAGGCCGCACCAGGGCAGGGTGTGGCCCCCTGGCCGCCCCTGCCTCGCCACTTCGCCTATAAAATCCCCCCGATGCCACTAAACAGTCCGTAGCCTCCGCCACCATTGTCCCTAGATTTGGGGGATCTGAAGCTCTTCCCGGCACCCTACCGGAGGGGAGAGATCATCCCGGAGGCCTTCTTCATCACCATGCTAGCCTCCGGTATGATGTGTGAGTAGTTCACCCTTGGACTATGGGTCCATACAGTAGCTAGATGGTTGTTTGTCATCCTTTGTGCTATCACGTTTAGATCTTGTGAGATCCATTCATGATCAAGATCATCTATTTGTAATCATACATGTTGTGTTTGCGGAGATCCGATGGATAGTGAGGTACTATGTCAGATTGATTATTGATTGTATCATGTATTATTGATTACTGATTCTTATCATGTCTTATTGATTATTGATTCTATCATGTTTGTGTTGTCTGTGATCTTGCATGCTCTCCGTTGCTAGTAGCTATCTTTGCCAAGTAGATGCTAGTGACTCCAAGAGGGAATATTTATGTAGTGGGTTCATGCCTCTATTAAATATAGAGAAGTGACAGGAATCTCTAAGGTTATAGATGTGTTGTTGCTACTAGGCAGAAAACAACAATCTTTTGTTTATGGAAGAATTGTATTGTTTACTTTACACACATTGCTTAATGCAATTATCCGTTGCTTGCAACTTAATACTGGAGGGGGTTCGGATGATAACCTGAAGGTGGATTATTAGTCATAGATGAAGTTGGATGGTGGTCTATGTATATTGTTGTAATACCCAATCAAATCTCATAGGGATCATGAATGTCTAGTATTTGCATGGTTATGCATTGCTCAGTTCCTGTCAATTGCCCCGCTGTAATTTTTTCACCTAGCATGTTATTTATCTCAAGCA
Organism: Avena insularis; assembly: GCA_023614405.1. Taxonomy (NCBI): domain Eukaryota; kingdom Viridiplantae; phylum Streptophyta; class Magnoliopsida; order Poales; family Poaceae; genus Avena; species Avena insularis. The sequence goes on along the minus strand of CM042690.1, from coordinate 607,577,260 downwards.
GAACACCTCTAGTGAACCATGGACCCAGGTCCAATCATTACCATTATTACATCATCTACTGTTACCGTTTACTTTCTGCAAGCAACCATTACCTTCCATACTATACGTTTAATCCTTTGATTTAAGCAAACAAGTGAGATTGAAAACCTCATTGTAAGTTGGGGGAGAGTCTTGATTTTGTGTTGTGCATGATTCCAAGTTGTTAGCAACACCTTGGAGTTGTTTCCTTGCTCCTAATGGTTCGATTACCTTGGTTTCATAACTGAGGGAAAACTTGCTGCTGTGCTCATCACACCTTCCTCTTGGGGTCTCCCAACGAAGCTCTATAGTAATCTGAGCCCGTCAGCTACCCCGACCCACATGCACCCAACTTTCCTCATCTCCTAGAGTGGCAGTTGCAGTAGAGAGTACATCGGAAGGCTCCGCTGCCATCCATGATAAGTAAAGAAGTCCTTCGTCGCATCTTCCAGTCGTGTACACATCTAAGAAAAGAGTTGTGAAACTCCACACGATAGAGCGAGGACCAACTTCTTAGCATACCTGTACACCGGCAGATAACATGCAATATAGAGAAAAAATTATTGTTCAACACTTTATCATTTATACAAAGCCATATCGACCAAATTAAGGCAATCTCTCCCACCCTAAGAAGAATTATGTACTTTGATCAATACCATGTAGTCAATTTCCAAATATATTGGTAACACTACTCGGTGGATATAAGTCTGAAGCTGTTTGGATGACTGACCATATAGAATGAGAAAAATTGCATTAGAATAACAAACATGTGATTGTCTCATCGTGATGACATAAAACACAACTTTTACTTCCATGCCAATTTCACCGCACAATATTGTCTTGTAGGGTTCGCAACATAGAGAACAAAAAATTCCTACGATGGGAACAACTATGAACTAAGATCTATCTACTAGATACAAGCAACGAGTGGATATACATCCATAGAATACATACCCTCAAAAACCAAATAGCATTAACGAGGTTGTACTCGTGGATGATGTAGTCGAACGCTTGCTGATCTCAAGATCGAGAAGAAGTCCATCCGGTCCAGCAGGTCTAGCACCATCCAGTCCAGCACCGCAAAGTAGTGGTGCATCCGTGATCGCACACACATCCGGGTACCCCGACAACCTTCGCGCCCTCACTCCAGCGAATCAGTAGAAGCAACAAATCCTTCCAGAAAAAGCCACCGGGAACATGTATCTCACTAATCCCAGACCATGGGGAAATTCTAAAGGGGGAGAGAGATCCTTTGCGAGGAGGTGTGCTTTGAGAGGAGGAGAAGGAGGCCTTTTATAGGGAGAGGGGAGCACCCAAGGTGCATGGAGCCCAGCCCATGGTGGCTTCCCCTACCTCTTCCACATTCATGTGGGTGGAGATCCCACTCAAAATGAAAAGCCTCCACTCACATAAACATGCCTCCACTCAAAAATCCACTCACATGCATTAAATTTCCACCAAATTTAATGCAAGCTCTCATTTAAATAAAACTCTTTTATTTATTTATTCGGAATTTTTTAATTACTCTAATTAACAAAAATTCACATAAAACCCCTTATAACATTTCAATTTCACATGCAGAACCAGTTTCAGCAATTTTAACCGAAACAGTTTCGGTGTCTAGTGAAATAAATTCCTATGATTTCCTTTTTCTTTCTATGGCATATTATTTGCTCTAAATGGTGTCGGTATCCCTTAAGTGTGTTACCCTACGGTTCGCGAATAATGTAGACATGATCAAGACCCCTCTCCGATCAATAATCAGCAACGGGACCTGGAGATCCATACTGACTCCCACATATTCAACGATGACTTCTGTGATCGTGTGAACCTTATACATATGTAACTCAATCCATTTTTCTCGTGATATATTACATGTCCGAGATTCGATCATCGGTAGCTCCATACCTAGTTTGATCTTGTTACCGACTTGTACTCTTTTCTCATTCCCGTGATATAAGATTCTAGTGATCAAATCACTTGCTTGCAAGCTAACTAATGTGATATCACCGAGAGGGCCCAGAGTATATCTCTCCATCATCGGGATGGACAAATTCCACTTTTGATCCATGAGCCTCAACATAACACCTTCGTATCACTGAACCCATCTTTATAGTCACCCTATTATGGTGTGACGTTTGATGTTATCGAGATACTCTTCCGGTGTTAGTGATTGACATGGTCTCATGGTCTAAGAACTAAGATTACTTCGTATGATGTTATAGCAATATAAACACAATGAATTTGATCGTAATGCTATACTTCGGATGAATGTTCATCACACCATTCCAATAATGTTGTGACCTTGTTATTAACAACATCCAATGTCCATGATCAGGGAACCTTTGATCACCTTGTTAATCAACGAGCTAGTTTATAAGAGAGGCATAACTAGGAACTTTCTTTTTGTTTATTAAACACACATGTATTAAAGTTTCCATATTAATACAATTATAGCATGCAAAATAAACATTTATCATAAATAAGGAATACGATAATAACCATTTTATTATTGCCTCTCGGGCATATTCCCTTCAGTCTCCCACTTGCACTAGAGACAATAATCTAGTTTAGAAACTTTGCGTATTGAACACCTATGGCTTTCTGGTGTTCCATATACGCATTTGCAAGTGGTTAACATAATCTACGGATCTGACGCTTTCAGGTCCGTTTGTATTTGCATGTATTTGTGTCTCCACGCATCACTCATTTCTATAATGAGATGGCATTGTATAAATTTGGTCTTTTGGTGAGACCTTTAGTTCCTAGGGGTTAAGTCGATACTATTGTCATACAATATATCTTTAGTGTTAGCCCGTTGCGAACCACACCTTAGTTTGATAACAAACTACTTGACACAAATGCTCTCCTTTCCTGCTACTATAGCAGTCATATACTTAGCCTTTTATTATAGTATCCGTCACAATGTCCTAACTTTGGAATTCATCCAAATCCGTCATGGAAACTCCTTTCCATTTCATTGTGCCACCCATAGTTTAAATTGAGAAAAACTTAATTTGTATCTTGTGACAAAACTAGTATCAATGTAACGCTTTACAATGAACTATTTGTAACTTATACAAATGGAATATATATTCTTAATTCTTCCAAAAGATTCTAAGAATATTCTTACTATCGTACAATGATCATTTTATGATTCATTCTGGTGTATGCTCATAACAGTTAGAGCATAGGACATATCTGGATGTGTACATATCATGGTATGATTGATCAAAACATTCTTGTGATTTCACTCATCAAGTGTCAAAGCACTTGAATCTTGTTTCACTTATCAAGTGTCGATACACTTGAATCTTGATTCAATTCTTTCCCATGCGACAAGATCCTTTTCTCGTCGTTTCTATATTGAACCCCTTCAATATCTCATATATGTACGTTTGGCATGACCATATTAGCGTCACTGTCTATCCATGTAGACATTCATGCTAAATATTCGGGTTTTGCCTAAGTCTTTCATTGAAATGAAATTCTTAACCTTTGTCAATAAAAGATACATCATTTATAATCAACAAGATGTCCTCCACATAATGTATTAGAAATATGTCTCAGTGCTCCCACTTAATTTCTTGCAAATGCAAGCATCTTCATCGTCTCTAGATGAAAACTCCTTTAACAGTTTCATCATGGTGAAGATTCCAACTCCGCTATGCTTACTTCAACCATTGAAGTTTGCATGCCCTTCTTAGCATCCTTTGAATTTAACAAAACCCTTTGGACCGTGTCTTGTACACTTCCTAGGTATCCATTCTATGAGAAGAACTTGTTTTGTTTATCCAGCTACCATATACCTAAATTATATGTAGTGGTTGCTACATTAATCCGTCTAGACTAAATATCGCTATGAAAGATCAAATCTTTACATAGTCAACTCCTTGAACATTGTCGTAAAATATTTACGACATGTCGACTATTTAATAGATGTGCACATCCATTTCTGGTTCTTTATAGATCTAAATACGACAGATAGGTTTTTACACCTTTCCGGAGGATCTTCCAAGTTCAAAAAACTTGATTTCTCGTGTATGGAACTATCACAGATTTTACGGCTTCAAGCCATTTGACGGAGTCAGGGCCCATTATCGCTTCTTTGTATGTAGTCGGTTCATCATTGTCAAACAACAATGATTTACTCTCAAATTTCAGCATTTGATTGTTTATCCGACCTACTTGGTTCAATATTAAATTAGAACTCCGTGACCACAACCTTTGAGGCACGTGAGCCATGAGCATTGTGGATACCTCCGGAACGTTTTCCGGCACTGCACAACTCAGCACATATAGCTAAGGTTCGTTATCCTTATCAAAGTTCTATTGTCCTCCCACTTAACTTTTGTGAAAAATTACCTTTTCAAGAAACTTCACGTGTCAAGCGACAAACCCTTTTGTCCTCGGTGTTATGGAGGAATACCCAATGGTTATTTGAAAAAACCTACAAAGATATACTCATCCGACTTTGGTTGTAAACATATTACTTATGCTTAGCATACCAAAATTTAAAAAAGGACAACTTGGGTTTTACCCCAAACCATAACTTACATGGTGTCATTTCAACGGATCAAGATGGAGCTCTTTTTAGGATAAAAGTGGTAATATCTAAAGCTTTTAATCTTTTAAAACATAATGGCGCTTTTATAAATAACACCTTTCATCCGACCATGTCAAACAAGGTTTCATTACAAATCTCAAACACTCCATATTCCTATGGTGTTTCGGGAGATGTAAATCTAGGCGTTTTTCTAAACTTGCAACTCAAATAAATCCATTTATGATAAAATCATAAATCATTTATTTTCTTGTTACACTTGCAACTCAAATAAATCCCTTTATGATAAAATCATAAATCATTTATTTTCTTGTTACAGTGATTTTCCACTTCATCTTGAAAGTCTTTGAACGTTTTCAAATATTTCATACTTCTTTCTCATTAAGTGAATATTCACTCAAATTTCTAGAGAAATCATATGAAGTTGAAATCCATCTCTTACGACTACACATAATGGACTACATACACCGATATGTATAAATTCCAATAATTTAGTCGATAGTTCTTCTTTGGCCTTTCAACGAAGTTTTAATTATCCTGAGGAAAGTCTCACAAGCGTCTTTTGATCAAATCAAAGACTCCAAAAATCCATAAAGATGGAGTTTCTTCATGTTTTATTTCTAATATAATTTAAACGGCAATGTCACTTCGTAAGTGATCTTCCAATCATTTGTCTTGCGACATTTTAGCATTATTTTTATGGATGTCATTTCTCCAACTATATTTGTAAATCATCCATCTTATATGGAATACGGTAATTATTTGAACAATCTTTCTTCTCATAATACCTGATTTAAATAACTATTACTAAAACAAATCTTAAAGGCAAGCTTTGATGTCAACAAAAAATACAAACAACAGTTTGTTTGTTTTCGATGATCATCATCACATATTCTCTTGCTAGTTACTTAGGCCATTGTGGTTCATGAATTGCGTCGTTCTGTATGAAATTTCATACCAACCAATTCAGTATCCTATACCCAAGAACCACATTGTTTAACAAGCAAAGAATACAACCATAACATGTATATCATCTATATACCTAAACTGGATATTTTCAGTCTTTTCTTTTTCACCGAATATATTTTATAGATTATCTTTCAGCATATCCTTTTCCTTTTTAAAAGAATCTATCAACATCAACAGTGGTGCCATATACATGACACATAGTCCAAAACATGCATATTCAAATACTAATACCTTTGGACTTGCACTTTGAAGTACATCACCATCATAAAATGATCAGAATTCTTTCAAAATCCATTCTTTAGTAGTCTATTAGTGTTGTAAACACTTTACATACATCTTCTATTCATCCTTATCATGAAGACTTTCATGATCAAGCTAATATAGCTTATAAAAGCGAATCGTGAGTATAACATTACTTTCCAAAACCCTTTTGGATGATTAGGATGTCTAGCATCTCCAGCCTTTGTAAATTCTCATCCAATATGAGAACATATATTATACTCTATCATATTGCAACCAAAACATTGTTTCAGATATCGTTATATCTGCCACACATGATGATTTCTGAAACAATTCTTTCAGCACCTAGATAATCTCGATATTTAAATCAAGAATCATGGAGGCAAACATGATACTTAAGATACTAACACTGGAATTGCTACTCTCGATTTAATACCAATTATTAAATTTCTCAGATTAAACAAAGTTTTCTAAAAGTTTGCAATAGGACTTTAAACTTTAGATTGACACTCAACACAATACGATACCAGTTCTTAAAGTAAATATCCATAATTCTATAGTTCTATTATCTCAATTACAACTAAGCATAAGGTGGCGAACGAATGCCAATGACTACAACAAATTATGCAAATTCAGTTTGATTTGATAAATTGAGTTCAACAAATTATGCAAATTCAGTTTGATTTGATAAATTGAGTTCTACTAATCCAAATTATAAATGAACTCCCACTCAAAAATGACATCCCTCGTGTATTTTTGGTGATTACGTGAACCAAACCCACTACACCAAGTCCGATCATCACGTGAGTCGATGTAACTTCAAAGGCGAGCATCAAATGGGCATCATATATTTCATCTGACTCATGCTTAACCTTTCGGTCTATGTTCCGAGGCCATGTATGTACATGCTAGGCTCTCCAAGTAAGAACGTTAGTATTCGCGTGTGTAAACTATCTTACACCCGAAATATGATCGTGGATCCAAGAACACCCGATCATCACGTGATGTCTTGGAGCGACGAAACATAATAGGTGCATACTTAAGGAAGAACACATTTTTATCTTGATATTTAAATGAGGTATCATCTTATTATGCTAATAAAACTCCAAACTAGCAATATAAGATGCAACAAACATCACATGTTAATAAGTGAAATGATATGGTTCTTGCACTTGATCTCCATCATGTGCATCGTGGTATGATCCTCATCATTCCTTTATGTGTAAGGCCAAGGTCTATGGAACTTACACGTTATGTGTGTTGTAAGAGTATCGACTTATACTTTTACTTACAACATCACCATATCATGACACTAGCCCAGCAACAATCTAAACTAGACGCCTCTAATTTATCCATTGCAAGTTTTACGTGGCTTAGGGCTTTCGAAGATAGAACTGTTCTTACCTACGAACATGAACCACAACGAGGATAACCAAATTGTTGACAACTCGTTGCAAATTATATATTGACTATAGTATGAGAGACATACACCCTCTAGCCACTTATGCAAAGCTAGTTGCATGTGAAGCGTGGAACAGGTCTCATGTGCGAGGACATGTAAAGTTTGTCTGGGCCGCTTCATCCCACTATGCCACCAATATCCAAAGTACAACTAAGAAGCAATAACACGATCATCATCGCCCACATATACATATGTGTACTACCCGTGGAAAGCATCTACGCATAGATCTGGCTCCAATATCACTATAGGGTTCGTAACATAGAAAACAAAAAAATTCCTATGATGGGAACAACTATGAACCAAGATCTATCAACTAGATACAAGCAACGGGTAGATATATATCCATAGAATACATACCCTCGAAGACCGAATAGCGTTAACGAGGTTATACTCATGGATGATGTAGTCGAACGCTTGCCGATCTCAAGATCGAGAAGAAGTCCATCCGGTCCAGCAGGTCCAGCACCATCCAGTCCAGCACCGCAAAGCAGTGGTGCATCCGTGATCGCACACACGTCCGGATACCCCGACAATCTCCGCGGCCTCGCTCCAGTGAAGAAGCAGAAGCAACAAATCCTTCCAAAAAAAGCCACCGGGAACAAGTATCTCGTTGATCCGAGACCATGGGGAAATTCTAAAGGGGGGAGAGAGATCCTTCGCGAGGAGGTGTGCTTGGAGAGGAGGAGACTATGTAGTTAACCTGAAGATGCCAATGCATGGGTCTTCCACTATGTAGTTGACTAAGCCAGAGCCCATATAGCATGTGGCTGTACACGGAAGCCCTTGTCTGAGAAACATGTTCAATCTCTAAGTCCCTAGGTGGTTTCCTTCTAGTGCACATACAAAAAGATAGCCATATAAACATGGTTCCCTTTGTTGCCACCTTGTCCAAAACTTGAGTATCCTCTTTCCACCCAGGTGGTTCATTGAGTACTTGTTTTATTATATAAAACATATAATTTTTCCAACACTTTATATAATCATTTCATGTATCCCATCCCAAATATATAGCAGGGCTAAGCATACTACAACTACATTGTTTTCACTAAGGAAGATATAATGATACCCTAATAGGATATAGCATAGCATAGACATATAATAGTCCTATCATGCATGTTACAAAAATCCACTAAGTGTAATGAAAATAGTAGGACATGCATGATAGTGTCACTTGCCTTTTTAGTAGGGAATATTGGTTCACTCCTTGACCTTGCAAATATCACACTCTTCTAACTTCACTACAATTAAATCAAGCAAACATATATTCAACTAGCATTCAAACAATTCATCACATAAAATGACAAAAACATGGCAATGCATGCAAGCATGCAAGATATGGTTTTATTTGGAAAAGTGGTTTCTAGTAGGCTCTAAACATTTTAAAGCTGATATTGGTCATTTACAAAAGTGGTAAAACCATTTAAATTTAAGTTGGTGAAAATGGCCACTTTAAGTCATGTTAGTGTTAGTGTTTAACAAAACATGGCTTTGCTAGGAATGGTTTAAATCAAAATGATAATCCCTAGAGTTTGAAAAATATTTTGAAACACAACATGTTAGTGTTTTAAGGTCAAGTGTTTAATATTAAACGATTTGCAAAAGGTTTCACTCCATAAACCAATTTTACACCAAAGTGATATTTTATGTTGTTGGAAATGCCTTTTAGCAAAGTAATAATTTTTATACGGTTCATCAAATATATTTTTAAATCTCAAAACTTGGTGTTTAGGGCCAGAGAGTTTAATTCAAATCATTTTCCAAAGATTTTACCCAAAAAGTATTTTTAACACACAAACAATATTTTTATTTGACTAGTAATGTTCTAATTCAAATATTTATTCCTTAACTTCACAAAATACATTTTTAAATCCATAAGTTGGTTTCTATGGTCAGTAGGTTCAAAACAAACCATTTGCCAGAGATTTTACCATAAAAATATTTCTAGAATATTTTTTATATTCAAATTATGCCTACATAAGTTTCTACAAAAACAATTAAGTTTCCAGAAGCAAAACATTAAACAAAGTGCATGTTTGCAAAGTAATTGTTCTTCTGATTCCAATGATATAAAATTTGCAAAATTTGGACGTGTAGATTAAAAGTTATGAATTTTTCAAGTTTGCATATCTAATAGATCAAAATTTTTGTTTTAAACAAACTCTGAACACGTGGAGCTATCCTATTGGATGGTACCGTTTCGATTGGATTGAGATATACTGGCCGCATGATCTCACTTAAATCGCATGGCACAGATGGACGCGTACCCCTTTGATAAGTTTTAATCTAAGCCACCCGATGAGGATCCAATGACTACAGCGCTCCTGCCAGGAACTAGCGGCGTTGGCGGCGGCGGACGGCGGCGCACGCTTGGAAGGAGAGGTTGCCGGGGGACTAGGTCGCTCGGGGGAGGGAGAGGATGCTCACCGTGCTCGCGTGGTTTCGGTGAAGCTCAAGGTGGGGTCGTCTACTCGAGGGGCGCACTGGAACAGCGGCTATTGCTCGCCGGAGCTTGCGGCGGTGTCGGGTGCTTCTATTCGTCGATGGGGGCGGGGCTACAGGTCACGCCAAGGAAAAAAACAATGCCGTTAGCTGCGCAAGGTCATGGTGAATACACGCGTGTGAGTTAGATGGGTTAGGGCAGTTAGATTTTTACCAGGGGGCTTCGCTAGAGAAGTGGCAGGCGACGGTGGCGCTCGGGTGATGTCCTTGATGAAGCTCTGGTGCACACGTGGCCAAGCAAGTGGCACTGGGAGATGCATGGGGCGATGGGGAGCAAGTTGATGTGTTGCGGAGACAGTGGGGGTGGCTGTTCTCGCCGGAATCAACGGAGAAGCTCGTCGGAGCCAGTGGTGTTGCCGCGAGCGATTCGGGCAGCCTAGGGGCCAAGAAGTGTGGGGAATTGAGGGGAAAGGTAGAGGGAAGGCAGGCGCTCAAGACAGCGTGGTCATGGGGGAAAATTACTCGCGGAGTTACTCAAATTTAAGAGATTGAATTCAGACCAGAAACGGCCGAGGGAGAGAAGGCGTGGTCGTCGCGGGTGAAGACGAAGAACTGACGGGTGGGGTCTGGTTATCTGTGAGAGAGAGAGAGAAGAATGGTGGGGTCCAGGCGTCAGTGACTGAGCGGGTGTGCTCACGGGTGGAAAACGGTTCGCTGCGGGGAGGAGATGGGCTGCGTTTGCTGGGCTGGACTCGGCCTTGCTCCTGGGCTGGCTTTGTTTCTTTTTTTTATACAAAACCTTTTTCTTTTTCTATTTTGAATTTAAGTTTTGATTTTTATTCAAACAAATCAAACACCATTTGAATTCAAACCTCTACCAAACTTTGTGTAGATTTTAATACTGTTTATTAAAATATATTTTAAAGTCAAATTTAGAATAATTAATTTTAGGGTTTATTATTTAGTAAAAATAAATAGACATTAGTCTTTATTTCCAAATAAGATTTAGGTATGTTTTAAAACTCTATTTGAATTCTAAATTTTAACAAAACCTTTTCAGTAGGTTTCATTTGAAAATAATTCACTTTGAATTATAATTTAAGACACTTTAATGTTCATTTAAATTGGGAAATGTCTCTTCTTAAAAAAAATTGGATAATAATAATTCCTCATGATTTTATTTAAATAATCCTTTACTCTCTTTATTAAACAAAAATATTTTACTTCAATTGTTTGGCCAAGATTTAATTTGGCTTTTTAAAATAGTCCTTATTTATTTATTTCTACCTTTGCTTATAAAAACCATATCTTTTTATTTAAAGATCCAAAAAATGGTGATTCCAACTTTTATAACTTTATTTATTATTTGTTTATCTTTTTAAATCCCTCTAGGATTCTATTTGATCAAAATAGGTTTTGATGTTTCCCTTTGGAATCAAAAGTTTCTTTTCACCCTAGATTTCAACAAATATTTATTTTGTTTATTTATTTTTCACATTTCAAAATTTGGAAAATTTTGGGATGTGACAGGCTACCACCCTTAAAAGAAATATCTTCCCGAGATTTGGGAAGGCTAGAGGTTACAAGTTGGCTTGAAAACAACTAGGGTACTACCACCCTTAAAAGAAAGTCTTATAGGGTTATATTGATGGTTCACTTGACTATGGGTTCAATACTTGATATCCAAACAAGGAATCCTTATTTGACTCTTCCGAGTTAACTAATTTCTGACATCCACTTCTTCTATTTCTTCAAGGTTCCCATCCATGTCAATGTGGTTCACATGTCCTTCCTGGGTCACATTGGAGTCATTTACATTGGAATTTCTAGCATCCTTTTTCTTTTTCTTCTCAGGACAGTCTGATGCATAGGGTCCAAGTTCCTTACAATTATAACACTACAACTGGCTAATGTATTTCTTCCTGAAAGTGTCATGTTGGTTCTGAACAAGGTCATCTCCATTGTCAGTATCATTTCCATTATTATCACTTCCATTGTTGTTGTGGTGATACTGACGTGGTTCAGAATCTTCATTGTTCTTTTTGAATGAATGCTTCTTTTGTGATGATCCTGAGTGGTACTTGAGTTTATGCTTCCTCTTTCTGTTCTCCACTTGATTCATCTTATTTTCCAAGATGGCTTTCTCACAGAGTGATTGATAAGTTGGGACATAGGCAACAGACAACTATAGGTTCAACTCATCATTAAGTCCTTCGAGGAATTTCTCCTTCCTCTTAGCATCTGTATCAACTTCATCTGGTGCATAGCGTGCCGGATTGTTGAATTCTTCAATGTACTCAGCCACACTGAGGTGACGTTGTTTCAGATTGTGGAACTCCTTTTTCTTCAAGTTCATCACTCCATATGAGATGTGAGCTATACAGAAACCATCCTCAAAAATATCCCAAGTCACATCCTCAAGGGGAGTGGTGATCTGAAAGTTGTCCCACCATGTTGCTGCTGGTCCTTCAAGCAGATATGCTGCAAACCTAACTTTTTCTTCGTCGGTGCAGCCAACAGTCACTAAGTCCTTATTCACCGAACATAACCAATCATTGACTACCATTGGGTCAGTTGTTCCAGAGAACCTTGCAGGTCTTAGCTTCAGAAACCTGGTGAGCATGTCATGTGCTGGAGGATTATTCTGATTGTTGTTGTTGTTGTTATTGTTATTTTGATTATGATTTTTCACAAACTGTGTCATCATCTGCATCAGTTGAGCTTGACCTGTCATCAACTGCTGCATCTCGGGAGTGACGTTATTGTTGTTGTTTTGGTTGGAGTTGGCACGACGGGGCGACATCTGTTGGTTTCATAGGGATAAGTAATGATGGATAGATCTAAAGAAGTTCTAACACACCACCCAAAACAATCAAGTTCAATCCAATCAACAAGCAACTATTCACTTAACAACTTATGAGCTTATCTCATGAGTTGAAGGAAACAACAAGTTTTCTTGAAACAATCAACTTAGTATAGTCATACCTCATAGGTCAATATGATCCATACACTAACATGTTTATCAAAGTTTTTGGTAGGCAATCTAATGTCTCTTGGTTCTCACTTGTAGTCCTTAGTGATGTCTAAGTTGAAGTCCTTGGTCATGGTGGAGGCTTTATCCATCAAGTTGAAAAGGAAGAGATGTAGAATCAAAACCAAAAAGTTTGAGGAAAGAGTTTACAAGATTGTTTGTAAATAAGTTTTGGAACAATAACAACTCCTATTTTTCTAAGGGGTTTTGTCCAATCCTAGGGTTACAATCCTACAGGCAACACAGTGCTCTGATACCATCTGTAGAGGTCCCAACCTTTAATAAGGTAAAGATCCATGTGTTTACAATGCTAGTCCCTGGATCGATATCTAGCATCCATAGTTAAGATGTAATACCAAGAAACAAAGGTCATATTACAACTTTATAACCAGGAATAAAATAATTCATTACATCTTACATAGCTCATTTGGCTATCTCATTACAATGCAGTAGAAATAACTATAGCATGGAGTCCTTCATCTTCAAAGTGCCACAGGCAATCATGTTGGTTGTAGACTTGTAATCCTATTCAACACACTTCACTAACATCAAACAAACCTGCAACATAATAAGTTGCAGCCACAAGGGTCAATACATTTGAATTGTATTGGCAAGTTTCACTACTATGTAGAAATAAGTGGATCCTATCATTACATGCATATTTGGCTAAGTACGGTTTAGGCTCATTTGCAGAAAGCAATATAGTTTTATCCTATCTTTTCAAAATAGTTTTGATCTTTTGTCAAATCTTTCTGAACTACTTGGAAGACACTAAGTGCTTCTAAACCCTTGTTGTCACCAGCAAGTTTTACTTTGAGAAATTGGAATGTCGAGATCTTCCATAGCTTCAGGCCTTCGTTGCTCAGAATTGTCCATAACTGGGGACACGGCTAAGTACTTAAATTTTGATCTTCTGAAGTTGTACACTTCTCACATGACACAATCTCGTCTTGACGCCACCAGTGGCCGCTAGATAAGTACGCACCAAAATGGAGTACCGGCAGATCGATAATGTGACAAAGTCTTTCCATAGAAGTCCTCCCAATACATAATGCTAGCTTGTCTACCAGGCACCAATGTATGGATATATTTCCAATACACAATGCTAGTTAACCTGAAGATGCCAATGCATGGGTCTTCCACTATGTAGTTGACTAAGCCAGAGCCCATTTAGCATGTGGCTGTACGGAAGCCATTGTCTGAGAAACATGTTCAATCTCTAAGTCCTGGTGGTTTCCTTCTAGTGCACACACAAAAGATAGCCATATAAACATGGTTCCTTTGTTTCCACCTTGTCCAAAACTTGAGTATCCTCTTTCCACCCAGGTGGTTCATTGAGTACTTGTTTTATTATATAAAACATATAATTTTTCCAACACTTCATATAATAATTTCATGTATCCCATACCAAATATATAGCAGGGCTAAGCATACTACAACTACATTGTTTTCACTAAGGAAGATATAATGATACCCTAATAGGATATAACATAGCATAGACATATAGTATTCCTATCATGCATGTTACAAAAATCCACTAAGTGTAGTGAAAATAGTAGGACATGGATGATAGTGTCACTTTCCTTTTTAGTAGGGAATATTGGTCCACTCCTTGATCTTGCAAATATCACACTCTTCTAACTTCACTACAATTCAATCAAGCAAACATATATTCATCTAGCATTCAAACAATTCATCACATAAAATGACAAAAACATGGCAATGCATGCAAGCATGCAAGAGATGGTTTTATTTGGAAAAGTGGTTTCTAGTAGGCTCTAAACATTTTAAAGCTCATATTGGTCATTTACGAAAGTGGTAAAACCATTTAAATTTAAGTTGGTGAAAATGGCCACTTTAAGTCATTTTTTCTTTGCTAGGAATGGTTTAAATCAAAATGATAATCCCTAGAATTTGTAAAATATTTATAAACACATCATGTTAGTGTTTTAAGGTCAACTGTTTAATATTAAAACCATTTGCAAAAGGTTTCACTCCATAAACCAATTTTACACCAAAGTGATATTTTATGTTGTTGGAAATGTCTTTTAGCAAAGTAATAATTTTTATAGGGTTCATCAAATATATTTTTAAATCTCAAAACTTGGTGTTTAGGGCCAGAGTTTTATTCAAATCATTTTCCAAAGATTTTACCCAAAAAGTATTTTCAACACACAAACAATATTTTTATTTGACTAGTAATGTTCTAATTCAAATATTTATTCTTTAACTTCACAAAATATATTTTTAAATCCATAAGTTGGTTTCTATAATTGATGGGTTGAAAAAAACCATTTTCCAAAGATTTTACCATAAAAATATTTCTAGAATAGTTTTTATATTCAAATTCTGCCTACATAAGTTTCTACAAAAACAACTAAGTTTCCAGAAGGAAATCATTAAACAAAGTGCCTGGTTACAAAGTACTTGTTCTGCTTATTCCAATGATATAAAATTTGCAAAATTTGGACGTGTAGATTAAAAGTTATGAATTTTGCAAGTTTGCATATCTAATAGATCAAAATTTCTGTTTTAAACAAACTCTGAACACGTGGCGCTATCCTATTGGACGATACCGTTTTGTTTGGATTGAGCTATCTTGGCGAGGATCTCACTTAAATCGCACGGCAAAGATGGACGCGTACCCCTTCGATAAGTTCTAATCTGAGCCACCCGATGAGGATCCAATGGCTACAACGCTCTGCCGAGGCTGGCGGCCATGGCGGCGGACGGCACGCCTTCGAACAGAGAGGTTGCGAGGACTAGGTCCAGGGGAGGAAGGATGCTCACCGGGATCGCATGGTTGCGGTGAAACTCAAGGTGGGGTCGGCTACTCGAGGGGCGCACTGGAGCAGCAGCTATTGCTCGTCGGAGCTTGCGGTGGTGTCGGGTGCTTCTGTTCGTCGACGGGGGTGGGGCTACAGGTATCGCCAAGGCAAAAAACAATGTCGTTAGCTGCGCAAGGTCATGGAGAATACAAGCATGTGAGATAGATGGGTTAGGGCGGTCAGATTTTTACCAGGGGCTTCACCGGAGAAGTGGGAGGCGACGGTGGCGCTCAGTGATGTCCTTTCGAAGCTACGTGCATGTACGTGGCCCAAGCGGCAGGAGATCAGAGGCGATGGGGAGCAAGTTCGTGTGGAGAGAGGCGAGCGGTGGGGTGGTTGTACTCGCCAGAATCGTGAGGCTTCGTCGGAGGCGAGTGGCGTTATGGCGATTGAGCAACCTAGGGGCCGAGAAGTGGGGAATTGAGGGAAAGGTAGAGGGAAGGCGGCTTAAGAGGCGTGGTCATGGGGCAAATTACTCGTGGAGTTACTCGAATTTAGCGATTGAATTCAGACGAAGCAGACGAGGAGAGAGGCGTGGTCGTCGGGTGAGCGAAGAACGGCGGGTGGGGTGCAGTTGTCTATGAGAGAGAGAAGAATGGTGGGGTCCCGAGTCGGTGGTGGCCAGGTGTGCTCGCTGGTGGAAAAGCAGTTATTGCGAGGAGGAGATGGCTGCGTCTTGGGCTGGTGGCCTTGCTCTGAGGTGGCTTTGTTTCTTTTTTATACAAAACCTTTTCTTTTCTACTTTGAATTTTTGTTTTGATTTTTATTCAAACAATTCAAACACCATTTGAATTAAAACCTCTACCAAACTTTGTGTAGATTTTAATACAGTTTATTAATATATTTTAAAGTCAAATTTAGAATAATTAATTTTTGGGTTTATTATTTATTAAAAATAAATAGACATTAGTCTTTAAAACTCTATTTGAATTCTAAATTTTAACAAAACCTTTTCAGTAGGTTTCATTTGAAAATAATTCACTTTGAATTATAATTTAAAACACTTTAATGTTCATTTAAATTGGGAAATGTCTCTTCTTAAAAAAAAATTGGATAATAATAATTCCTCATGATTTATTTAAATAATCCTTTACTCTCTTTATTAAACAAAAATATTTTACTTCAATTGTTTGGCCAAAATTTAATTTGGCTTTTTAAAATAGTCCTTATTTATTTATTTCTACCTTTTCTTATAAAAACCATATCTTTTTATTTAAAGATCCAAAAAATGGTGATTCCAACTTTTATAACTTTATTTATTATTTGTTTATCTTTTTAAATCCCTCTAGGATTCTATTTGATCAAAATAGGTTTTGATGTTTCCCTTTGGAATCAAAAGTTTCTTTTCACCCTAGATTTCAACAAATATTTATTTTGTTTATTTATTTTTCACATTTCAAAATTTGGAAAATTTTGGGATGTGACATAAGCTTATCTATAGGAGTATGTTCATCATACCATTCTCCTAATGATATGACTTATTGTTAACAACATCTCAATGTTCATGATCGGGAAACCACGATCATCTATTAACCAACAAGCTAGTATTACAAAGAGGCTTTACTAGGGACTCTAATTTAGTTTACAAATCACACAAGTATTAATGTTTCCGGTTAATACTATTATAGCATGAATGTAAACATTTATCATAAACACAAAGATATAATAATAACCACTTTTATTATTGCCTCTAGGGTATATATCCAACAGTCTACCACTTGCACTAGAGTCAACTAATCTAGATTACATGGTAATATACCGAACACCCATGGCGGTTTGGTGCTGGTCATGTTTTGCCCTCGGGAGAGGTTTAGTCAACGGATCCTCCACATTCAGATCTGTGTGTACTTTGCAAATCTTTATGTCACCATATTGGACATGCTCTCGCAGAGTGTGAAAACATAGCTTGATATGCTTCAGCTTCTTGTTTGACCTTGGTTCTTGCACATTGGCTATGGCGCCCATGTTATCACAATAGATAGACATTGGTTCCAGCGCACTTGGAACCATACCGAGCTCTGTAATGAACTCCTTCATCCATATCGCCTCTTGTGAAGCCTCCGAAGAAGCTATGTATTCTGATTCAGTTGAAGATCTCGCCACAATGCTTTTCTTTGCACCCCTCCAGCTAACTACTGCACCATTCAAAGTAAATACGTATCCAGATTGAGATTTAGAATCATCCGGATTGGTGTTCCAACTAGCATCGGTGTAACCATTAACAACGAGCTGTTCATCACCTCCATCAGAAAGAACCATATCCTTAGTTCTTCTCAAGTACTTAAGGATGTTTTTGACCATTGTTCAATGATCTACTCCTGGATCACTTCAATATCTGCTAGTTAAACTAACAACATATGCAATGTCGGGTCTAGTACATAGCATGGCATACATAAGAGATCCTATGGCTGAGGCATAGGGAGTCTTACTCATCCTTTCTCTATCTTCTGCCGTTGCAGGACTTTGAGTTTTACTCAAGGTCGTATTGGGCAACATGGGCAAGAACCCTTTCTTGCTATCTTCCATTCCAAACCTCTTTAGAACTTTGTCCAAATATGTACTCTGTGACAATGATATTAGGAGTCTCGATCTATCTCTATAAATCTTTATGCCTGTCGTAAGTTGCTTCGCCAAGATCTTTCGTTGGAAAACTATTATTCAAATAATCCTTGACACTATTAAGAAGGTCTACATCATTCCCAATCAACAATATGTCATATACATATAGTATTAAGAATGCTATAGAGCTCCCACTCACTTTCTTTAAAATACAAGCTTCTCCATAAGTTTGTATAAAACCAAAGCTTTTGATTACCTTATCAAAACATTGATTCAACCGGGATGCTTGCTTCAATCCATAAATGGACCGTTGAAGTTTGCATACCTTGTTAGCATCTTTAGGATCGACAAAACCTTTGGGTTGTACCATATACAAATCTTCATCAATGTCTCCATTGAGGAACGTTGTTTTGACATCCATCTGTCATATCTCATAATCATAATATGCAACGATTGCTAATAAAATCCTCATAGACTTTAGCTTCTCTACCGGTGAGAAAGTCTCATCGTAGTCAACTCCTTGAATTTGTCGAAACCCTTTTGCGACAAGTCGAGCTTTATAGATAGTAACATTACCATCAGCATCTGTTTTCTTCTTGAATATCCATTTGTTCTCGACATCCTTCCGGCCATCTGGTAAGTCCACCAAAGTCCATACTTGGTTTTCGTACATGGATCCAATCTCGGATTTCATGGATTCTTGCCATTTATTGGAATCTGGGCTCATCATTGCTTCCTCATATGTTGTAGGGTCATCGGTATTGTCTACCAACATGACACTCATAACGGGATCATACCAATCATGAGTGGTACGAGTTCTCGTTGACCTGTGAGGTTCCGTAGTTACTTTAACCGAAGTTTCATGATCAACATCATTAGATTCCTCTCTTATTGGTGTAGGTGCCACAGGAACTACTTCTGGTGCTGCGCTACTCTCAAGTTCGAGAGAAGGTTCAACAACCTCGTCGAGTTCTACTTTCCTTCCATGTACTTCTTTTGAGATAAACTCCTTCTCTAGAAAGGATCCATTCTTGGCAACGAAGATTTTGCCCTCGGACCTATGATAGAAGGTATACCCAATATTTTCCTTCGGGTATCCTATGAAGACGCATTTTTCCGCTTTGGGTTCAAGCTTGTTGGGCTGTAACTTCTTTGCATAAGATTCGCAACCCCAAACTTTAAGGAACGACAATTTAGGTTTCTTCCCAAACCATAATTCATACGGTGTCGTTTCAACGGATTTAGATGGTGCCCTATTTAAAGTGAATGCGACCGTTTCTAATGCATAACCCCAAAAACGATAGCGATCAATCTGTAAGTGACATCATAGAACGAACCATATCTAAGAGAGTTCGATTATGATATTCAGACACACCATTACGTTGTGGTGTTCCCGGTGGTGTGAATTGTGAAAGTATTCCGCATTTCTTCAAATGCTCGTCAAACTCGTAACTTAGATATTCACCTCCACGATCAGATCATAGAAATTTAATCTTCTTGTTACGTTGATTCTCTACCTCACGTTGAAATTCCTTAAACTTCTCAAAAGTTTCGGACTTATGTTTCATGAAATAGATATACCCATATCTACTCAAATCATCAGTGAAGGTAAGAACATAACGATAACCATCGCGCGAGGCTACACTCATTGGGCCACACACATCGGTATGTATGATTTCCAATAAGTCCGTAGCTCGCTCCATCATACCAGAAAATGGAGTCTTAGTCATTTTACCCATCAGACATGCTTCGCATCATTCAAGTGATTCGAAATCAAGGGATTCAAGAAGTCCATCAGAATGGAGTTTCTTCATACGCTTCACTCCAATGTGACCAAGACGACAGTGCCACATATAGGTCGAGTTATCGCTCAATTTCAAACATTTAGCTTCAATGTTATTAATGTGTGTATTTCTACAATCGAGATTCAATAAGAATAGACCATCTATCAAAGGTTCATGTGCATAAAACATATTACTCATATAAGTGGAACAACCATTATTCTTAGACTTAAACAAGTAACCGTCTCGCAATAAACATGATCCTGATATAATGTGCATGCTCAACGCAGGCACCAAATAACAATTATTTAAGTATAAAACTAATCTCGATGGTAGATGAAGAGGTAGCGTGCAAATAGCGATCACATCAACCTTTGATCCATTTCAGCAGCATCATCACCTTGTTCTTAGCTAGTTTCCGTCTATTCTGCGGCACTGTTTGATTTACAAATATGAGCAACTGAACCAGTATAAAATACCGAGGCACTACTACGAGTACTAGTGAGATACACATCAATAATATGTATATCGGATATACCTTTCTTATTGATGTTGCCGTTCTTCAAATCCGCCAAGTACTTAGGGCAATTCCTTTTCCAGTGTCCTTCTCCCTTGCAGTAAAAGCACTCAGTATTAGCCTTAGGCCCAGCCTTGGTCTTCTTCGCCGGCGCCGTAACTTTCTTACCACCCTTTTTGAAGTTTCCCTTTTTCTTAGAATTGCCTTGCTTCTTGAATTTGGTGGTCTTATTGACCAACAACACTTGGTTCTCTTTCTTGATCTCCACTTCTGCAGACTTTAACACGGAGAAGAGTTTGGGCAATGACTTGTCCATGTTTTGCATATTGTAGTTCATCACAAAGTTCTTGTAACTTGGTGGTAGTGATTGGAGCACACGGTGAATCCCCAAATCATTAGGAATCACTATACCCAAGCTTTGAAGCTTGCTTGCGTCTTGAACATCTTAAGCACATGCTTACTGACGGAGCTGCCCTCTTCCATCTTGCAGTTAAAGAACTTTTTAGAAGCCTCATAACTCTCAACTGCCGTGTGAGCCTCAAATATCATTTTGAGTTCACGGACAATATCATGTGGGTCATGGTTGTCAAACCTTTTCTGAAGCTCTGATTCCAAACTGTCACATCCCAAAATTCTCCTAATTTTGGAGTGTGAAATAAATAAATAAGTTTGATTGATTGTTTGACTATGTTGAAAATTCTCAAAGAGAAGAAACTTTTTGAATAGAAAATCCTCTCAACCTTGAATTCAAAATCTTATATTCTTTTGTTATGACCTAAGTAGCCATATGGGCAAAAGGGCATGGTTTGATTATGGATTGTGGAATTGGTGTGCAAGATTTCAAAATGAAAATCATGAAGCATTCATAAGAATTTCATCCATGCAAAGTTCTCACAAACTGAATCCAAATCCTGGTATCTAAATCCTATAGTTGATTCGCCCAAATGTTCCCAAAGGTAATTAAATTGACTTTATAAAACCCATTATTGTTAAGGCATAAATTATTGATAATTATAGCCTAAAGAGATCCAATTAATACTACAAAATTTTAGAAACAAAATTGAGCTCATTTGGAGCTAGTATGAAAAAGTTATGGAATAAATACAAACACATAAAGATATAAATAAAATGAGATATACAAGGATTTATAAACCACTACTTCCAAACTAGTAAAAAGATTACAAATTTGATCCTATAATAATCTTTTCGATTTTAGAAAAATTTAGAAACAAGAATCATGTCATTTGGAGTTCGTATGCAAAAGATATGAGGGAAACAAGTATAAAAAAAAAACTGAACGGGCCGTCCCAGCCGGACCGACCGGACGAGCCAGCCAGCCAGGATCGATCGGTTGGTTGCTTTAAAAAGCGTGCAATCAGTTTTTGTGTGACCTATCTCTATTCAAACTGCTATAACTTTTAATCTACAACTCCGAATTGACTTCCGTTTGTTTCTACTTGTTCTCTACTCCAAGGCCTATCTCTACACCATCATAAATCTCCATATAAACTCGTGGAGCCACGGCTGTACGAGTTTCTATTCTCGAAATCCCGACTCTACCTATTTCCGAATCTTGTTTCGCTTTTTAACCCATCTAGACTTCGTCGTTTGCTTTCGGTCAAAAAACGAAAGTTGAAGATCGCATCGAAATCTTTCAATCCCGACAAACCTCACCTCTTTTCATCCACCACAGCCGGAGAATTTCGTATCTCAATATTTCAGATCTTACGGTGTAAATCCAAGATGTACTCGTGCTCGTTTCTTCAAATCCAAATTCCTTTGGTGAGAAGGTAGGAATAATGATTCCCCACAAGTTTCATGTTCTGAGTTTTTCGATTTGACATATGGATTTGTCTCTCTAACATAGATCTATTTCTTGTCTATTCTGAACCAAAATCGGGTCAATCTCTTCTTTTAGCCACCGGATCCTATCCAGACGGTCGAGTTCCAATCAAACCGGTTCGTGCCATGTCGTCATCCCGGTCATCTTCCTCATCAACGCCATGTCAACGTAAGGTCAACATCTAGTCCCAGTCAGCATGCAAAGTCAACATGTCCAGTCAGCGGAATATTCCCTGGAATATTCCGTTCGAATTTAAATTTGCATATTATAGATCTAACTTGTAAAATTCATTAGAAATTCATACCATGTCCAAAAATTGCGTATAATATACCAAATTGAAGATAGTTTCACGTAGAATCATCTTATCATAATAGATCCAACTTTTACTGTACGTGGTTACTGCAGTAATTTAATTAGTTTTAATGATCTGTAACTCCGAAAAATATGAATAATATATCAAACTGAAGCTACTGTAATGTACTTTAATAGTATCTGGTTAGATCTGTCCTTTGCAGATTAATTTAACCCGTAGCAATTTAATTAGTTCTAATGGATTTATAAATCATTAAATTTATAGCAAATTAATTGCTTGTCACAAAAATACAAATGATATACCGATGGAAAGCTGGTTCCATGTAGATCATCAATATGCAATTAGTTCAGCATTTTACTGTAAGGATTTGCCGTGAAGGTTTAAATGGTTTAATAGCCTATTTAGAGTAATAAATTCATAAGAAAATAAATACTATTCAGAAAATTACAAATAATATGTCCCTGAAATCACAATTCCGTGGAGATTACAGATATAATTTTTGTTTGATTTTTAGGCAACAAAAACTGTATGAATCACTTAAAACCCATTAAACACTATTTAAATTATATAAAAAGATCTATAACTCCGATTAGGGTGAATCCAATGCCTACTGGTTCGTATTAACGTCCTCTATCCAGTAAACCCAAGAAACAAATTTAATTCTATAGTTAGAACAGGCGTTACAACAGAACTATCAAAACCCTTATATTGGCAAGTAATTATTAATAACAAGTACCCTATTGCATTAAATGAACTCATACATGCATCATATGATATATTAATGTTCATAAAACTAATTATAACCATTGTGTCATGTTAAATCATCATGCATGTTTTCGATCATCCTTGTTGTGTTTGCTATGTTTGCAATTGTTTTGATTGGAACTACCTTGTCCTCGTATTAGATTGTTCGGAGAGTGCGATTGCTGCGGAGAAATACAATCAACACCCATATTATCAACATAAGGCAAGTTACACCACTTGTTATAATTTTGTCCCAGATTTTGATTCTATGCATGTGATCTTCAAAATGCGATTTTTCCTTAGTATTATTTTGCAAGTGCGATAATTTTTGTAGTATGCCATGTGTAGCTCTATATTTAGGATTTCCAATCCTAATAGGTTACCCCTGTTTTTTCTAAGTATTGCTTGCTATGCTATATATATACAAAGTACCGTTGGGGGGTTCGAAAGACAAAGAATTTTCTAAAGGCTCTCTAGAGCAAACTTTTCCTCTCAAATCCACTTCAAAATAAAACTAAGTTTTCTTCTGGGCGGAATGGTTGTCGGGTCAACGAGTGTGATTTTGGTGGAGGACGGTCGCCCAGGAATCAAAGAAGTCTGCCATGTTTCAGAATTCAGAAGCTTTCAGTGCAACCACAATACATTATGGGCTCTGTCTTGGCCTAGTACTTAGTGGGAAACCTCACCTGGGTACCAACATTTGGAGGATTCTTAGCACGGTTGGATCCGGAAGGTAGAGGGGCTACTAAGGGAAAGCCTCACCATGGTCTTGTCTGTAAAAGGACTTGATCGTGGATTGTGGGTAGAGTGCACAAACTCTCGAGAGTATTGCAGTCTGATCGATCAGCCGTGTTCACGGTAAGAACAACAATGGCGTCTCAAGGATGGAGCCTCGAAGGATCTTCCTCTCTCTTTTCTAAAACAAAGTTTTGAAACCCCATGGCGTCGTAATATAAGCTAATGGGTGGGAATTTGGGAACTTGGTGTGTAATATCCAAGTGACGCTTGGTGCGTAATATCCAAGTGTTTGGTTGTTTGGACACTTGGTGCGTAATATCCTCGTGTGCCACTCGACCTTACTCTATCCAAGCAAATGTTTACAAAGTAGGACAATCCTCTCTTCTTCTCTCTACTTAAGAAAACTAGCTTTGAGCAAATGAACTCTACAGCCTATACCAGCCTTGCATGTAGAGATAGTCTTTTCTCTCCTTGGTGTAATTTGCCAATACATTCAAAGTATTGACCCAACTTGTTGGCTGCCGTTTCATGTGCGAAATTTGAAGATCGTTGAAAGGTGCGCTAGGATCATGGTCTTCACTCAACCTGTATGTGGCATTGATGGGACTCCAAGTTGTATTTATATAAACGCTTGTAATAATGTAAACTCTGGATTATTCGATTCATGTAATAAAGACTTGTGTTTTACATGATATTTCATCATTTGAGTGCTAGCTATTGATCGAGGACTAGCATGTTATTCACAGGACTTAGGATCTTACTTGATCCGAGGTCACTCTGAGATAGTATCGAGCATAAGTTGTTGTAGATCGTGACCCTAGACATGGAAAAACCTTAGGACAAATATTTTCTAAGTTATTTTAGAAATCTCTTATACTTCTGATCATCTACCTTTGGGTTTTAAAATTTCTTAAGTCTCATCTTTTCAACATTAGAAAATGACCACCACACACTTCAAGAAGAAACTTTTCTCAAGATTACCTTTTCAAAGAAGATCATCTCAATGTTTCGATTAAGTTGGTACTTGAAGACCTCCATGAAAGATGTTCCAAGACTGATGATACAAGATTAAAGACTTCAAAGGCCTTAAGACAATGTTATTAACTAAAGAACTCGAAATATTGAAGATTATGAAGAACATGAAGACTATCAAGAGCACGAAGACTTTTGGAGACTCGAAGCCTCGAAGATTCCAAGTGACCTATTAGGAACCAAAACCCGAATAAGATTTTGCTAAATATAGATGCGACAAATTGTTTGCTATCTTGTATGGTTTATTACCTTAGCTAATAAAGACCTGTTTTCTAAATAAAATTTCTTGTATGGGTTATTCTTCTTCTTCCATACTCCATTCGTTCCTACTCTAAACCTTGGTCAACTCGACGGATGGACCATATAAATAAGGAGGACAAGGAACTCAACTCCACCAAGCGTAAGAGCCACGCCGATGCAAAGAAGTGGATGCTCCAGGTTGAAGAAAGAATGAAGGATGCCAACATTGAAGTCAACAGAATGCTTCATTATGCCACCCAATTCCTAAAGGACGACGCTCCAATTTGGTGGGAGATGCAACACACCATTGATGATCATCAACGGGTGATATCTTAGGAAGAATTTAAAGTGGTTCTACTTCAATCTCGTCTCGTATACCAAAAATCCAAGAAGTTGAAGTCCCGAAACATTTAGCTTGCGATCTATGGAGAAATAGGGCATATCACCAAGGAGCATCATGATCAGCCCTATTGTGAAGGAAGGCACCCATCGGAAGAATGTCCCACCTCTCAAGTTACATTCTTCCTATCTGAAGGACCAATCACAACCCGCTCAATGCACCTCCACGGTGGAACATCAAGCTGAATCAACAAGTCGAGAGGCGGAATGCGCCAAGACCTCATGTAGCTCATGAGGACCGACAAATACAAGAGATGGATTCAAGACTCTAGACACGCACCCAAAGTCATCACTTAGCAATACTCGACATATGAAAGGAATGCCCATTTTCCCCAAAGCTGGCTCAAGGAAAGCGATCAAGGCTTCCAAATGTTGAGGTAGAGCATGAAGAACCACAAGCAGGATGTCCTTGCCAAAAAGGAGGAAGGATCTAAGCAAGGTCCTATGCTTCCGGTGTCACAATCCTGGGCATTATGCTGATAATTGTCCAAAACATGTGAATGTAGCTGGAAAGGATAAAAACGACGATGGTAATAGCAATAGAAGACCTCTATTAGGAGAACTATCATATTTTACACTTATTAGATGTTCTTATATTTCTTGTCTATCTTTTCTATAACCTCTTCTTGTTCAAATTTGTAGTTGTCCATTCTTATGATACCTATATGAGAGTTAGCTAAGTAAAAGAACAAATAGTATGACATAAATAAACATCTCATCAAGTTTGGTTGGTGCGGACCACCATATTTTATCTCTTTAGGAGATCATCGCTATCGTGTTAGCATATTGTTTTACCAACTTATGTGGTATGACAATATAGGTTGCTTGCTGGTTTGTGCGAATCATATCGTGTGATGCCTTGTTTAGGATCTGTTGTTTTGAAACTCTAAAGTTGCTGGAACCTTCGTGTGGTTTTAAAATTATTTTAATGGTGTGAATTGATTGAAATTCGTGAAGTCTGCTGTACCGTTTTGACAGATTTTGTTTATTGCTTATATGTTGCTCTATTTTACTCTAGTATTGTTCCCAATGCTTTTAAACTATTTTGTGGTTATATACTACTAAGTTTATACACATATAATGTTATTATATAGGTGCTTGCTTGTGTGTTTATTTCTTATGATTGTTTCCTTGTTTGTGATATTGATTGCTTCATATAGTTATGGGTAGGATTATTTTCTTAGTCGTTTCTTTCCTATTGAATCTATCCTTTCCTACCTTGAACCCTTGGAGATATAATGATGTGTTAAGTGGAAGGTTTAACAACACAATGCATTTAGGAAAGAAAATGCTTCACCTAATGGAAAAAGGATGTGGAAGTATGAAGTGTTACACATGATGTTATGTAGTAGATTACCCAACACGAAAGTTAAAGTATCGATAGTTTAGTTTTAGTAGTAGCTTTGTTGATTGAATACATGGGAGTATACATAGATTATTAGTTCGTGCCCATGGAAACATTCTTCAAGGAAAGTAAGAATGCCCAAGTGATAGAAAAACGTGATTCACCTATCCTCATACATGGTAATTATTTGGGTGCGGGATGGATTGATCACCATTCCTACTACTCTTATTATTAGCTCTTGTCTTTGTTGGCTGCGAATCTTGAGTGCCCTTTCAACCTTAGCGAGAGTGACGTTGAGCCTAAACCTAGAATGGTATATTGTTACACCCTTCTAAAAGCATCCATTGCTAAGCGTAGGAATATCTGGTGAGATGAATCCCAGCCGTGAATTATGGGAAGTGAAGTAAACGTTCCCTATTTGCCCACCATGAGAGTTTTGCTAGTTTAAGAAGTGCCTTCTTGGAAACTATCAATCATGATGTTTAGAATGTGCTAGAGACATTGTGCCAATAAAAGTCTAAAGGAGAACCAATCTGAGCTAAGTGAATCCTCGAGAAGTGACCTAGTCAATTTCCTTTAAGGGTGGTAGCATCCTAAAGGACCCCGAACCTTTCTTTCTTTCTAGCCTTCCCAAATCTCGGGACAACATTTCTTTTAAGGGTGGTAGTCATCATCCCAAAATTCTCCTAATTTTGGAGTGTGAAATAAATAAATAAGTTTGATTGATTGTTGGACTATGTTGAAAATTCTCAAAGAGAAGAAACTTTTTGAATAGAAAATCCTCTCAACCTTGAATTCAAAATCTTATATTCTTTTGTTATGACCTAAGTAGCTATATGGGAAAAAGGGCATGGTTTGATTATGGATTGTGGAATTGGTGTGCAAGATTTCAAAATGAAAATCATGAAGCATTCATAAGAATTTCATCCATGCAAAGTTCTCACTGAATCCAAATCCTGGTATCTAAATCCTATAGTTGATTCGCCCAAATGTTCCTAAGGGTAATTAAATTGACTTTATAAAACCCATTGTTGTTAAGGCATAAATTATTGATAATTATAGCCTAAAGAGATCCAATTAATACTACAAAATTTTAGAAACAAAATTGAGCTCATTTGGAGCTAGTATGAAAAAGTTATGGAATAAATACAAACACATAAAGATATAAATAAAATGAGATATACAAGTTTATAAACCACTACTTCCAAACTAGTAAAAAGATTACAAATTTGATCCTATAATAATCTTTTGATTTTAGAAAAATTTAGAAATAAGAATCATGTTATTTGGGTTAAGTATGCAAAGATATGAGAAACAAGTATAAAAATAAAAAAATAAAAAAAAAACTGAGCAGGCCGGCCCAAAACCGACAACCCGACCAGCCAGGATCGATCGGTTGGTTGCTTTAAAAAGCGTGCAATCAGTTTTTTGTGACCTATCTCTATTCAAACTGCTATAACTTTTTATCTACAACTTCGAATCGACTTCCGTTTGTTTCTACTTGTTCGCTACTCCAAGGCCTATCTCTACACCATCATAAATCTCCATATAAACTCGTGGAGCCACGGCTGTCTGAGTTTCTATTCTCGAAATCCCGAATCTACCTATTCCCGAATCTTGTTTCGCTTTTTAACCCATCTAGACTTACGTCGTTTGCTTGTGGTCAAAAAACGAAAGTTGAAGATCGCGTCCAAATATTTCAATCCAGACAAACCTCACCTCTTTTCATCCACCACAGCCGGAGAATTTCGTATCGCAATATTTCAGATCTTACGGTGTAAATCCAAGATGTACTCGCGCTCGTTTCTTCAAATCCAAATTCCTTTGGTGAGAAGGTAGGAATAATGATTCCCCACAACTTTCATGTTCTGAGTTTTTTGATTTGACCTACGGATTTGTCTCTCTAACACAGATCTATTTCTTGTCTATTACGAGCCAAAATGGGGTCGATCTCTTCTTCTAACCACTGATCCTATCCAGACGGTTGAGATCAATCAAATCGGTTCGTGCCATGTCGTCATCCGGTAATCTTCCTCATCAGCATGCGTCAACGTAAGGTCAACATCTAGTCCCAGTCAGCATGCAAAGTCAACCTGTCGGTCGGAGAATATTCCCTGGAATATTCCGTTCGAATTTAAATTTGCATATTATAGATCTAACTTGTAAAATTCATTAGAAATTCATACCATGTCCAAAAATTGCGTATAATATACCAAATTGAATATAATTTCACGTAGAATCATCTTATCAGAATAGATCCAACTTTTACTGTACGTGGTTACTGCAGTAATTTAATTAGTTTTAATGGTCTTTTAGGTTAATAAATTCATAGGATATTATCTGTAACTCGAAAAATATGAATAATATATCAAATTGAAGCTACTGTAATGTACTTTAATAATATCTGGTTAGATCTGTCCTTTGAAGATTAATTTAAACCGTAGAAATTTAATTAATTCTAATGGCTTTAAAATCATTAAATTTATAGCAAATTAATTGCTTGTCACAAAATACAAATGATATACCGATGGAAAGCTGGTTCCATGTAGATCATCAATATACAATTAGTTCAGCATTTTACTGTAAGGATTTGCCGTGAAGGTTTAAATGGTTTAATAGCCTATTTAGAGTAATAAATTCATAAGAAAATAAATACTATTCAGAAAATTACAAATAGTATGTCCCTGAAATCACAATTCCGTGGAATTACAGATATAATTTTGTTTGATTTTTAGGCAACAAAAACTGTATGAATCACTTAAAACCCATTAAACACTATTTAAATCATATAAAAGATCTATAACTCCGATTAGGGTGAATCCAACGCCTACTGGTTCGTATTAACGTCCTCTATCCAGTAAACCCAAAACAAATTTAATTCTATAGTTAGAACAGGCGTTACAACAGAACTATCAAAACCCTTATATTGGCAAGTAATTATTAATAACAAGTACCCTATTGCATTAAATGAACTCATACATGCATCATATGATATATTAATGTTCATAAAACTAATTATAACCATTGTGTCATGTTAAATCATCATGCATGTTTTCGATCATCCTTGTTGTGTTTGCTATGTTTGCAATTGTTTTGATTGGAACTACCTTGTCCTCGTATTAGATTGTTAGGAGAGTGCTATTGCTCTTGCGAGAATACAATCAACACCCATATTATCAACATAAGGCAAGTTACACCACTTGTTATAATTTTGTCTGATTTTGATTCTATGCATGTGATCTTCAAAATCGATTTTTCCTTAGTATTATTTTGCAAGTGCGATAATTTTTGTAGTATGCCATGTAGCTCTATACTTAGGATTTCCCATCCTAATAGGTTACCCCTGTTTTTTCTAAGTATTGCTTGCTATGCTATGTATATACAAAGTACCTAGTTGGGGGTTAGAAAGACAAAGAATTTTCTAAAGGCTCTCTAGAGCAAACTTTTCCTCTCAAATCCACTTCAAAATAAAACTAAGTTTTCTTAGGCGGAATGGTTGTCGGGTCGAGTGTGATTTTGGTGGAGGCGGCCGCCCGGAATCAAGAAGTACGCCATGTTTGAATTCAGAAGCTTCGGCAACCACAATACATTATGGGCTCTGTCTTGGCCTAGTACTTAGTGGGAAACCTCACAGGTACCAACATTTGGAGGATTCTTGCGCGGTTGGATCCAGGAAGGTAGAGGGGCTACTAAGGGAAAACCTCGCCATGGTCTTGTCTGTAAAAGAACTTGATCGTGGATTGTGGGTAAAGTGCACAAACTCGAGAGTATTGCGGTCGATCGATCAGTGTTCATAGTATGAGAACAACAATGGCGTCTGAAGGATGGAGCCTCTGAATGATCTTCCTCTCTCTTTTCTAAAACAAAGTTTTGAAACCCCATGGCGTCGTAATATAAGCTAATGGGTGGGAATTTGGGAACTTGGTGTGTAATATCAAGTGGCGGCAGTGCGTAATATCTAAGTGTTTGGTTGTTTGGACACTTGGTGCGTAATATCCTCGTGTGCCACTCGACCTTACTCTATCCAAGCAAATGTTTACAAAGTAGGACAATCCTCTCTTCTTCTCTCTACTTAAGAAAACTAGCTTTGAGCAAATGAACTCTGACCTATACCAGCCTTGCATGTAGAGATAGTCTTTTCTCTCCTTGGTGTAATTTGCCAATACATTCAAAGTATTGACCCAACTTGTTGGCTGCCGTTTCATGTGCGAATTTCAGAATCGTTGAAAGGTGCGCTAGGATCGTGGTCTTCACTCAACTTTGCTGTGGCATTGATGGGACTCAAGTTGTATTTATATCGCTTATGTTGTAATAATGTAAACTACGGATTATTCGATTCATGTAATAAAGACTTGTGTTTTACATGATATTTCATCATTGTGAGTGCTAGCTATTGATCCGAGGGACTAGCATGTTATTCACAGGACTTAGGATCTTACTTGATCGAGGTCACTACACAAACCATACAAGATAGCACCTTTGAGCTGTGGAATCTGATTCTTACGACGAGGAAAACATTCTTTACCTCATCGGTAGCATCATTTGCAATGGAGTCACCCGGTGCATCTAGCACATAGGTCAAATTACCAGCATCGAGGACAATCCTCAAATTGCAGAACCAATCCACGAAGTTGCTTCCATTGTTTTTCAACTTTTCTTTCTCTAGGAACGCATTAAAATTGATGGTAGGGGCCACCATTGATCTACAACATATTTGCAATAGTTTAGACTAAGTTTATGACAAATTGAGTTCTAATTAATAGTTAAATTAATCTAGGTGAACTCCCACTCAAAACAATATCCCTCGCATTGTTTTGGTGATCACACAAATCCACCACATCAAAATAGATCATCACGAGAGTTGATGTAGCTTCAATGGCAATCAAAATGTTCATCATATCTACTATATGAATCATGCTTTACCTTCGGTGATCCGTGTTCCGAGACCATGTCTGTACATGCTAGGCTCGTCAAGATCAAACCTTAGCTTCCACATGAGCAAATCTGGCTCGCTCCCATTATATACACTCGCATAATGTAACACACCCGATCATCACGTGGTGCTTCGAAACAACGAGCTTTATCAGCGGTTCTTACTAAGGATGAACACTTTATAACTTGAAATTTTGTGCTAGAGGGATCATATTATAATGCTACCGTCGCGAACTAAGCAATACAAGATGCATAAAAGGATTAACATCACATGCAATTTATAATATGTGATATGATATGGCCTTTATTCTTGTGCTTCCGATCTCCATCTTCAAGCACGAACATGATCTCCATCATCACCGGCATGGCGTCAAGGTCAATGGCGTCGCTTCATGGTTGTCGTCCACCAGCATCAACTATTACAACTATTTTGAATAATAGACACGTAGGTCTTAACGAAATTAAAAGACAACCATATGGATCCTGCCGGTTGCCGACTTACAATAAGGAACATTGCATACATCATATATAATCACAATCATGGCCATATCACATCTGCACACCACAAAACAAAGTTAGGCGCCTCTAATTTTCTTTGCATGTTTCGTGGTTTGGGGCTTTCAATAAGTGTCATTCTAACTTACGAACAAGAACCACAACATCGATACTAGTATTGTCAATCACCCGCTGTAAATTGAATCTTAACTATGTTGGGAGAAACAGGCACCCGCAAAGCCACTTATGCAATACAAGTTGCATGTCAAGCGTGGAGCAAGTCTCATGAACGATGTCATGTAAGGTTAGCCTGGGCCGCTTCATCCCACCATCCCGCAAGATGCAAAGTACACAAGAAGCAATCGACAACAAAAGCATCAACGCCCACAATGACCATTGTGTTCTACTCGTCTGCAGAGATCTACATATAGACATGGCTCACGATACCCTTGTAGGGGTTACGTAGCATGGAAAACAAAAATTTCTTCGTATGCATAAAAATCCAAGATCTATCTACTAGATTGTAGAAAGCGAGTCGATTAGAGTACTCACCTCAAGATTCCAGCGGTTAACGAGGCGATTCGTGGGTGATGTAGTCATACACTTGCCGATCTCAAGATCGTGTGGCGATCCTTCGGTGTGTGCAGCGGCACTTACGCGATCGGTCACATGTTGGTGCTTGATGAAGACCTTCCTCTCCCTTGTTCCAGGTGGCGGAGGTTGTAGTTCTCCCTCGCGATTAACCTGACAGGCGTGGTGTCGAAAGTAGAGGAAGATCCCTAAAGGCCGCCTAAGCAGTGCAAGTTATGGTGGATCTAGGGTTTCCGACGATCTAGGTTTAGAGGCCGAGAGGAGGAGGTGGTGTCGAGGCATCTAGGGCGATGGCGGCGGGCGGTGGCGGGCGGCGTCTTGGCGGCCGGGTGGGAGGAGGCTGGTTGTGTCTTCTTTGAGCCCTCCCTCTATTTATGAGAGGAGGGAGGCTTGGGAGAGGGAGTTTGAATCCATACCCAAACCCAAGTTGGATGAAGGAAGGACCCTTTCCTTCTTCCACTAGGAAACCATTGTTCGGTTTGACTTCTCAAACCTCCCATTTGACTTTCAATTTAGAACTTTATTTCTCTCTATAAATGCCCAACCAAAGTGACTTAGGACATGATCCAATCATTCCACTTACTCATGACACATTCATGGACCATTCCCTTAGGTCGGTGAACCTTCTAGACCCTTCTAGAACCTCTCCGATGAAAACATTGAAATCATTCCCGAACTCCGGAATCAGACTTTCCTTATATTAATCCTATTCTCTGGACTATTCCGAATCTCCTCGTGATATCCGGATCCCATCGAGACTCGAACAACATTCGGTATCCTACTTACATTCCATATCTACTAAACAACGCCGAATCCTTAAGTGTGTCTCCCTACGGTTCATGAATTATGCGGACATGGCCGAGACACTTCTCCGATCAATAAGCAATAGAGAATCTGGAAATTCATATGGCTCCCACATATTTCTCTGATTGCTGCGATCTAATGAACCACTTACATATGATCACGAATTTCCCTTTGTCTCGCGATAGTTTACTTATCCTAGGTTTGATCGTTGGTATCTCTGCATACCTAGTTCAACCTCATTACCGATAAGTACTCTTTTCGTTCCGTGATATATGATCCCTTGTGAGCGTCACATGCTTGCAAGACAATTGGATGACATTCAACCTAGAGGGCCAGTATATCTATCGGTCATATGGATGGACAAATACCACTCTTGATCCATGTGCCCCAACACATACTTTCCGAACACTCAATGCCACCTTTATAACCACCCATTTACGGTGTGGTGTTTGATGTCATCAAAGCATCCTTTTCGGTGATGGTGATTAGCATGATCTCATGGTCGAAGGAATTGGGTTACTATGTATCGGAAAGCTTATAGCAAATGAACTATTGAAATGACTTGACCTTAATGCTACGCTTATCTATAGGAGTATGTCCATCATACCATTCTCTAATGATATGATATTGTTGTTAACAAAATCTCAATGTTCATGATGGAAACCATGATCATGTATTAACCAACAAGCTAGTATTACAAAGAGGCTTTACTAGGGACTCTAATTTGGTTTACAAATCACCACAGTATTAATGTTTCCGGTTAATACTGTTATAACATGAATATAAACATTTATCATAAACACAAGATATAATAATAACCACTTTTATTATTTCCTCTAGGGAATATCTCCAATAGGAGCTCCCACTCAAAATGACGCCTCCACTCACATAAACATGCCTCCACTCAAAAATCCACTCACATGCATGAAATTTCCACCAAATTTAATGAAAGCTCTCATTTAAATAAAACACTTTTATTTATTTATTCAGAATTTTGTTAATTACTCTAATTAACAAACATTGACATAAAACCCCTTATAACATTTCAATTTCACATGCAGAACCAGTTTCAGTGGTGTCTAGTGAAATAAATTCCTGCGCTTTCCTTTTTCTTTCTCTGGCATATTATTTACTCCAAATGGTGTCGGTATCCCTTAAGTGTGTCACCCTACGGTTCACGAATAATGTAGACATGATGAGACCCTCTCCGATCAATAATCAGCAGGGACACGGAGATCCATACTGACTCCCGCATATTTAACGATGACTTTTGTGATCATGTGAACCTTATACACATGTAACTCAATCCCTTTGTCTCGCGATATATTACATGTACAAGATTCGATCATCGGTATCTCCTTACCTAGTTTGATTTCATTATCGACTTGTACTCTTTTTTCATTCCCCTGATATAAGATTCTAGTGATCAAATCAGTTGCTTGCAAGCTAACTAATGTGATATCACGAGAGGTCTGGAGTATATCTGTCAAGTCATCGGGATGGAAAAATTCCTCTCTTGATCCATGAGCCTCAACATAACACCTTCGTAGAACTGAACCCATCTTTATGGTCACCCTGTTACGGTGTCATGTTTGATGTTATCAAGATACTCTTCCGGTGTTAGTGATTGGCATGATCTCATGGTCTAAGGACTAAGATTACTTCGTATGATGTCATAGCAATATAAACACAATGACATTGATCGTAATGCCATACTTCGGATGAATGTTCATCACACCATTCCAATAATGTTGTGACATCATTATTAACAACATCCAATGTCCATGATCAGGAAACTTTTGATCATCTTGTTAATCAATGAGCTAGTTTATAAGAGAGGCATAACTAGGAACTTTCTTTTTGTTTATTAAACACACATGTATTAATGTTTCCGTATTAATACAATTATAGCATGCAAAATAAACATTTATCATAAATAAGGAATACGATAATAACCACTTTATTATTGCCTCTTGGGCATATTCCCTTCAGTCTTTAGTAAGTATAATCCCTCGATGAAGATACCAAGTAAAGATTTTATTCTTTAGAGGTACCTTCATTTTTCATATATTTTTTATAATTTTCCATTGGTAAGTCGGCCTGGATTAGAGCATTGTACATAGAATCCACAAAGAATTCTCCATTTCAAGAAGGTTCCATCAAAATTCATCATGTCTAGTTCTTAGTTGGGCGGTGAAAGCGTTGAAGGAAGGCACGCTAAGAAACAAGTCTAGGACCCAATAAATCTGTCTGAATGTCTTATTGATTGGGTAGAACCCCAACACTATGGCGATAGTATCACCCTGGTGACATACAGCGTTTTACAAAGAGCGGTATTGTTTTTGAGAGTAGCATTCCCAATCCACTTATCCTCCCATAAATGAATCTCAAATCCATCCTTAATCAAAAAGATTCGAAGTGAAATAAATGTTTCTTCGCTATCAGACCAGCCCAAAAATACGAATCCCCAGGTTTCCATTGAACCTGGGATAAATCTTACGAACTCACATATTTTTGTTTAAGAAGACCTGCCATACCCCATCCTCATTAAGTAACTTGAAGATCCATTTACGAAGAAGAGGTGTATTTTTACATCTAGATCATGAATACTAATCTCTCCTGGATCTTTAGGTCGACAGAGCACACTCCACTTAGCCAGTTTATATTTTCTTTTTTCACTTATGCCTCGCTAAAATAATCTTGATCCAAAATAATCCAATCTTTTTAAGATTTCTTTGGGAAGTGGAAAGAAGGATATCATATACAATATCATGTTACTTAGTACTTAATTGATAAGAACCGATCCTCCCCCGTAAAGACAACATTTTACCCTTCCAACTACTTAAACGTAATTGTAGTCTCTCCTCAACAAGCTTTCATCCAGCATTAGTAAGTCTTCGATAATGAATCGAGAATACCCAAATACCTAATGGAAAACTGACACTAATTGTCCATAGAAAAATAAATTAGCATACAGATGGGCCTCACCAAAACAAAACAATTCACTCTTATAAAATTTAATTTTAAATCTGAAGGCTATTCGAAATCTGAAAGGATCAACATAAGATTCCACGATCTTTCGATATCATGTTTAAGTAAAGAATTGTATCACCAGCATATTGAAGAATAAAAATACCACCATCGACCAAATGTGGAATCACTCCTTCAATTAGACCATTAGACTTTGCATGCACAATAATTATAGCTAGCATATCGGCCACTAGATTAAATAGCATTGTTGATAATGGATCTCCTAGTTGTAGCCATATTTGTCTGAAAGTAGTTGCCAACATCATCATTGACTTTAATTGCCACACTACTAAGATATGTATGAGAGCATGCCACTTATTAGAAAATCCTTTCATTACGAGAGTTTGTTGGAGAAAAGACCATTTGACTCTATCATATGCTTTCAAAGTTAATCTTTAAGATAGCCCCATAAAGAATAACAACCCCATTCAGTATGTAGCTATTGGAATTTGGTGAATATTGGGATGCTATCCCATTAGAAAAATTCTGAAATTCGCTTTGGCCCACTTGTATATGGAAGCATATGGCTATGCTAGTGGTGCTAAGTTTAGTCCCACTTTGCTAGTAAAGGGAGTTGTACCACCTTATATAGTAGAGTGTTGCACAACTCACTAAGGTGTGACAAGGAGAAGCCCTCACGCACTCCTTCACCGATGCAGGACGTCTACCTCGCCTGCAAATCACGGCCTTGCGTGCCATGGGTTGCGGGAATCTCATCGAGCCAAGCTTTATTTTGCTGTTTGGGAAAATTATTTATGTGGGCTTTGTCCCACGATCTCCCTAACCTGCACTATATAAGAGTCTGTGCTAAACCTGATCGGTGATAAATCCACACACGCTCCTACCTCCAGAACCTTGCACTACCATCTTCGTCTTCCCTATCCTGGCTTGCGGCGTGCACATGATTAGGACGATGAGCCTCGGAACTCCGCCTCTCGTGAACGATGCGGGTGAGGCGACCAGGTTTAGGGGCGCTCAGCGCGACTCTTGGCAACCAAGCGTTGTCGTGAGCGAGTTCCCAAGCGCGACTTCTTCACGGGCGTTAAGCGACCTTTTGGCAACCTCAACATGGGCGATAGCTCTAATGCCACTATCGCATGACTATTGCTGCACCTGCATCGTATGTGTTTCCAATCTCACTGTAACATCCCAAAAATACCAAACTTAGATCATCAAAACACTAATCATCATGATTAGGGTTAACAAAAACTTTTCTAACTAAACCCATGAATGCATGCATATGTGTATGCATATTTTTTAATTTCTTTAAAACCACTTTGTTTGTGTGATCCATTGCTTGTAAAATGTTTCTTAGATGAAATAAACATCATCTAAAACATTTCCCACACTTTCTAAAGACAAGTAAATCAAAACAAATATATTAAGTGAATGGTCATTTTGACCAATTTAACTCTCATGCCTACTTTGGCTGTCTCAAACTTTCAAAACCTAACGAAACTTTTCTGGATCTTTGCACCCATGAATGTACTCATGACAGAGTATCAAGGCCCACTTTGTGATTATCCAGAAACTTTCAAATGCATAGTTTAAATGACATTTCAAAATTGAATCTTCTTCATATGGGAAGATCACTTTTCAAAACCCACTCAAACAAGCTCAACTTTCAAAACCCAAGCATCTGCAGACTCACGAGAACCAATCTAGCAAACCCACCAATTTTTTCAAAATTCAAAACTTGATTTCATCGGCCATTTCATCAAACAGGTTGCGAGAAACAAATCAAACAAAACCTCAAACATTATAGCGTGCGATGAAATTTGGCCTAACATGTTCCTAGTTAGCTCACACACACTCAGTAGATCATCTAGAAAAGATTAGCCCAACACTAGCACCCTGTGAGCTTGCCATTGCCATTAATGGTGAACAGAGCACACCCATGTCACCCCATTGTGGAATGACAAGCTAGGAGCGGCGGCAAGCCTAGCGGCATATGCGGGAGGCAACCCGTCCGCCACTCTTGTCCCGGCCATAGCGTTGCACAAGCGCGCCAGACCATGCAGCGTCGCGAGGCGCCACCCTCGACCATCACCCACGAACCGCGCCGCCCTCACGCGTGCATACGATCGCCACCGACCGAGAGACCGCCAGACATCCCGTTTGCCGCCCGTGCCATCGGCCACCGCCCGCCGTCGAAGCGCCGCCTACACCGCCTGAGCACGCTTATTCCAGACCAAACCACACGCCCCATGCCTGCGCTACCATGTCGTTGAGCATCGCCCGGGAGACACCGCACGTCCCCTACCTTGCCCATGCCTTTAGCCTCCTGTCGCGTCGCCCCGGCGAAACTCACGTCTTGCCCAAAGCGGTCCCTAAGCTCGACTATAAATAGAGGCCACCCCATGAATTCATCACACCATCTCACTCCCCTCTCATTACTGATCGTGCCACACCATTCCCGAGAAAGGCGACACCACCTCGCTGGAATTTCACTAGAAACTGCGCTGCGGGAGAAGAAAGGAGCCAGCGATTGGAGCCACCCGGAGCCGCGACCACCCCTGAAGTTAGCCGTCGTAAACGACTTAGTCGTTTCATCGCCTCGCCGACCCTCGCTCGTATCCCAGTGAGCCCCCAGCACCCCTCACTGGCCGCGCTAGGTTTCGTTCTCGCCGGAGCTGTCTTGCGTCGACGATGACCCACAACCGTTGGATTAGAACTAGATCGAGCGATCACGTTGCCCATACCGCCCGCTGGCCCGTGTCAGCGGCGAGTGGGGATACCCACTTACGCAGCCGTGGGGAGCACTGCGCTTAGCAGGCCGACCCGTTAAATTTCCAGCGCAGCCCAGCAATTCAAATTAAATCTTTTCTATTTCTTTCAAACACACTTATGTACCCAACTTCAAAAATCAGCAGATCGATTCAGTGCACCAATTTAAATGAAACCAATTTTGTTTGAAAGGTCTGTGAATGCTTAATCCAAGCCCGTTGGATTCAAGTCATTTGGATCTGTAGATCACCCTTGGTAAAAATGACAAGGTAGAAGCTTTTCTGCATTCAAACATTTTTCAAATTTAAACCATAAAGCTTTTGGGTTGATTCAACTCTCAAAAATCAATTTTAACCATACCTTTCAGAATCTATAAAATTATATAGGTTTACTTGCAGAAATATTGTTCAAGTAATAAAAGAATGCTACATAAGCATTTCTAGCCACTTTAATTAAGTAAAATAAAAGGGTAAAACCTTATTAAATTGTGACACCACTTTAAATCACATTCCCATGGACTACAATATGAGGTGATGACATGTGTCAACATGATCCCATATTTGGTTTGGAGAATATTAAGTCTTAAGTAGTTTTTCAATGAGTAGAAATTACTTTTCTAAAAATAAAAAGATTTAAACCAAGCTTTAACCTTGTAATGTTAGAGATGATGCTAGATCATCTATAGGACCCTTAATATTGATGATTGCAAGTAGTTAAGTATTGTTTGGTGATTGTGTACCTGTTTATTCATAGGCGTTAGTGCAGGCCAAGGATCACGAGGAGGAAGGAGGATACTACGAAGAGGAAGCCGAGGAGAACTTCAACCTTGCTACGCACAAGGCAAGCTAACACTTGCAAGATACTATACCTATGCAAGCTTATATTGACACTGATGCAAGCCTTACTAATCAAGTTGACCTTAGCAAGCCAAATACTACTAGTGATTATGCAAGCTGATACCCTACCTATGCAAGTTACCCCTTGCAAGATTACCCATTTGATAAACCAATCCTAGTTTTACTTGCGAACTTCTTACTTTATTTCTTTATCAAAGCTTACTTAGAGTTTACTTAAGTGACTGGTAGATTTTGGAAAAGCTGAAGGTTGCATAAAGAGCATAAAATTTGGCCTAGGACAGAAACCTTGATATCCGTCTAAGGTATAAGGTTGGACTTAGTAAAACTCCATTAGTTACCACCCCTCATTAGTACTACCCCCCCCCCCACCTGTAGATGCTAGTGCTAAGCATAAAACTTGATCAACTTTAGATGGGAATCCTTGGTGGAAAAATGGTTATGAAAACCTTGGAATGATGGATCATTCTATTGAA
The DNA here is from genome assembly GCA_023614405.1 of Avena insularis. Lineage (NCBI taxonomy): Eukaryota > Viridiplantae > Streptophyta > Magnoliopsida > Poales > Poaceae > Avena > Avena insularis. The sequence continues at coordinate 607,536,289 of CM042690.1, read as the reverse complement.
ATGTTTTGGACATGTGTTTCCAAACACTTGATGGTTTTTGGTGATGAAAATGTTGAGGCATGAGCCTTAGCCCTTTATAAAAATGATGGTTGTCTGGATGTAATACCGTTCCAATTTTATCGTACAACCACAATACCCGAATATTGGGTAGGGCTTATGAAACTTATATTCCTTAGTATTAGTTCCCTCACGGCCAAGAGTGCGAGCTGAGGCTACCTTGTGAAGATTGTCCACTGTGCGTACCCAAGATGACGGTGAGTCATGGTTGGGAGGCCAAACTCACATGAGAGGTGCTTATACTAGGGGCGTGTAAATGAAAGGTTAGGATTGATTATCCATCTTTGAGTATGGTGAATTCAGGATTTGTTCTGACGGATGTATCGAATGTTGTGGTGAAAGTGTACAATCTCGTAGAGTGTCAAACTATTCGAATAGTCGCGTCATGATTATGGACAGTTAGAGTGCCATCATTTCCCCGTCGGACTTTTCAAAATGACTTGTGAAATGAATTGAGACTTTGACTTGACCACAACAGGTTGTTGTATCACCCCTCGAATCGGCCCTATGCAAGTTTTAGCGATTCCGCCACACCCGCATGAAAGCGATTCAAGGGTGCCCACACTTTAAATGCGGGTGGAAAGCAGTAATAACATTACACAATAGTCTCGATGGGACCCACAGAACAGATATATATACAACAACGACTCAATGAGTCAAGAATACAGATATACCGTGCAAAAGATCCAAATCACCTTGAAAAGCGATATAGCGCCCGACTACGGACAAGATGCAAATGGGGCTAAGAGCCACGAAGAATAACCAATGGCGTCCATAACCTGCCGCCAAGCGGAAGATAACCACTGCTAACGGCGGCGATCTCAAACCTGCTAAAACAAAAGGGTGCCGACAAAGGCAAGGAAAAAGAGGGCGTCGATGCGAGGCGATTACATGGCGAGAGCTAGAATTCGGCGGTCCTAAGCCTACATAGGTATGGTGGAGCTGAAGCGGCAGCGGCATACATTAAACAACCTATAGAGACTTCGATATAAGCATCGGCTGTCGAGAGAGGATAAGAAAAGACCTAATCGGATCAACTTTGATCTAACACCAAACAAACCCATCTGGTATTCCCCTCGTACCAACCGAGAAAGTCAGCAGGAACTCACACAGTTGGCGGTTTATTTATTCGTTATAGTTGCGGCAATTACTAGTCAAATGTAGATAGTCATCCTGATCAAATAAGCAGTGGGCAGTTTTATTTAACAATTCCGTTGTAGTTGCGACACTTACTAGTCAAATAAAATTAGAATGAGATATCCCAAAACCAGGTTGTTGGTACTTTTATTTAGCCATTCCATTGCGGTTGAGCTGATTACTAGTCACATCGGATACAAGTCAAATTATAACAGTAAACTTTAGTTATAGTTGTCTATGATGAGAACTATGCTCCAAATGCGTCCATAACAGCGGACACGGCTTTTGAAAAGATTTAACCTGCGAGGTGCACCAAAGTATCCACGCGATTAGCATGAGATATCCACACGCGCTTGATCCTTTTGCGGACCAATTAACATACACCCCGGTATGTCGGCGGGGCCTAAGTCATGGCGTTTCCCGGACCCAAAGCAAGTACATGGGGCCACCCACTAAGTCTACATAGCGAAGTCGGCGGTCTCGAGCGGACTCAGGGGTTTGGGTGGGCGGTATGTAACGGCCAGAACCCGAAAGATGGCTGGGCTTGTCGTCTGACGGCCAACGTGTCCGATCTCGTGATTACGTCATACGCGCACAATTTAAATAAAGCGATAAAACATGGCAAAATGCAGGATAGTAAATAAAACCTCAAACTAGTTGTGGCCCCGATTTGACAATACTTGAATCAGGTACTAAATCGATGGGGTGCCCACACATCATGTGGTTAGCGCTTAGATCTCGGGCAGTGTCATCGAGAACTCGGGGTCCTCTGGGACACCGGTGGTGATCGAGCAAATATTGTCTATCACCCACGGTGCCTGCTGCGTTTACCTACTTCAATTTTGGTTCTTAAACAGTAATGGTAAAGCCATGATCAAATCAACATTAAACACTGCTGCAGCAATACTCAACAAGCGTGGTACTCGACAACCGCATAAAGCCTTTCCGAGCAAGCGACTACGGTAGCATAAGTCTAGATATCTACCAATCAATAGGTAATAGGATGTGTCCAAGGCAATATGAGGCGCAAGGTATACCACGGTTCACGAAAACTGAGAGCATCGCCATAACACAGATATCAAAAGATCAACAGGAGGGAATAAATACTATAAAATTAAGGAATGGAGGTAGAAAGAGATGCTACGAAAACATTGCCGAAGAGTTCATACGAAGATCAATTACATATTGCATCAACTCATCGGCCAGCTAATCCATTGAAGAAGCGAAAAGCACTAGAAGAAAACAGGGGAATGCACTATTTAATACTAAAGCCGAGAAGATAGGGCATGATGCATGTATGATGTATGACATGGCAAGGCTGCGATGCAATTAGAGGCATTATTAAGCGGAACAGAGGTCGGCAAATATTTAAGTGGTTCAAGTTGTTGCTTAACTACCCCGCAATTTAAATGTTGGATTAGCAAGACCAAACATGGCTTGGTTTAACTATAATGATTTAAATGGGACCAATATAAGACTAGATTTGCCATATGGCCCCATATTTAATTATAAGGTGAATCGGCATAGTGCCCCCAACCCACATGACAATATGTGTATGCAAGCATGGCAATTTACTTATATGCAGCAACAAGTTTTATATAAGGCATTTATAAAATAGGGGCCTACAGGAAAAGGTTCACACATAAAGCTCCCGGGTTTGGAAGATCTTGGTTAAGGGGTTCGGGGTTCGAATCTCCGGGGAGGTTACGAGCCCGGGGATCGATCAAGAGTCGCGGATCCAGAGCTCTTGGGCTACTGGGTCGAAGATGAAGACTTGGCGTTGGCGTCTTGCCGCCAGTTTCCTGTCGGCGTAGCTTGGCGTCAAGAATGGAAACTTCGTTCGGGGAAAGACCTTGGCGTGTCGAGGCTCAAACCTTGAGATCCCGTATGTCGTTTGCACTCGGGTATTCGGAGGTTGGAATCATGGTGTTCCATGATGAAGTGCTTGTCGTTCGGTGATGATCTTGGCGGTCTTCCGGATCCGGGTCTTAGCGTCAGCCTTTGGATCACGGGATCGAGGGCTTGAATCTCGGTGGGATCGGTCTTGAGGTTTCGAGTTGGAACGCCTTGGATCCTGTGAGAAGCGATCTTGGCAGCCGATAAGAGAACTTGAATCTACTCGGTGATCATCCGAAGATCTTGCTTCAGCGACACCAATGACCCTTGGCATGTCGAGTGTTTAGACTTGCCTCTCTACGGTGGCCCGATGAGAACCCACACACCGGTCAGCGTGGTCTTGAACAGCATCACACGATTCTTGATTCTCAGACGGAGTTGGGAATTAAGATGTGCCGATAGCAAATTGCCTGGCGATACCATCGACCACAACACATCGTTTACACCACACTGTGATAGCAGAGAACCAACGGGCTGTTGATGTGCGGGAAGGGCCGTACTGGCAGAGGCGCTGCGACCCAGTCGAGTCACACTTGCAGGCAGGCAGCCAGACACGGCCCAGGCTTGAGACAATGGCGAAACGCTAGAGGCAGCGGTGGAGAAAGGGTATGACCGGGCCCGGCGAGCAGGGCAGGTGCGGCCTCAGGCGTAGACTACTGGCAGCAGCGTCACCGAGGCTGCCGGGCGCTTGGTCCGAGAGCGCCCGGTCTGGCGAGAGGAGATCCAGGCGGCGAAGTCGCCTTGAGAAGCGAACCAGGCGTCTGGCTGGCAAGCCGGGATGCAGTGGGGCGAAAGAAGCGGAGGCGGGCGGCAACACGTCGAGGGCAAGCGGAGGAGGAGGAAGCGGCCAACCTGGCTCATGGCGGAGGAAGGCGGAGAGGCAGCTGACCAGGGGCAGCGGGAGGGAAGCGAAGCGGCCGGGCGCGCCCGAAGGAAATAAGCCATGGCCAGCGAAGGAAGCGTGGTTGGTGAGGCCCAGCGCGAGAATTGGCTCGCTGTGAGAGATCTCAGGGCATGATGGCGGCATGGTCCCAGCCTTGAAGCGAAATGACTCAGCGGAGGCAGCGGCAGCGCCTGAGCCAAGCGGCCCAGCGAAGAGGCGGCAAAGCCTTGGTAAACAGAGAGGCAGCAAGAGTCGAGGCGGCAGGCACAAAGACGGAAAATTTGGAGAAAGCAACCTTGAGAGGAAAATATGAGGCGGCGGCTTCGTCCCGGGGGAAAATGTAGCAGCAGCAGGAAGGTGGGGAGTGGAGGGAGTTGGCGAGGCCCAAGAAAACGCAGCCTTTGGAGCTTGCAGAGAATGGCAGAATGGCCAGCGGACGGGGCGTGAGGATAAGTGGAGGCCAGGGCGTCGCTGCAGCGTAACTAGCAGAGATCAAGAATTGGGGCAGGGTTTGTCCCTAGGAGTTGGTCCAGGTGGGTTTGAGGACGCGTCTCTTGAGGTGGCAGTGGTTGCATGGTAAGCGGGAAAGGGGGTGGGAGGACAAGCGGCGGCATGGGGTGGCGTGCCGGGGAGGCCAGGAGGCTGGCCTTGAGTGTGGGGCGCGTGTCTGCAGTACAACGTGTGTCGTGCGTGTGTGTTAGGTGGAGCGGGGAGTGGGCCGAAGGGTGGTTAGGTGGCGGGCTTTTATGGGTTTGGTGGGGTGATAGAGGAGGGTGATGAGGTGGCGGTTTACGATGAGGACGGGGTGTAGCAGGGTGGAGGGGGTGAGGTAGATTAGGTGTAGGTAGGATTAGGGATTAGGCAGGGATGGTTTTGCTTGGGGTGGCCGTTGGGTGAATCGGCCCGATGCTGCCCCTAAAAAATAAAATAAATATTTTATTATTTAAAACGGGGCTTTTGAAATCCATTGGTAGACGAAACAAAATAATCCGGCGACCCGGGTTTTGTGTTTGAATAAAGACGAGGCGTTCGGAAGACAAAAATAGATTTTTCGAAGATAGTTTTATGCAAACAAATGCAAGATGACCTGACGATGCTCAAATGCAATGTGGCATGATGACATGAGCATGCGGTCATGATGATGCAATGCACAAAAACAACGCGATTTTCTAGTAGTGGTTTTGCGGGATGCCACAATTCGACACCACTAACAATGGATCTCGCCCTCGATATCCGCCTCATGGTACCGGAAAGAAGGTCGGCGATCTGAATCTTCTCGCATCGTGTAGATCCTCGCGACACCACTAACAAGAGGTCGTTGTCCGTGATCGTCGAGAGAACACTCCGGGAACAAAAGGTCGAAGGTAGAGGTATCAACCAATAAAGCCACCTCTAGCTTCGATAGAAAGACAGAATCGATGCATTATCAACCACTTCAATGTACACAAGCGAATAGAGTGAGTAGTCAGCATGGGGCCAATCCATCACGCACCCAAACTATTACTCTGCACAATCAGTAGAAAAGCGTGCAACCATTCTCGGAATCAGACTGAAGATCTCGACAATCAAGGTTCAGAAACAAAGGAGTGATGCAGACTCTGCATCGGATCTGGCATAGATGATGTCGTCGCGTCAGAAAACAACGGAAGGCACAAACAAGGAACAAAGAATGGCACCACAGGAGACGGATTCCTCAGATAGCATGAACACCGGATGGTAGAACACCGTTATCAAAGGAGGAAGCGAAACCCTGAAGGTACGACGGAACCCAACCACGAGAAATCCTGGACTCGAAGAGAGGGAAGAGAGCGGATTCAAAACACGCAGAGGTGAGAGGAGAGCAGCAGAGGGGTAAGGAGTAAAATCAGACCTAATCAGAACTATCCAACCGATTTTGCAAAAATAGTTTTAACACTCTACTTCGGCCGTTAGCTAGGTTATCCTACAGGCTAGACTTGTGGGGTATCGCAACTGCTGAGCTCTGATACCACTCTGTAACACCCTCAGAATCGGTCCTATGCAAGTCTTAGCGATTCTCACCAAACCCGCATAGAAACGATTCAAAGGTGCCCACCAGGCACTTTCGTGCGGGTGGAAAACGAAGTAATAACATTACACAACAGTCCTCGATGGGACCCACAGAACAGATATATATATACAACACGACTCCATGAGTCAAGAATACAGATATACAAGACAAAGATCCAAATCACCTTGAAACGATAGAGCGTCCGAGTACGGACAAGATGCAAATTGAGCTAAGAGCCCTGAAGAATAGCCAATGGCGTCCATAACCCTGCCCAGGCCAAGCCGGAAGGGTAACCCTGCTAACGACGTCGATCTCAAAGCCTGCTTAAACAAAAGGGGTGCCGACAAAGGGCAAAGGAAAAAAGAGAGAGTGGTCAGTACTGAGGCCAGTACACGGCGAGGCTAGAATTCGGCGGTCCTCGCCTACATAGGTATGGTGGACTGAAGCGGCAACGCAGCATGTACTAAACAACCTATAGAGACTCGATATAACTGTCGGCTATCAGAGAGGGTTAAGAAAGACCTATTCGGAACCATCCTGATACTACCACCAAACATACCCATCACAGTATTTCCCTCGACACCAAACGAGGAAGTCAACCGAGGAACTCACACGGTGGCGCTTTTATTTATTCATTATCGTTGCAGCAATTACTAGTCAAGTATAGATAGTCATCCCGATAAAATAAGTCGGGCAGTTTTATTTAACCAATCCGTTGTAGTGCGACACTTACTAGTCAAATACAATTAGCATGAGATATCCCAAAACCCAGCAGTTGTTGGTACTTTTATTTAGCCATTCCGTTGTAGTTGAGCTGATTACTAGTCACATCGGATACAAGTCAAATTATAACAGTAAACTTTAGTTATAGTTGTCTATGATCGAGAACTGTGCTCCAAGTCGTCCATAACCGCGGACACGGCTTTTCGAAAAGATTTAACCCTGCAGGGGTGCACCAAAGTATCCACACGCACTTTGACCCTTTTTGCCAGATCAATTAACATACACCCATCGGTATGTCGGCGGGGCCTAAGTCATGACGTTTCCTGCACCTAAAGCAAGTACATGGGGCCACCCCACTAAGTCTACCCAACGAAGTCGGCCGGTCTCAGACGGACTCGGGGTTTGGGTGGACGGTCAGAACGATCGGGAACCCAAAGATGGCTGGGCTTGTCGACAAAAAAACGTGTCCCGATCCTAAACAAGACAAAAGCGTTACATCGCACAATTTAAATAAAGCGATAAAGCATGGCATAAGTACAGACTAGTAAATAAAACCTCGAACTAGTTGTGGCCCCAGACAATACTTTGAAATCAGGTACTAATCGATGGGTGCCCACACATCCCACATGTGGTTAGCGCTCGATCTCTAACAGTGTCAAGAACTCGGGTCCTATGGGACACCGGAGCGGTCGGAAACCAAATATTGTCTATCACCCACGGTGCCTCGCATTACCTACTTCAATTTTAGTTATTAAACAGTAATTAAAGTCTTGATCAACTCCAACATTAAACATGCGGCCATACTCCAACAACTGTGGTACTTGGCGACACACAACAGCACTTGAGCAAGCGACTACGACGCGCAAGTCCAACTATCTACCAAACAACAGGTAATAGGATGTGTCCATGGCAATATAAGGCTGCAAGGAATATCACGGGCACGAAAACTAGAGCATCGCAACACAGATAGCAATAGATCAACAGGAGGGAATAAATACTATAAAAGTAAGATAGGTAGAAAGGGGGAGATGCTCGCCTGAAAGCATTGCCGAAGGTTCATCCGAAGGTCGGGGTGACACTCGCATCAACTCAACGGCCTAGTCCGCGAAGAAGCAAAACACTAGAAGAAACACCGGATACACTATTTATTACTACGGCAGAAGACCGAGCATGATGCATGTATGATGTATGACATGGCAAAGGTGCGATGCAATTAGACCAGATTAAGCGGAACCGGGGTCCCAACATTTATTCAGATGGTTCAAGTTGTTTAGATACCCCGCAATTTAAATGTTGTCTTAACATGGCAAGAGATAGCACCGGTTCGCTACACAAATTTAAATGGGACCAATATAAGGCTAGATTTGCCCGCATATGGATCCCATATTTAATTATGAGGTGAATCGGCATAATGCCCCCAAACCACACAAAATGTATGCAAGTATGACAATTTTATATGCAGCAAGTAATATCATTTATAAAATAGGGCTCGAGAAAGGGGTCACACATCGAATGGCGAGGGTTCACCGAGGGTTCGGGGTTTGGTCTCAGGGTTCGACGGGAAGACAAGGTTCGGTTCGATGAGATCGGTCTTCAGAGGTTGCCGAAGGACTTGGTTCGGCGTCGGGGGCGCATCGGGCTCGCCCTGGTCGGTGTCGATCTTGTCGTCGATGGCGGACTTGAGTGGATCGGGTACCGGGGTCTTCGAGTCCGGGAAGAAGATCTTGACGCCTGTGACGAAGAACTCGGGTTCGGAAGAAGGGCTTGGCGTTCCGATGGATCGGTCCCCGGGGTCGAAGAACTTGGCGCCAGGGTTCAGTCTTCGGCAGGATCGGTCTTCGAACTCCGGGATCGGTCTTCGGTCCATGTAGGAGTACTTGATGTTTCGTGATGGAGTTCTTGTCTATGATCCTTCGGACACCTTCGGCTCGGTACGGTCTTCGGTCGCACTTATAATCGGTGCGGGGATTTTGATAGCATCAAAGGAATCTAGACGGAGGTCTTGGGCAAAGCCTCGAAACAAACAACACATAAGCACCAAAGCATACACGCATGGCAGAACGCAGGCGGTACGGATGAGCAGCGACTTCCGGCAACAGCGGGGCCTAGACGAGGAAGAGGAGGCGACGCTGGCCGCACGCCGGGACGACCGACGGCGAAAGTATGTGGCCATGGCTCCACGAGGAGGCGAGCGAGGGCCAAGCACACACGGGAGGCGGCCGGCAGAGATGAGGACGTCGACGGAGAGGAGGGGGCCGGGCGCGGCACGGCCAGAGGAAGCGAGGAGAGAGCCGGCCAGAGACGGGAGAGAGAGGCGAGCTCGGTGGCGGGGCCTGCGAGGCTAGAGGAGGCCGCGGCCGGCCGTGGAGCTCGATGGGGTGGAGGGCGCCCTCGCCTGCGCTTGCTTGCGAGGAGGCAGCGGAGGCCTGGGACGGCGAGGAGGCTCGGGAGGCGCTGCGGCGCCGAGGAGGAGGAGAGGCCAGCGGCGGCGACACGGGCGCAGGAGCTCCGGCGGCAGAAGGCGGGGGCGGCGACCGGGGCGGCGGCCCCCTGGCGGCGGGGGACGTTGGGGGGTGAGAGGGTGGAGAGGCCGCGGGGGAGACGGGGCCGCGGGGGGAGGTGGGGATCGGGTCGGGGGTTGCGGGAAGAGGGCGGGTGGGGCCGTGAGGAGGATGGGAAGCAGTGGGCGGTTCGAAAGGGGCGAGGTGGACCAGGACGCAGCGGGGGGTGGTGGGCCGGGTCGATCGGGAGGTGGGGCGGTCTGGGTTGCCCTGTGGTGGGACAGCGATGGGAGTGGGCAGGACAGGTGGGCGTGGGTGGCCGGCAAGGGACCTGCCCTTTGGTCTCATATAGCCAGTCTCTGCGCATGGGAGGCGGAAAACGCCAGGCTGGAGTGAGGGGCGACGAGGTGGTGGGTGGGGGATTGGAGGGAAAAGAGAGGTGAGGTGGATGGCTGGGATGATGTGGCTGGGACTGGGTAGGTTAGGGTTAGGTAGAAAAAGATTTTGGTCAGGCTGGTTTTGCACTGGGGGTGGCCGACTGGGTCGAATCGGCCCGGTACGGCTGCCCCCCAAAAAATAAAATAAATATTTTATTATTTAAAACAGGGCTTTTGAAATCCATTGGTAGACGAAACAAAATAATCCGGCGACCCGGGTTTTGTGTTTCAATAAAGACGAGGTGTTCGGAAGACAAAAATAGATTTTTCGAAGATAGTTTTATGCAAACAAATGCAAGATGACCTGACGATGCTCAAATGCAATGTGGCATGATGACATGAGCATGCGGTCATGATGATGCAATGCACAAAAACAACGCGATTTTCTAGTAGTGGTTTTGCGGGATGCCACAAAGCTAAAGATAGAAAGATTAAAGGGAAAAACCCTAACTTGTAACCGACTCGACCTGCTACCCGAGACCTAGCCTATCTATATAAAGGCTAGGAGAGGGCGGCGAGGAGGACACACGCAACCCTAGTTTCCACAACCTTCGCCAGATTACATCTGCGCACCATTGTAACTTTCGACTCCCTCAATAATTCCACGAGCAGACAAGCAGGAGTAGGGACCTCTACGAGGCTGAACACAGGTAAATCCTTTGTCCCCTGTGTGCTTGTTTGCTAGCCGATAGATGTCTCCAGCGCTCCCTCCTTCTCCAAAACCCAAGTCCATAACAATGGGCATTAACGAGTTAAACCCTCGTCAACATTTATTTAATAATTTAAATATGATTTAATGAGGCAACCCACCTAATGGGCCAATTTCTGGAGGGAAAAAGGGCCCAAGAGGGGGCCACCGCCCTAGGAGGGCCGGCTGCCCTAGTGGGCTTGCTCCCACGTGGAGCCTATGGTGGGGCTGGCAGGCGGCGCCTCCCCCACCTCTCCCTTTGATTAGTCCCACCCCGGGACTTTGAGGGAGGGAGGGCCTCCCTTCCCCTATATAAAGGAGGGCATATAGAGGGATTCAAACACACCAATTGAGCTTTGAGGCGTCCCCCTTCAAGTACCCTCCTCTCTCTTTCTCTTGTGAGCACGACCCCATTGTAAGGGTTGTGCGAACGAGAGTGTTCTTCACCGTGGAGCATCGTCGCGCTGCGGGGATTCCGGATCTAGGAGATCTACTTCCGCAACCACTGCTGGATCAGCGACCAGGAGTCATCGACAAACACCGTATGTGTGTGACTCCCCACGAGGCACTACACTAGTGGTGCTCAAGTCGTTCGAGCCGTCGAAGTCATTGGAGCTGGTGGAGCTGAAGCTGGTGGAGCCATCCACGACCTTGAGGTCGGCGTCGGTACGACTACATCAACCATGTTCTCCCGAACGTTGATAAAGATTTTCGGTCTTCAAGGGTGAGTTTCGAAAAGCCCATCCCGTTACTGCATTACTAGTAGATAGATCCTGGCATTAGGATTGATCGCGTAGGGAAATTATTGTTTTTAGGCGCTAAACCCCTACAAGATATTAGCATGGACTTCGTGTTAGGAATACCTAGATCAAAACATGGATATGATTCAACATTTTTTGTTATTGATCGCTTTTCTAGAATGCTACATTTCATTCCTTGCCATAAGACCGACGATGCTTCACACATCGCAAACTTGTTTTTCAGGAAATCGTCCGTCTACATGGTGTGCCAAGAACAATCGTCTCCAACCGCAATATCAAATTCATGAGTTCTATGTGGAAGACACTAATGGCCAAGATGGGCATCTAGCTTCTATTATTCTCCACCTCACGCCTCAAACTAATGGCCAAACCAAGGTGGTCAACCGAAGCCTTGGAACTCTTCTTCAAGTGTTGATAAAGAAGAATCTCAAAGATTGGGAAGAATGTATTCCCTACGCCGAGTTCACCTACAATCGTGCCAAGCACTGCACAAGTATGAAGAGTCCATTAATGATCGCCTAGGGTTCGAGCCCATGACCGTGCTTGACATCCTACCGCTTCGTCTTCAAGAGCACACCAACATGGACATCGATAAGCGCGCCTAATCAATAAAGAAACTATATGAAGATACAAGAGCTGCCATCGAGCAACAAGTCCTTCGTCAAGCTTCAAGGCTAAAAAAAACAAGAAAAAGATGATCTTTAAAGAAGGTGACCTCGTGTGGATACACCTATGGAAATACCACTTCCCAAATGAGCATGACTCCAAGATCAAGCCAAGAGGCGATCGTCCTTTTAAGGTCCTTAAAAAGATCAATAACAATGCCTACGCCATTGACATCCCCACATCCAAGTATCTAGTGGGTAACACTTTCAATGTGGCGGACCTATCACCCTTTGAGAGAGAGAGAGAGAGAGATTGGTGTTGTATCTTAGTAAGATAGGTCTTATATATAATCCATTTGCAACTGAAAATATATGCCGTAACAATATACAGACATACGTGCTAGTCTGGTCCTAAATAAAAATTGACTAAACGATAGATTCAACTTTTAAAAGATACAATCAGTGGGCATTACCACACGGGTCTTTTACCATGTAATTAGTACATTTGCCAAAAAAAAGGAGGAAGGCTGAAAATATGTGATAATTCCCTAAAAAAAATGTGATAAAGCATACAAATTTATGTGGAGCATGGGAGGCCTCGCTTGGGCAGTTGCCGGGTAGGGAAACGCAAGGAGCTCACCGTATGCAGCCATGCAACAGTACGGGCGTGTTTGGCAAGGAGTTCACCTAGCCACCAGGTTCACCATGAATGCAAAGCCCCTATTGATTCTGTCACGGCATCTTGTTCACAACGAGGTCAACCAGAGCAGATGAGCAATCTGTCTTTAGCTGTGCAAACCCATCTGCTGCGATGAATGCTTTTAGATTAGCAGGGGAAGAGAGAAACTTGAGGCATGCCGTACTCAGCATGGCACAATGATGCCGCTCTGCTACCGCTAGAATGGCAGCCACGGAGCTCGTGTTGATGTCCCGGCACAATGCCTCCTCGCAGATAAGTTTCAACTTGTCCAGCTTGTATCTGTCCGCCACGATGAGCATCCTCTCCGCCGCCGTCGCTGAATCGAGCAAGGGAGGCGAATTCGTGTAGATGAAGTGCAGCAGAGCCTTGAACACTTGAGCATCCATGTCCTCGATACGCAATTCGGCGGTGCCCGTGGCTTTCGACGCGAGCGAGAGATCCGCCTTGAAGACGGGTGAAACAGCTTCGAGTACCCACCGGTGCGCAGGGAGAGTCTCCCCGCCGACCTCGATTTTCACGTCGGCGAGTTGCCCGTGGAAGACGAACGGTGGCGCTGCTGCCGCCGTCGCGTGGTCGTCTATGCGCACCCCGGTGACGGTGACGTCGCACAAGACGGTCAAGCAGTCGTCCTTGAGATGCTTCTCCTTGTCCAGATCCTTGTGTATCATGAAATCTAATCTGCCCCAGGCGAGGTTCTTCCCCTCGAAGGCGCACTCTTCTACGCGCTTAGTGAACGATGGCATCCCGGCCTGGTCGAGAATACTCAGCTGGCCCTTCGCCGTGGCATCGCCGGTCCAGGCGTGGCTTGCGTGCTCGAGGAAGAGGGAGATGTAGCCGTCCTGACCCACGCAGCCGTTTGGGTAGCACATGATACGCCAGTCGTGGCCGCCGACGCTGAACGTGGCCGATCTCGTCGCGTGCCCGTTGGCCGTCAGCTTGCAGACTTGCGTGTACTTGTCGATGCGGAGCACGTGGGAGCCCGTCGCTCGCCTCGGGACGACGGTTGAAACGGAGAGCTGCTGCCGACCGGCGCCGCGAAGTGCGGCCAAGAGAGCGGACATGGACATGGTGGGATCGAGCGCGCAGACCTCGTGGACGATCCAAAAGAAGGACAAGATCTACAAAGGCGGCGGCTCCCAGTTGCAGATGGTATAACGTGTGCGGCAAATCAGGAGGCCCGTGCGCATAAGCGTTCTAGACAATAGCCTGTAGGGCTATTTAAACGACGTTGGTACGTGCAGTCCAGAGATAGAGTTTTTGTTTGAAACTAGCACAAATGTCCTGTGCGTTGCTACGGATTGATTTCATAATTAGTGTTTAAATTTCACTACTGAAAATTATTTTTCTTGACAGGTTAAAATCTGCCACCATCCTTTTCGCAATTAGCAGATATACATTAAGACGGGTGGATGAGTAGATCATTGTGTCTCTCTTTGTCCAATTTTTTCTCAAACCCTTCGAAAGTCTTTGTCCTATTTTTGCTCAACCCCTTTGAAAATGAAACATCAAGTTGCAAATAATAGAGAAGAATAATAACTAAGCAAAATGGCGTCAGTTGAAGATCCAAACATACTTCGTTCGGCCAGAAATAAGTGACTTAGATTTTGCTTGCCTAGTTTTAGAGCAGCTTTAAAGGTGCCTGTAAAAGCAGTTAAACCTGTAAAAAAAAGGACGGTTATAGTTTCGGTCGAAACCGCGTACTCTAACGCCACCTGTAAAACGTGGTTGACCCTTAAACCATTTACAGGGCATGGAAAATTCATCCGCGAGAACGTTACATGTGCAGATTGGGAGGCTGTTTTTGCTAGCATGTGTAAAAAGTCAAACCTCTGGAACTCGCCTGAAATCTGCCGGAAGAGGCCGGAATCGTCCGCCACACACCGGAAGAGGCCTCCGCCGGTCCGAATTGTGCGAGCTCGACCTCCACACGCCGGAAGAGGCCGTCGCTGGTCTGAATTGGGTGGGCTTGACCTCCACACGCCAGAATTACGGATGCCGCCTGTAGAAATTTCCGGCCGGAGGAAGGCAGAGCTGGGCCGGGCGGAGCCGAAGAAGGGCGGGGCGGGGCCGGAGGAAGGCGGGGCAGGGCTTGGAAGCACCGGGGAGGTCGCGCGGCGGGCGGCACGGGCAAGCGGCGGGCGGCCGACCATGGCGCGACGGGCGACGCGACAGGTGGCGGGCGACGCAGCCGGCTGCAGGGGCAGGCGGCGCTAGGCGCGGGGGCCAGTCGAGGGCGAGTTCGCCCGGCAAGGTGAATGATGAGGAAGAAGATAGGGAAAAAAGTGGTGGGCCCTGTGAATACAGGTCTGATTTACAGCGTCTAGTTTTTTTTGGCTACTAAAACCGGTTTTTAACCTGAGGTAGGTTATGTTTGTGCTCCAAGAGCCATGTAGGGAAAAAATGTGAAACAGATTACGCGAAAAAAACTCCCAAGGCATTGATAATTTTCTTGAGACCCAATGCATCGATTTAGGATATCATCTCATTGGGTCCCACCCGTCTCTAGAGATATTTTCTCCATGACTCCATCTATGCCTTATCCTCATCTTCTTCCAGGCGTGTCCCGAGCTTCCCCTTCCTCTCAATTTTTGTCCAATTTTATCATCAAATTCGGCAACCAAGAAATATTAAATTCAAATCCCAAATACACTAATCCATCCATTTTGTCGGTCGTTTTTTATTGTATCTTTGTATCAATTGTAATACTCCTTCCGTCCCGTAATAAGTGACGTGGATCTGTCTAGATTCGAATGTATCTAAACATATTTTATACATAGATACATTTGAATCTAGATAAAGTTAAGTCACTTGTTTTGAGACGGAGGGAGTAATAATTTAAGATCCCATGAAGACCAAAAGGAAGCAGCACTACAGCTTTGTACCATGGAGCAGACGGTGAAGGAGTAGTGCAGTGAAGTGTTGCAACCGTTCTCGCCTGCGCCCTGGCGTATTCAGACTCTAGTAGGGCACGCGGCCAGCCACTGGCCGAGGAGAGAATAGGCTCCGGCAGCCGGAGTTGGTGTGGGCGGCTGACAGAAAGTTGCAGCAAGATGGGGAGCGCCTATGGCAGGATGTGTGGTGAGAGGCTGCGAGAGCGGAAGGATGGGGCGCGACAGGTACATGCTGTAGCAAAGGGGAGGGCACCGGAGAGAGAGAGGCCAGAGGAGACGGGGAAGCTCTGTCGGCTCTTCAAGGACTCCTTCCCGTCGAGCAAGTCGCAGCGCCGACGCCCCTGTAACCCACCTCCTCGTGGTGCTGTCCGACCGCAAATACCCGGAATCCCACATTCCCACCCCGTCGAGCTCCCCACACCGGTTCCGGCCTACCACCGTCGGCTTCTATCACCTTGGCTCCGTGCCTCTACCCCGCGACCCCGTCCGTCCCCGGCGGCAGATCGAGCGGTTGGCCGGCCTTTTCAATTCGGCGACCGGCGAGCAAAAGCCAGCACGGTCAGGGTCTTTTTTTTAAAGGAACCGTTCATTTTACTCAGCGGTGGCAGTCCCTGTAATACGTCCAAATTCTCAGGGGCAGAACCGTCTTTTGCGTACGGACGAAGGACTGAAACACTCTTCCCTTATTATTATTAGGTATTAGGTATAGATTAGCAAAAGTGCCTATGCGTTACACTGGGAAAATAAATGATTACCACATTAATCGATATAAGCTAAGCATACTTACTACATCGGTATGGCACTGACTCGACCTCCCTCCTGCCCGACCTGCTCGGTTCCCCGCCTCACCGGCACAGCTTTGGCCTCCACGTCTCCGGGGTCCTTGCTCCTTGACCTCGAGGACCCTGCACCTCCGTGTGCCAAAGATGCTTGTCCAAAACCCTTCGCGCCGTCGTTGGCACATTGCAATCCGCCCTCTTCGAACCTGCTTATATAATTAATACAAATTACGGTTATCTAGAAAGTTACTTTTGGATCTAGAGAAGAGAATAGGAATGGAGCTAGTATAATCTATGCAAGTAGATATACATGGAGAAGTAGTAGAAGTACTATCTCTCGCCATTGAGCGCGTACAAAAGCTTCAACACCTTGTAGTCTAAATGGCAGGTGATGTACTGTCACTTGTTGCTCGACATTAATGGCGCGCGGACATGGTTGCCGGTGTGCATGCAGATGATGTTATCCAGCGAGAACCAGGGGTCGATCTTGATATAACAGACGCCCTTCAAATAGGCCCTCCAGCCCGTGCCTTGCTACGGATTTATTTTTATTTAATACAATGGTTTATGTCTTCGTTGCACACATCAGGGATGAAATGAAACTGGTCCTCTTTTAGAAACATGCATCGATGTCGGAGGACGCCTCCACCATACAGATACCACTGAAACACACTAACTCTCCAAATCTAAGACTGTCTAGAAAATAATCCTATGACCTCCTCCTCTTCATCATGGACGATGCATTGATTATCCTGGAGCCTAGGAAGGTTTATTCGTGTCGACGACACCGACACCATCCAACAAACGCTGGTGAGCAGTAACAAAAATCATTCAGATAATTTATTTAGATTGCATTTCGTTTACTTGACTTTCAACGAAAAAACCATAAATTAAGAATATACATTTCTCCATTAACATGAATACTTATTTGCATTTCGACCTAACACAGTTTTACCATTGAGATCAAATATTACATCAGCCCGTAGCTGATGATCAACGTGTCACTATTTCATAGGCTGCCTAGCAGCTAGCTAAGACCGTGTACTTCTCTGGAATGAAGCAATGTTTCGATAGTATGGAGCAATAATGTGGTGAACTAATGATGGAGTACTACCGATTTTGAACATGCTTCTTATAATTTTTTTCCCAAGATGAGTGTAACGGAGTAGTTTGTGGTTATCCACCTGCATCTTTGTTGGACGTGAACCGTGTCGAAAATTCAGGTGATCAATGATCAGGTTGGAGACGTTCGCTACCGCCTCGTGCGATGCAGCTTGAGCAATGGATCTTGGACGATTCTAGTAGTGGTGGATCTTGGATGATTCTAGTAGTGGTGGCATGCTCTTCACATGAATCAGAGACTCAGAGTAAGAAAACAAATCAGCCTTCCAATCTCGTTGATGAAAAGATTGCACTGAAAATCATAGGAAAAGGATCATAGTTTGCATCTAAAAGAAGATCTCAAACATTGAAAGAGGTTCAGGAAAAACTTCATGAATATCTTCTACTCCAGTGACGAAAAATCTATAGAAATTCCCCGTGTTTCGAGCATCAAGAAATCTCCTGCTGTGTTGTGGCCGCCCTGTCCTTCACCAGCCGCCATGGTTTTGTCGATGGATCTAGGACGATTCTAGTAGTGACGGATCTTGGATGATTCTAGCTAGTAGTGGTGGCATGCGATCAGCGCTGGCTCTTCACATGAATCAGAGTACATAGAGTAAGAGAACAAATCAGCCTTCCAATCTCGTTGATGAAAAGATTGCACTAAAAATCATAGAAAAAAGATCATAGTTTGCATTAAAAAAGACATCTCAAACATTGAAAGGGGTTCAGGAAAAACTTCATGAATATCAATCTAGAGAAATCCCCCGTGTTTGGAGCATCAAGAAATCCCCCGCTGTGTCGTGGCCGCCCTGTCCTTCACCAGCCGCCATGGTTTTGTCAATGGATCCAGCCACCAGGGTCCTTCCTTGCTGTTTCCTTGAAAGGTTGTTGGGATTCAGCGAGGTTTCTGCCCACAATGGCTTGGCTCGAGGCCTCGAGCACGTCGGATCCTAGGCGTTAGTTACGACGGCTTGGCTGATGAACATATATCCAACCATTTGTCCGCCTCTCGCCCAGCTAGATACGAAGCGCGTCCCGTGCCTTTCTAGTTTTTTACTCGGCGGTGGCAAATGTAATAATACATCCAAACTAATGGGGGCAAACTGGTTTAGAAAAGTGTTGGACCGGAAGAAACAATCCGTCCGCGCGTTGCTACGGGCCGAAAAGGACTACAATATATGTTTACTTATTTATAATATAATAATATATACTGATCTCTCATATCACACCAACTATCCCGATAATCTTAAGTGTTGGTGAAATCAAATTTTAAAAGGTATATAGCAAATTTGTCCGGGTGTTGTTATAGGTCTATTTACTGAATTTTTTAGTCTAACATGAGCACAATGCCATATCTGTTGGAGACGGATGGTCCTTGAAAGCATCCTCCACCACGCCGGAGAAGCACTCCACCAGCTCACAGGCGAGGCGTCGAGGACGCGGAGGATCTCGTCCAAGGTGCGGCACCGGGCGCCGACGGCCAGAAGCAAGCGCTAGCTCGATGTATGTGTATATATATACATATATATATATATAGTGGCGCTATTTGACATCCAGGGTGTAGAATAGTTATTCTTCACCCACCCTCCATCTTTCAAACCGTACATGATTTTTACGTCACGTAAATTTTTTCTTACCTCAGAAGTCAAGAAGAACATAAAAAAATTTAGACATGTCGTAATTTTTTTTTGTTTACATACCGTATAAAAATACGACATAAAATGCATATTTTTTATGTATTTTACACTATAATGACTCAAAAATTGGTTGATGTCTGAGTTCTCCACGGCGAGGAGACTCATGTGGCCTAGTAGCAAGCGCCGGAAGACCACTGAAGTCGGACTACCGCGGTTCTCTCTGGCCAAACTTTTAAAAACATCGCTAAATTTTTATCCAGTCAGATAAAATCAACTCGGTAGTTGGGACGGCACAGAGAAGAATAGACGTGAGAGCGCTCGGTTGCGTTTCCTACACGTACAAACCATGACACGACATTAGGATCACGTCCAGACGGGCGTTGATCTCTCATCTCCTAGGTCCCGCCGCCACCGGCGACGGCTAGAGAACGCTCGATGATGGGTGTCGACGGCCTTGTGGCTGCTCTCTCATACAAAATCAGGAGAAAAATGAGAAAAATAAATTATTAGCTTGGAAAAGTAAGGACGACGCAGATTAATCTTGCGCTATGCAATATTCTTAATTTCTTCTTAAGTGGACCTCGACTCATTTAATTATGCACGCCTCCTTTACCTCCCTCGCTTATAAGCATATGCCCACAATCCTTTCCTTTAATTCCTCCGCTTAATCAGAGTGCAATCCATCCTTTACCTCCCGCACTTAAGCATATGCCCACAATCCTTCCCTTTAATCCCTCCGCTTAATCAGAGTGCAATCCTTTTCTTTACTCATGCCAAAGGTCCAATCAGCGTGCGGCTGCTTACTGTTATCGAGTTGGCTTGCTGATACTTCAGCCAACTTGCCTAGGAATATAAATCGGTGGGGCTTGGTTTGAAGGAGCAGGGTGGGACTAATTGTGAGCTGTCCTAGGTCTTAATTACACCCGACGGTCGAACCAGTGTATAATTAATGTTGGGCCTTGGCCCATGTGTACGCGTGAACACGACCAAGCCAGGCTTGGCCACCGAACGGTGATGTCGCCTTTTCTACTACCACTGCCGCTGTAGGTCTTTATCCATCGATCTATTACTTATATCTGCCACTTAATGTTTCATGGGAAAAACTGAACGCCGAAACATTCCTTGTTCTTTGGTAGAAGCAGAAGGGTCACAACGAGCAGGTACCGGTCCTAGACGCCGACATGTTCGACGTGGTGGCCGCTGGGAGGCCGAGGAAGCGCTGGGCGTGGGAGCCGCTACCAAATTGCTCGGGTAAAATTCCGAGGCTGACTCTCCGTTCTGCTCGCGTGCCTCGATAGCTGTAGCTGAATTCACTTGTGGAGGACCATGGGTCTCAGCAGCGGAATGTTGGTCTGCCGGCAAGGAAGGCACCGCTCGTCGCCGAGATCATCTCCATATATGAGAACGGAAGAATGCGGCGCTCGCCGGATGGGTCCTGTCCCATCCTTGCTGGGGATGGGTCCTGTCCCATCCTTGCTGGGACGTCCTTGCTAGGATGGTGGTCGAATGAGGACGTATGCGCGGACTGCGAGTTCGGGACGGACGGGCCTTGCTTGCAAGCCACCAACCTTCTTGGCTCGCGCGAGCGGAGGTAGACGGCGGCGGCAACTGCCGGCTGGACCGGACGGGTGTATGCGCGCAGAGAAAATAAGTTGGGAGCTAGAGTAAAGAAAAACAGCAGTCCGACAGGGGACCGTCTAAAAAAAAGCGTTGGCTTCAGTTCGACTTGGCCGTGGCAGGCCTGTTAATTATGTTTTAGAGCAGGGATAAAAACGTTCAAAAAAATGTTGGACCGGAAGAAACAATCCATCATTTATTATTAGGTATAGACTAGCACAATGCCCGCGCGTTGCTGCGAATAGCTACCTTGTTAACGTAGGAAAAATACTCATGTGGATAGAAAAAGGCTATTTCATGAAAAGCAAACATCGATATATAAAGAATTTCACTACTCGAATTCAGTTTTTATTAACCGGACAAAATGATTTTTCATCTAAATTCACCTAAAATTAAAATTTCAAAAAAATAACAGCTCGTAAACCTCCTACCCAACTTATTCTACGGGGATCGTGCTTTCTCGGGTTCACGATCTGCGCCTGCGCCAGGTCGCGGTGATATGCTCTAAATCCAATCGTGCTCTCACTTTTCACCAAATGGACCGGTCAAATCTTGTTTTTATTAACTGCATGCAGTCACGAACCGATGGCTTTGGGTTGTCTTTGGGCCAATTGGGACGACATGTACGCTTACAATAAGCATGACCGACCCCTAATAAAAATTAAGACAGGCCAATTAAAACGCAAGTTACGGAACGCCCGTTTTTAAGCAATAATAGTAGAGAGCCCATGCGTTGGTGCCCACAGTAAATTGGTGCAATAATTTATTTATAATTTTTATTACTTTTAGCACTATTTTTACTGCTGTTGATGATGTTTAATAGGTCGATAGAATTTTTATTTAATAACTAATACATGGTATTGATTGATTTTTATTGAATAATTTTAGTGCACATGAAAAATTATATGGAACTTTGAATTAGATCAATAATACTTCCTCCGTTCCATAATATAAGATGTTTCACTCCGAATCTACGTACAAAAACGTCTAGATACATTTACAAAACTAAAACATCTTATATTTTAGAAGGAGTTTTTTGGGATGTTTGGTAGTACATTAGCGACCTTGCTTAGCCATACTAAATTTCCACCGCACTTTCTTATCCTCGTAGCACCGCTAGCAAGAATACCCGTCAGCAACTGGAGGAGCCAAATCAAACTCGTGTGGATTTCCGCATGTAGCATGACCGCCAAGACCTGTCAATAAATCAAACTGCCATGTTGCTGAATTTTGTGGTAAGAGGCGACCAGAAGAAATAAGCACGCACATGACACACCCAGAAAACCCGAACTGGACACCAACCCCATTTGTCTTCTTGCACATAGCACCCCACCGCCAGCTAAAGAAATCAATCGGGTCCCTAGCTCCATACCTCGATCCTCACCATCTCCCTCTGCCTCTGTGAGCAGAGCGTCATCAACCTCCCTCTGCTCCATATGCGCCGCCCCGAGCGCGCCACCGCACCTCGGCCGGGCCATGGGCAGCGCGCTGTATTCCTCCTCCTCATATTCCCTTCTGTCTCGTCCTGGCGGCGTTCTTACGCTCCATCTCCCCATTTTCGGACAACGGCGTACACGGGCTACTCTTGCTTGGCTTCTTGATAGACAATTTTCGAAAGTATATAAATCGGTGGGATTTGGTGTAAAGAAGCAAGGTGGGACTATTCAACACGCATGACGGTAGTGAGGATTCGATCGCCGACCATGAGGAAGCCAAAAAAAATCAGATGGCAGGCCCAGTAAGATCGGTAGAAAATCAAGATCCGGTTCGCGTTGGTACCCTGATGACGCACGTGTGGCCTGGTCCAGATGGCGACGTCCGTTCCGTGTATGAGCGGCTGCTGGCACGAGCGATCGATCTGCAAAAAAAAAAATTAAAAAAAATATTAGACCGGAAGAAACAATCGGTCCTTTATTATTAGGTATAGATATAGATCTTTCTCCATCCCAAAATAAGTGATTTGGGTTTGTCAAAATTCGGATGTATCTAGACACGTTTTAATATATAGGTACATGTGAATCTAGACAAACTCAAGTCACTTATTTTTAAGACGGAGGGAGTACTAGATGTTTTTTTGCGAGTATTTTTGTTTGAAATCTAGAGTTCCGATCGGTATCTTCATATGGGAACCGAACGATATGGAACAGATCAGATTTTAAAATCTCAGCTTTGGTGTTATGGACTGTACAACTTAAATATGGTTGTGACTTGATACCACTAATTTTCAGACATCTGGTGTTACGGACTGTCACATGAAAAAAATAAGATTTCGATAAATAGAAATACACTTTCCTTTCAAACTAGGACAGAGTAAATTCTCGACGTTTCCACTTATATATCTCAAAAACAACTCTGTGCACATAAGCTGTGATTTGGCCGGTGTCGACTTCATTAATATGCCAATATACACTACGGGAAAGAAGTTCTTTACCGTGTGGTCAAATACACACGGTAAAGGGAACGTGGAACACGGCAAAGGCTTTTGCCGTGTGTAAAAGCCACACGGCAGAGTAAGCGACGGCAAAGGCTCTTTGCCGAATAATACACGGCAAAGCCTTTGCCGTGTGTCTTATACGTAGACACGAGACAGTAAAACGACTTGACGCTTCCGTCCGTTTAACGGAGCCAGCGAGCCTTTGCCGTGTGCTTTTTACGCTTTGCCGTGCCGTAACACGTTGCCGTGTGTCCTTTGGTTACCGTGTAGTTAGGCTTTGCCGTGTGCCTCATAGTGTTGGAAATATGCCATAAAGGCAATCATGTATGATATTATTTTCAATGTATTCATAAAATTATTGTCTATGTATGAACTACTGATATATATATCATTGAATATGTGATTCGATTGTGAAACTATATATTCATGTTGTTTATACTGATTGTCCTTTGTTATTGAGGTTGTGCTGAACACATAACTTAGACTAATGTGAAAGTCGGCTGATGACTCGATTTCACTTGTCATGGGCATAGAGATGCTATTCTGACTCACACAGATTCGGCTAAAGAGTTTAGCGAGTCGGACTGGCCCATATTGAGATGCAACGATCAAGTCGTCATTTGCATGTCTCAGTCAATGTAATCCTTAGACCTGAGGTTATTGCACAGTCCGAGTTGAGGATCACCGGCTTAGGTTCTGTCAAACGTTGTTCCGTCACTGGACAATTATAAAGGCGGAGTTCGGGTCGACTGAGAATCAAGCTGCGTGATGTGAATAACCGAGATGGGATTTTGCCCCTTCGTCTGGAGAGATATTCTCTGGGCCCTCTCGGAAGATGTGATTCGAAAAGCATGGCCATGCGTGACTCGGTTAAGTGTTAACCGAGGCGACCGACTAAGACTTAGTCGGATGAATCACTTATCTCGGATCGAGAAAGACAGTCGAACTATTTAAAGGATGACGATTACTTGCCTATAGTTCGACAAGATATATCGTGATGCAAAAGGAACTCATACGAAACTCGCATTGGAAGGTATATCATCATGACTCTTTGGTACTTGGGAGTTGGCACGTTCGGCTAGGAGCCGCTACCAACTGATCGGTTACGAGTGAGACTCGGATCGTGTCCGGGTCACCATGAGCCTGTCGGGTCACACACTTAAGAGCAGGAGCATATTTGGATTGGACCCAAAAAGGAAACGGACAGAGTCAGTGAGTTGGACTCGCAGTGACTAATATAGCCCTTTTAGTGAATGGGCCACAAGTGAGTGGAGCCCACTTTCACTCCCTATATAAGCTGAGGCGCAGGTGCTTAGAGCACACGGTTAGGTCACTCCATGTGTTGGAAACCCTAGCTTCAGTCCAGTCCAGTCTTGTCGCCGCCGTACCGGACCTAGCAGTCCATCGCTGGCGCTCCTCCTTGTACGTGTGGATACTGGCGGAGGTGCTGTACGTTCAGCACTTCGGCGATCGTGGATCAGAACGGATCGTGAGGACTGCACTGCATCAAACGACGTGCTTCATCGATTCCGCAACCGCGCGTCTAGTGGTAATTCTCGTGGCCTACTACCTCAGCTAGATCTTGGGATCACCGCGTAGGAAAAAGTTTTGTTTTTCTCTGCGTGGCCCAACACATATGATACACACACTCTTTGCCGTGTGCTTCTGGACCACCTCACGGCAGAGAAATTCTGTGTCGTGTTCCCGCACTTTTGGCACACGGCAAAGGACGGGAGCGACGGCATCGAGAATTTTTCCCGTTGTGATACACGTATGTCCTTCTCCCCCACATCAAGACAACAGCTAGAGGGAATATTATGCATGACTACACTTACTTCCTCCGTTTCAAAATACAAAATGTTTTAGCTTTGTGAAACAAATGTATCTAGACTTGTTTTAGTACGTAGGTTCGTTCAGATTTAGAGTGAAATTACACACTAAAAAAAGTTTAGATACATTTTCTTCACAAATCTAAAACATTTTATATTTTGGAAACGGAGGAAGTATATTTGAAATAAAACCTGTCTCTTTGGGCAATGTTCTCAGATCGATCAAATCATGGCAGCGGTAACAGCCAACACGATTGAAGGTGTTGCACCACCAAGAAGTCAGTAGTTCTCGAGTATCGACGTGGTTGCATTGATTGTTGTGGCTTGCCAACAATGGCAGAAGAACCTATTCGAAAGCTACATCAGCTGTCGAGACGATCGATTCATATATGAAAGCGTCCCTCTACGACAATGGTTGAGATCTTTTGTCGATCCCGCTCCGACGAAGTGCCGAACACACAAGACTCCTGCCTCCCGGGTAGCAAGGTCTAAACGACAAGGTTCATTATCTCACCACATCACGAGCTAGATGGCCTGCTTGATTACTTGCAATTCCGAAGGGGAACAGCCAAAATATCTCAATTGCTTAGTTTCGGGAGCATCCACGACATCAACCAGATGACCTGATTAATCTCCTGAAATTCATACAGGAGACGTATACAAGCTGGACACGATCCTTTGATTGATTAATGGCAACTCTGACCGGTAAGATGATGTGCACATAGAAGCGGTAGAGGCACACGGATACAAATAAAAATGTAAAAGACTACGACAATTGGGGCTAGGATTTCATAAAACTACGACTTTTCAGGTTTACTGCAAAAAAACTACCCGTTTGGTGTCTAATAGTCCTAAAAAACTACCAACTCCGTGTAAGCGGCGTTTTAACCCGAGTTGATTACGTTTCTGATATGGATGGCCCACTGTCAGGCTGACAGGCATGTTTATTTTGCAAAATAGTCCTTCGTACTATTCTAAATTACTAAATCTTAGAACCACTCATTTTATTTATTCATTTTTTCCTTTCTTTCTCTTTTCTTTGTGCGTTGACCAAACTATGCCAGCTCACACTCGCAAGAGCTCCTAGGCGCGGATGGCCTAGCCCCCATCGCGACGCGCCCCTGTGGGATTCCGTCGAACAGGACACGCAAGGAGCCGCGTCCTCGACGCCTCGCCGCAGCTCGCCACCCCATGCCCTCGCTGGCCCGCGCAGGCTCGCCGACCCATCCCGCGCGCTCGCCGGGAGTGGCAGCAGCAGATGGAGGCGGCCGTCCGGAGCAGCGGCGGCGTATGGCCGACAGGTGGAAAGGGGACCTAGTATTAGAAGATGCAATAGATGAAGGTGTTTTTAGAAAAATATGTGGGCCTACTCTGTCAGAATTGTGATCAAACCGACTAATTGTCCTATTACACAGAAGTTGTAGTTCTTTGTAGTCAGCTGCACCAAAAGTTGTAGTTTTTTGCAACAAAGCTGTTTCGAGGCCCTAGACACAATTGTCGTAGTTTTTTGCAATTTTCTCTATCCACGGTAGTTGAGTCCAGTATCTATTGCCTAAGCTCCACATGAATATCAGACCCTCTCGAAAGCCACATCCAACGACCACAGGTGCACAAGCTGGATACAAGAGCAACACATCCAATAGACACCCGGCGAAATGACGGGCACGAACCCACTACTTGAACTTCCAACTGACAAGTCTCCAAATCAACACGGCCAGTAGTACTAGGGTTGCAAGCGGGACGGGTAAGCGGACAACATATCTAGTCTCAGCTCATGTTAGCTTATTATAATTTGTAGACTGATTCCGATCTGTAGTACAATTTGTACTAACCCCAAGTTTTGCGGGCCTAAGTGGGCCCCGCATCTGTAACCCTAGCCAATACGCACGAGCGGTGTCAACACACCCAACAGATCTAAAGAGACATAGCATCATCAACTTGTAATATTGTCGTTTAACTCCTATAATGAAGAAGTATTTGATAAAATCTTTTTGAAGGGCTGGCATCCAAGAAGTTGAACGAGGCAACCACAAGAGGACAATCGTAAACATCAGAGTTAAAGTAACGGGAATTATGTTGTTCAAAACACTAGGGGTTTTCTTACATATCGGGCAAAAATTCTCTTTACACTTGAGACTACCTCTAATTTGTTTTTTTCCTTCAACTTTGTCAACAATATAATTCATGCTACGGCCTGTAAGACCTAGGAAGGAAAATTTACATGGTTAACCTACAACTTAAAATAGTTCAACATATAGTTGAGTTCAACATATTTTAAACTACAACCTAATTAAAACAACGAGTAGTACACTATATGAAACTAGTAGTACATTAAACTAGCACTTATTCCGAGTCGGAATTGACCATGCTAATAACTAGGGTCGATTCCTGCGGCGACGGCGACGAGAGATGGATTGACATATTAAATTGATGAGCGAATCAGTTCAAGTCCAGACCGATGGAGAAATGTCTATCAACATGGCATCCGTGTCCTTGAGATCCTTCATGATGGTGTACCAAATGACAACATCATTGTGTGGAATTGTAAACACCAATTAGATATCCCTAGTCTAGCCTCTAAGACCAATTCATGTATCGTTGATAGTTCCGATTTCCTGACTATTGGGAAAAACAACGAAGTGTTGTAGGGTTGCCGATGATATATGAGATCGGAGTTGTTTTGATAACAACGATGATGGATAGACCCAAAATGATATACCATGAAACACATCGTCAATATCGTAATCTGTAGTTTCTCATAACTAGTATTACCGTTGTAAGATTGTTCGACCATAAGAAATATATGGACTTGGTTACGATATGGACGCGACGAGACTCTTCAAACATTACACCGTGAATGGGTAATTATAAAATCAGTCTTCGCTCTTATCGGATAGTACACCAATGTCTCATATGATGTAGTTATGGGAATTGCTACTCATGATGTGGAGAGATGCACCCTAAACCCATTCATGTATTATGGTGTTCATCATCGTCGGGCCAGACATGTGATGAGTTTGTTGATCATGGGAACATCCATAATTCTGTATGAGTAAAGAATACATGTCGGGTAATGAAGATGTTCCACCTCAGGCAATGTAAAGTATCGAGAAGCAATACGACGAGTACCGAGAGTATCTTCACACGATAAAGATCTTCATGTTATATGAAGGGATCATTAAGTACATCAAGGTACCTATGTTGATCATTGTTGCGGAATGTGTTCCGGACATGTCTACATATATCTGAACCCATAGGGTCACACACTTAAGAGTATAACGACATATAGAATGTGAGTGCGATTAAAGATTTATAAATAAAGTAATTTCGAAGGGAGTTCAGAAGGTCTTGAGATATATCAGAGGTATCAAGGGTATTGGAAATATGCCCTAGAGTCAATAATAGTTATTATATATTTTCTTGTTCATTATTTAAATTTATTATTCTATGTTATAACTATTATGTGTCTTGATTGTCAGAATCAAAGGAAAACTCATATAAACGTGTATAAATATAAACTCCAAGTTGTTCCTAATCACACCTTTAGGACTAGCCCATGTGTTGTGTGATTGATCATGGTATAAGTTATTATAACTGAGGATACCACTATCAATGGAAGTACATTGTCACAGAACAATGGTACAGAACTGATCCAATGTATGATTTACTATGAGGTATAATCATTAATGTTAATAGTCAACCATCATCATTATCTTATGCTTAAATCTTTAGACCATGAAAATATCAAGCACCCTCATGCCGCAAGGCTTATATTTGGTCTTGCTCGAACGCCATACTGGAAATGTGGCAATATCGACAATTCTTGGATAAGTTCAAAAGTATGTTTGGGACTTGGATAGTTCAAGACCGGGATTCTGCTCCGCCTGACGATGGAGAGATATACTCTAGGCCCACTCGATATTACAATGTCACCCATTGTCTGCGTAGACAAGTTATGATGTTGATCACAAGGACATCAGAATACAGACGAGTAAACGAGAGTGAAACACAAAAGAGGATAACAAATATAGTGATCAATAGTTGCATCACAAGGATACTGACATCTCTTCTCGATGTTGTCACATATCATGGGCTTGAAGGATTAGCACTTTTATGATGAACCAGGTTCACTCGATGATTCATGTAATATAAAACAACCATCATGGGCGTTCAGGTTCTATTGTTGGTTACTGGTCCGAAAGAGTTTCCGGAGTCATGTCTGCATGGACATTGTCGTAGAGACCCCACATCAATTGGTGCTGTATTCGGGAAACTTGTGCACTGATGTTGCGCCTTCAGCGGTTCCATCATCGGCGATCTACGATTCATGGGCTTTCGGGGAGCAGGTTCACTTTGGCTTCCTAAACTTCACCCTGCATTTGCCAGCTTCGCTCCCGGAATTTGACTCCCTCGACACCGGAACGGATCTAATGCTTGGCGACCTGCGTTTCCACATGGGCAAAGTGGGAACGCTTCGTATCCCGGGGCCAATCTACCCGGTTCTGGTGGAGCCAACATCACCATCGATTGCCCATTCCTCGTGGATGACATCTCTAGCAGGCCATATCGGCCACACGCAATTGCGTTTAACAACGGGTTGTATCGTTATTGTTTCCTATGGGGGTACATTAGCGTTGCTTTGTACTAGTGGGGAGGCGGCGGTGATTTGGCAGGGGTGGGAGAGGTATGGGTGATGTCTTGAGTAGGGACATGCGCGGCTAGGTGAGAATGGGACTGGGTCATTTGCAAGTGGTGCCCTCTGTATCCGATGTGGCATGATCTCTATCTGGTAATTGCTCTCCGGGCGCCTTCCCGTCCCAAGGAGTCATCACCTGGGTCCCGGGTGGGATCCTGGTTGCCCCCGCTAGGGACCTTTGTTCTGGGGTCGCAGCCTGCCCACAGGATCCGGGTACCCCGGTTCCACAAAGACGACAATTGATCTTGGTTATGCACTGGATTTTTTTTGGCGTAGCGCGTTTCCCAACAAGATGATATTGGATACGAAGATACCGTAGGGACCGTTGGTGTCCTATTTGTTAAAGAAGACGTATGTTTATCCATCACCATTGTTTATATCCTTACCGCGACCCATCTCTAGTAGGCCATGTCGGCACACGCAATTGCGTTTAACAGCGGGTTGTATCTCCGTCGTCTCCTATGGGGTACCTTAGCGTCGCTTTGTACTAGTGGGGGAGGCGGCGGTGATTTGGCAGGGTGGAAGAGGCATGGAAGATGTCTCGAGTCGGGACATGCGCTGCTGGGGAGGAATGGGGCTGGGTCGTTGGTAAGTGGCGTCCGATGTGGTGCCCGTGTGGGACGGAGGCATCCCGAGGGCACCAGATAGTTTATTGGGATACGAGGATGCAACGTTTTTGGAGCCCGTGGCTGGGCATTTTTCTGTCCGACGTACAAATGGGCCGTTTAGGGGCGACATCCAGTTACAAAAGGTCTTTTAAAACACTTACAAAGAGGTCTTGGTCTCCTCCCAAAAGACTGACCTAAGAGGAAGTGACTAGGGTTCGATCAAGTGATCAGACACGATCCTTGTTCGTCTTTCTCGCTTAGATAGGCTTCTACCTCAATGCTCAATATGACTTTGATGGACTACGTTTTTAAACTCAAGTCAATCTATAAAAATATGAACATGTCAGGTGGCCTGTTTTGCTTCAGATACCTACTCACCAGGAGAGCAACAGCCGGCAGGGAGCTCGGTGAGCCGAAGAATTCTTTTTACCCCAATAATTGACATCGGATAATACTATTTAACAAATTACGATTGAAAACAAAATGCTTTCCGTGATGCACACGTCAAGGGCATCTCTAACCGATCCCCTAAAATCGGTTAGAGGAGTAAAAATACGTAGCAGCGGGACCTAACCAAACTCCTAAACTGTTACATGAGTAAAATTATACTCATCGGAGGAGTAAAAGTGGCGGCCGACTCCTAAATTTACTCCTCCGAGGCCACTTTCGAGAAAACCTTCCGCCTCCGACCCGCGCACCCATTCCCGCTGGCGACCCCCATACCCCGCCGTCCCCACCTCGGTCCCTCCGTCGCCCTCCGGCCTACCTCTCACAACCATTTAGATTTGACGGCGAGCGTCGTTTTTTGGAGGTCGCCACGATTTGGAGCAAATTGGGCTCCGTCACCGTCGATTCGCCGCAACTTCGAGTTGTCGGAGGCTAGGAAGGTTGCAGAAGGAAGGCACCGTCGCCCTCGACGCCTCTTCTGCCCTACTCGACGACTACCCGACGACCGCCCGACCAACCTTGTCACCTCCTCCGCTCGTGAGGTGTTCGACCGAATAGCAAGGTGAGGTTTTTTAGCCGAATTTGTTTGTTTTGATTTTCAAATTTGACCGGTGCCATCGTCATGTAGATGAAGAGGTTGAGGGAGTACATCTTGGATGACTCATCGTCAGAGGAAGAGGAGGACGACGATGACGACGTCGAGATGTACATGGCCATCATTTTGAACGATAAAGTTCGGCGGTATCATCTTGCATAACATGATCATTGAAGATGAGCGCGGCATGCCCGAGAACTTTCGGTACATCTCCAATGGTGATCAGGTTGAACCTGCACATGATGCCAACATGATCCAAGCATTCCTTCAAGCCCATGCGCGCATTGAGAACAAGGAGGTGCATGAACAGCTGCAGCAGGTCCTTGTTGAGCATCACTGGGCTCTCCATGGTGCTACCTAGTTGAGTTTGAACTATTCTAACGATTTGTTGAATTTGAACGCTGCCATGTGTTTGGCTTTGAATTTATTTGGTTTGTAAATATAATATTTTTTCATTCGTAAATATTTTATTCGATTATATATATGAACTAGGCCAAATGTTTGGCTATTAATAGTTTGATTTCTAAAAAAAAAATATTTCTCAAATTTAAGGTTCGGTTTGACGCCGACCTCCTACTCCTCTAAAATTTATTCCTCCATTTACTTCTCTAACTGATTGGCCCTAAGCTGCACCAACCTGCCACGACTCCATGACCGACGATCGGTACGTCCAGATCGTCGGAAGAACCTGTGCTTTGAAATGAAACGCGTGTGCGATTGAGATACTCCAATAATGAACGTATCCGCGTGGAATACGATGGAGCTACAGATTATTTCAGTAGTAGTACAAGTCGTAGCAGCACACGC
Source organism: Avena insularis (assembly GCA_023614405.1). Classification (NCBI taxonomy): domain Eukaryota; kingdom Viridiplantae; phylum Streptophyta; class Magnoliopsida; order Poales; family Poaceae; genus Avena; species Avena insularis. The sequence goes on along the minus strand of CM042690.1, from coordinate 607,504,428 downwards.
ATTTCTTTCGGTTTCCACATGGCCGTGTGCGCGTTCAGACTTCGGACATAAAAATGTTTAGTCAAGTCCTTTTGTTCCGGAGCTGGTTACTCAAGTTTCCGATGGACGTTTATAAAGCATTTTATGCTTTGCTGCAGCACGTGTGTGTCCAGCGAATTTCTTCCGAGCAGGTTAATTAGTAAATTTCTGATGGATCTTTATTTAGCTTTTTTCACTGTGCTCTGATGTACATACGTGTTGGAATTTGGGTGTGGGCCTTGGCCCATAGCCTAATACAAATTCTGAAATTCTCTTGGTCCATTCATGCCTAGCAAGGGGTGGCACCAAAGTTTAGTCCCACCTTGCTAGTTTAGAGGAGTTCAATATATATATAGTGGAGTGTTTCACTACCTCCTAAAGAGAGTGAAGAGGAGTGGCATACACGCGCGTTCCTCCTCCGCCGCCCGCCTCGCCATTATGACGCTGACGCGGAATTCAGGTGTCGTCGGTGCCGATCTTATCTTTTTGCTGCTCGGAAAAATTATTGTGCGAGTTATTTTTCTGTCAGCCGTTTCCGGTCTTTCCGGAAACGTCTTATCCGACCGGCGCCTATATATAAACGGCCTTAGGCAAAAACCCTAATACGAGAAAATACACATCTCTCTGACTCCAGAACCTTGCGTCGCCGCTACACCTTCTCCATCCCCTCTTCCGGCGTGCACCGGACGACGGGACAGTAGGCCTCCGGAATCACCGCCTCTCGTGAACCTGTACGGGTGAGGGGCGATCAGGTTTTTGGGGAGCGCGTCTGCGCGACTACTGACGGCATCACGTCGACCGACCACTACTTCCCCGACGAGGACTTCTTTCCGGACATCAGCAACCTCTACATCGACGCCATGGCTGACGACACTGGTGTCAACCTCAACCCCAACCTGAACGCGAACCCGATTCCTCCTCCATCACCGTACGTAATCTGTTCCTATCTAGTTCAGTTTCTGTTGCAGTTTCTTGTACTAGCTCTTGGAATAGATATGATCTGTTTATTCTGGTTGAATATGATCTGTTCGTTTATTCTGCTAGTATACATGATTAGATTAATTCCAGCACTTATAGTCATGATTTATTATTACTTATTTCGAATTAAATATTATGATAATTTGCTTATATTTTCAACAATCCAAAACTCTGATTATAGGCAACTGAATTCAACTGGTTTAGCCGCGGCTACAAGGCCGCCTCCTTTTGACGGTGTCAATTATAAGAGATGGCGCACGAGAGCAGTTCTATGGTTGAAAAACCTAGGCTGCTATAGCGCCACTCTTGGCAAACCTGAGGGAGACCTTTCTCCTGTTCAGGAGGAAGCGTTTCAGAAAGTCGACACCATGTTTATGGGGGCTTTGTTCAATATTCTTGGTGACAACATTGTTGACACCTATATGTCATTTGATAATGGCAAGGATGCGTGGGATGCACTGGACGCCAAGTTTGGTGTTTCGGATGCTGGCACTGAACTGTATATCATGGAGCAATTCTATGACTACAAGATGACTGATGACCGTCCCATCGTGGATCAGGCTCATGAGATACAGTCCCTTGCCAAAGAACTCGAGCAGTTCAAGTGTAACTTACCGGACAAGTTCGTGGCCGGAGGCATTATTGCCAAGCTTACTCCTTCTTGGAGGAACTTTGCTACCTCTCTGAAACATAAGAGACAGGAGTTTTCTGTTTCGGATCTCATCGGATCTCTTCATGTTGAAGAAAAGGCGAGAGCAAAAGATACACGTCCTCGAGGCTTTGATGAAAGTTCTAGTGCACATGTAGTGCAGAAAAACAACTTCTAGTCCCACAAGTTCAAGAATAAGAACATGTCTGATGGCAAAGGAAAGTTTGATGGCAAAAACAAGACCGCACAGACTACCAACTTCAAGAAGAAGACTGAGTATAAGAAGAAAGGATCTTGCCATGTCTGTGGTGATCCTAATCATTGGGCTCCAAGCTGCCCCAATCGCTTTGACAAGCGTTCACATGGAAATAGTGGCAAGTCCGCTAATGTTGTCCTTGGTGATATTGAGATGAAGGATGCTGGGTACGGTATATTTCCCACTGTTCTTTCAGTTTGTAACTCACCTGATTGGTGGATAGACACTGGTGCAAATATACATGTATGTGCTGATATTTCCATGTTCTCTTCTTATCAGGTCGAACGGGCTGGCTCCGTGCTGATGGGAAACGGCTCACGTGCTTCTGTTCAAGGTGTTGGTACGGTGGATCTGAAGTTTACTTCGGGGAAGATCGTACAGGTGAAAAATGTGCAGCACGTTCCCTCAATCAATAAGAATCTCGTCAGCGGATCTCTTCTGTGTCGAGATGGTTTTAAGTTAGTCTTTGAGTCCAATAAAGTTGTAATTTCTAAGTGTGGACAATTTGTTGGAAAGGGTTATGAGTGCGGAGGCTTGTTCCGCTTATCTTTGTCAGACTTATGTACTCAAGTTATTAATCATGTTTGCAATGATAGTGAATCCAATATTTGGCATTCACGACTTTGTCATATTAATTTTGGGTGCATGACGCGGCTTGCCGATATGAATTTAATTCCGAAATTTACTACTGTCAAAAGTTCCAAGTGTCAAGTATGTGTGCAAGCTAAGCAACCTCGCAAGTCTCACAAGACTGCCGAGGTACGAGATTTGGCACCACTGGAACTAATACATTCAGATCTTTGTGAGATGAATGGTGAGTTGACAAAAGGTGGAAAGCGATATTTCATGACTTTAATTGATGATTCCACTCGATACTGTTATGTGTATCTTCTGAAATCTAAAGATGAAGCTTTTAATCACTTCAAAATCTATAAAGCTGAATCAGAAAACCAACTTGATCGAAAGATTGCGACTTGATCCGATCGTGGTGGAGAGTATTTTCCAACGAATTTGATTCTTTTTGTGCGGAGCATGGTATTATCCATGAGAGGACGCCTCCCTACTCACCTCAGTCAAATGGGGTGGCCGAAAGAAAGAACCGTACTCTAACTGATTTGGTTAACGCCATGTTAGATACATCGGGTCTATCCAAGGAATGGTGGGGGGAGGCGATAAAGACTGCGTGTCATGTCCTAAACCGTGTTCCCAAAAAGAACAAAACCATTACTCCATTTGAGGAATGGGAAAGGAAAAGGCTGAAACTCTCCTACTTACGAACTTGGGGTTGTTTGGCGAAAGTGAATGTGCCGATACCCAAGAAGCGCAAGCTTGGACCAAAAACCGTGGATTGTGTCTTTCTGGGATATGCATTTCATAGCATTGGCTATAGATTTTTGATAGTGAAATCTCGTGTATCGACATGCATGTTGGTACAATCATGGAGTCGAATGATGCGACTTTCTTTGAAGACATCTTTCCCATGAAAGATTGGTCTAGTTCATCAAATCGGAGATGCCTAGTTTATCTAGTCAAGAATTAATCACAATTCCTGAACCCACCATTTCGATAGAACACCACGATAATCCTGTGGAGGATAACAAGAAGCTCATACCGGTAAGAGACAAAGGACTGCGAAGTCCTTTGGTGATGATTTCATTGTATACCTCGTGGATGATACTCCACTTCTATTTCGAAGCTTATGCATCTCAAGATGCGACTCATCGGAAGAAGCCGTTCATAGCGAGATGGATTCCATCATAGCAAACGGAACTTGGGAAATTACTGATCGTCTTATGGGTGCAAACCCAGAGGATGTAAGTGGGTGTTTAAGAAGAAGCTTAGACCTGATGGTACTATTGAGAAGTATAAGGCACGCCTTGTTGCCAAGGGTTATACCGAGAAGAAGGCGAAGACTTCTTTGATACTTATTCACTGGCTAGATTGACCACTATTCGAAATCGCTATCCTTGGCTGCCTCGCATGATCTTCTCGTTCATCAAATGGACGTTAAGACGGCTTTCCTAAATGGAGAGTTAGATGAGGAAATTTATATGAATCAGCCGGATGGATTCGTGATAGATGGTCAACAAGGCAAGGTGCAAGTTACTGAAGTCTCTGTATGGTCTTAAGCAAGCTCCTAAGCAGTGGCATGATAAGTTTGAAAGGACTTTAATCGATGAAGGCTTTATTGTAAACGGTGACAAGTGTGTGTACTATCGCCATGGTGGGGCGAGGAGTCATCTTATGTCGTATGTTGATGATATACGATATTCGGGACCAATCTTAATGTTATCAATGAGGTCAAAGACTTTCTATCTCGTTGTTTTGAGATGAAAGATCTAGGAGTGGGCGATGTGATATTGAACATCAAGCTGAAAGATGATGATGGTGGGATAACCGCTTCGGTCTCACTATGTGGAAAAGATCTTGAGTCGCTTTTGGGTATAGCGAATGTAGATCCTCTCCTACACCATACGATCCTAGCGTGTTGGTTCGAAGAATCAGGGAGATCCTAAGGATGCTAAAGATCACTGAGATATTCTCGATTATTGGCTCGCTTATGTATTTAGCCAGGCCACGAGGCCCGACATCTCCTTTGTAAGCAAGTTAAGTCGATTTGTCTCAAATCCTGGAGATGTTCATTGGCAGGCCCTTGAAAGGGTTTTGCGTTATTTGAAAGGCACTGCGAGCTATGGGATTCACTATTCCGGGTATCCAAGGGTACTTGAAGGGTATAGTGACTCAAACTGGATTTCTGATGCTGATGATACTAAGACCACGAGTGGTTATGTGTTTACACTTGGTGGTGGCGCTGTTTCTTGGAAGTCTTGCAAGCAGACCATCTTAACGAGGTCAACTATGGAAGCAGAACTCACAACATTAGACATACCATCGTTGAAGCAGAGTGGCTTCGTGAACTCTTGATGAACTTACCTGTGGTTGAAAAACCAATACCCGCAATCCTTATGAACTGTGATAATCAAACTGTGATCATAAAAATAAACAGTTCTAAGGACAATATGAAGTCATCAAGACACGTGAAGAGGAGATTGAAATCTGTCAGGAAAATGAGAAACTCCGGAGTTATTGTATTAGACTATATCCAAACATCTAAAAATCTGGCAGATCCCTTCACAAAGGGTCTATCACGTAATGTGATAGATAATGCATCGAGGGAGATGGGTCTGAGACCCACTTTTTGAGTTGCTCACAGTGGTAACCCGCTCTATGTGATCGGAGATCCCGTGAAGTACAGTTGGGAGACAAGCTGTTGGTCAACTGGGAGGAGAGTATCCTTATAGCATACTACCACTCCGTATAGATGCAATACTCTCCTATTCTGCATGGCAGGTTGGTATTTACCTTAATGTGTTCTGAGTGGCTTGTTTAAGCAAAGATGTTGTCCTGTAGAACATCTTTTGAAGAACACACCTATATGAGTCTGACTGTCAAACGTCGCAGTCCGTGAGAGTTGGGTGCTCTCTAATAAACTCATGAAAGGCCATGGAGTATGACGCATAAGCTCCAAACCGCGGAGAAGCTTCGCGGCAGCCCTCAGACGGTCTAGACCTTATGTGAAACTAGTGCGCACCAAACTTGTAGTTCAAGGCATAGTCCACTATTCAAGTTGCAATCTAGTGTAGCATGAAGTTCTAAGTGGAAGTTCAACTTAACAGTCTCCACCTCGCACCGTATATAAACAATGCTCGAACTGATTGATGTGATGTGATGATATGTGCCTATGAGAATTTGTGGGGATTGTTGAATTTGGGTGTGGGCCTTGGCCCATAGCCTAATACAAATTCTGAAATTCTCTTGGCCCATTCATGCCTAGCAAGGTGGCACCAAAGTTTAGTCCCACCTTGCTAGTTTAGAGGAGTTGGACCAATATATATAGTGGAGTGTTTCACTACCTCCTAAAGAGAGTGAAGAGGAGTGGCATACACGCTCCTCCTCCTCCGCCTGCCGTCTGCCTCGCCACGCGCTGCACGCGTCATGGGTTTATGAATTGTGCCTCGGTGCCGATCTTATCTTTTTTGCTCGGGAAAATTATTGTGCGAAGTTATTTTTACGTACCGCTTCCGGTCTTTCCGAACGTGGGCTATTACTACCGGACGTGGGTTACGCCCCACGCCTTACCCGACCGGGCGCCTATATATAAAACGGCCTTAGGCAAAACCCTAATATGAGAAAATACACATCTCTCGACTCGTAACCTTGCGCCGCTATACCTTCTCTATCCTCTTCCGTGCACCGACGACGGATAGTAGGCCTCTGGAACCACCGCCTCTCGTGAACCTGTACGGGTGAGGGGCGATCAGGTTTTTGGGGAGCGCGTCTGCGCGACTACTGACGGCATCACGTCGACCGACCACTACTTCCCCGACGAGGACTTCTTCCCGGACATCAGCAGCCTCTACATCGACGCCATGACTGACGACACTGGTGTCAACCTCAACCCCAACCTGAACACGAACCCGATTCCTCCTCCAACACTGTACGTAATCTGTTCCTATCTAGTTCAGTTTCTGTTGCAGTTTCTTGTACTAGCTCTTGGAATAGATGTGATCTGTTTATTCTGGTTGAATATGATCTGTTCGTTTATTCTGCTAGTATACATGATTAGATTAATTCCAGCACTTATAGTCATGATTTATTATTACTTATTTCGGATTAAATATTATGGTAATTTGCTTATATTTTCAACAATACGCGTGTTTGCCCGGCGAATTTGACCTAGAGTTCTTACATGAGTTTAGCTGCATTTTTGAAGAAAACCAAAGGATGCTCTTCTTGTCGTGTAAATCCCCAGATCCAAATGCATATAACTTTCATGAATATTCTACAAAAATAATGGACAACAGTCAAATTTAAAATACTCCCTTTTTTTACAAATTTGAAATTAGACTTATTTAATTCTCTTTTTTGTAACTTCTTGGGAATGTTCATAATGATTTCTAATTTCTTGTGTTTCTCTGGTGTACCTTATTTCTTCAAAATTATCAAAACACCTTTTCTATTTGAAAATCATATTTTTTCTAAGAAATTGTCAAAATCTCGTTCCGCATTTTGATTTTAAGCATCTGGTTTTCTTGAAAGATCCTCAAAACTATGTTTATTCTTTTTCCTGATTTGCTATGGTTTCCTTCCCCTGCCTATGTTCCAAAATGCAAGTCTTTGTTTGAGCAGCTAGAAAGTCTTACGTTTCGGCACAAAGATAATGCTCTCTTTGTCTAGAAATAACCAACTTGGGTTTGTCTAGATTCGCATGTACCTATCACTAAAGCATGTTGTAACATCACAACATTAGAGCTTAGAAATAAGCTGAGATCAGGTGTGTGCATTGCATTCATGCATAGAAAATCTAGATAATTTTTGTGGTTTTAAATAAAACTTATCAAAGTGATCGAAACTTCTCTTAACTTGGTGGAACTGAAGTAGATTATCAAGTTGATTGCAATAAGTTTCAATATGACCCTTGCTAAAACCTTATTTTTTGGGTAATATAATTTGATCTAAGGGTAGATCAAATGTAATGAAACTAAGTCACAACACACTATTTAATAAGGAGTACTAGATCTTCTAGAGATCCTGACATGATATTCCATACAACAACTCAAGGATGAATACTTAATATTCTAAAGATGATATCAAGGTATTATCTACCACAAACCTTGAATACTCAATCAAGTATATAACTCCAAGTAAAGAAACCTCATAACTAAATCTTGAAACCCTTGTTTGCCATAGTTATTCCTACCATGGGTAACATGGTAGTTCTTAAACATTAACTCTTATCACAAATAGAGTAGAAAAGGGAAGTCAAGCCAAGACCATTCATCACATATCGTTAATATCATATTAAGTGATGAAATTCCTATTTAGCCAAGTCCTAATGTTAATTGATCATCAATGTAGAGTGATCAATTTTTGACCTAGCACTTATTGACTCTTAGCTTTGACCTATTATATTGACCTTCCAAAGACCTTAAGTAAATTAATAAGAAGAAGGAACTGGATGGTTGTATGACATCATCAATGGAATGATATCCTTAGTGGTGATCAAATTATTGGATGTTGGAGGAGTTAACTCACTCATGAGTTAACTAGAAGAGGTATCTAAACCTAGAAGTTAAGTTAGTATTTATGTAGCTATGAGAAAGCTATTAGTATTAAAGTATCAGATAATAATCCTGTTAAGCCAAGTAGATACAAATTTGGAGAAAGCTTCCTTAACAAGATAAACTCTATAAAGAAACTAGTACAAGTCTACTACTTTAGTTGATGATAGACCGTGATCAGACGATTAGAAGCCTAAGTTTAGCATGATCAAAGGATAATGGTCATTATTCTCAAGTCACTTGAGAATAGATGACCAGCTGATGAAGAAGAGTTGTGAGTATACCAAATTAGGCAAAACCTTAGTATGCTGAATCATCTAGCTTGATTATGAGAACTCAAGCTAGAGTTTGATGAAGTATATAATAGGAGTATTATGGAGTAGTTGGAGGCAAGGTAGTTTAACGAAGTTAATACAAGAACAACTTGTATTATGGAGAGTAGTACCCTACCTATTCCAGAGGATTGTTATCACATGTGATATCTAGAGAGAACTATAATCTTACAAGCCTTGGAAGTAGTTTCAAGGTGAATATAAAAGGAGTTAATAGATGGAGCTAGAAATAACTACATTAATGGATTCATCAAGAGTAGTTTAGCAAATAGAAGTTATATGTAGAAGAATGGAGGATGAGAATTATTGAAGTGGCATGACCATGTCATCATATGATGATGGATATGGTGGAGTCAGATCATTGACTTAGTCAGGAAGATGTGATCTTTGTGAATAAGATAAGAGAGATTTATAGAGTATATAGGAAAGGAAATCCCTATCTAAAGATAACCTTGGTGAGGTATTACGATATGAATTCTTTAGAATCCCTAACCAAGATCATGTCAACCAGGACAAGACCCATGTATACCTCTTTGTCTAAAACCCCAGAATCAAATTGATAGTGGAACCATTTCCTATTCCTAGGTAACCATTGAATATTATCTCTTGGACAAATGAACATTCCAAGAGATAATTAGAGAACCATATGAGTGTTTATGGATGAAAGTCTTATTTGCTTTATTATCTTAAACCATAGTAAGGACTTAGTCTTATATACCATCAAGACCACATTAAGAAGTAATCTTTATAGCTCACTCTAAGTTGAGATATCAAACCTACTCATAGATTTAGAAGTAGTGTCCCTAAACCTTGATCCGTATCTATATTCATAGTAGAATATGAGTCTATTGAACCTTCCTAAAAACATGGTAATTCTAAACTCTACAAATCAAGTAGAATTGGATTTGGTAAAATCCACAAATAGGGAGAACCATGAAACTTAAATCACCCTATCATGAACTACAAGGATTAATATCTTATAATGTATATATATAATTCCTTTATGAGGTTAAGTATTAATAAGATTATGTACACATAATTATCCATCTTAAACCATCACCATTACATTCTTTTAGTGGAAGTGAAAGTCATTTTAAAAGATCTTATTATAAAACAAATCTCTAAAATCCTAATTCCTATTTATATTTTCTAATAAAAATAATCCTTTATATAATCATGAATAGTGAAAATACTAAAAAGGAATGCCAAACCAACTAGTTACATTAACCATGTCAAACCCTTGTTGAGTCAATGAATGTTCGATATTTGAAACATTAAAATAATTCAAATTAAAAAGGATATTCTAAAACAGAAATGAAAAATAAAGAAGAGAATTACAAACAGAAAAATAGTCAGAGTAAACCAAATCTGGCCCGAGGCCCATTTCCTCATCCCTCTATCTGATGCTCAAGGCAAGCAATTGCCATACTCGCTCACTTTTCCACGGCCCAAGAGCGTCCAAGCCTGTACCGTTCGTCGTCACTTCCACGCACACACACTGCTCGCTGGAGCACCTAATCGCCGCCCGATGCCGTTCACCATCGTCATCAAAATCCGACCGTCGTGGTACTCGCAGCCGCCTCTGAGAGGTGTAGATAAGATCGCCGTGTCCTCCTCTATCCTCTCATACCAATCTTATCCTCTCTCGCACTCTCTCTTTCTCTTTCCCGCAGAGTGCCGAAACCCTAGCCGGCCAGAGCCAACCACCGTCGTCGGTAGAGGTCATCCCAGAGACCGTAGAGTAGTCCGGAAGAAGCGCCATGCTCTGAAGATCCTCTTGGTGGAGTATATCAACAAGGGGATCTCGGTAGAAGGAGAATTTCATCATTCCCTTCCGTCGGTGGTCGCCAGAGTTCATGGCCATTAGCGTGTATCGGGGCACCATCATCACCGTCAACCACTACAACAACCTCAGGGTGAGCTACTGGTCCTCACGGACCTATTCAATCATTCCCTCTCGCTATGAATCATCGTACCACCGCATGCCTGCCACTGCCGCCGTTGTCCACCATCGTGGTCAGTGTTTCGGTGACCATTCCCGGACGGCGTTGCCACTAGATTATCCGCCTTCACGCCCTCGTTCTAACGAGACCAAGCACGCTTGCTAACTCGTGCTAGATCGCCGCCGCTGCTCTCCGTCTTAGCCTCTCCAGCGAGGTGACGTCTTGCTGACGTCAGGCCCACGTCACCTCAGCCGTTTGACTGGTCCAAGTCAACGTGGCTGATGACGTGGCCACGGATCTATTAGTCAGTGTCTGTGGCTGGAGTTAGGTGCGGTGTAAAAAGGATAAGTATAGAGGCTGACGTCAGCAATGACGCAATAAACTATTTAGTTATTTAATTTTAATAATTCTAGAAAATGATTAAATCTTATTATTCAATATCTTTTGTTTTATAACTCAGAAAAATATATATTATATATATCAACATGTTTAGAAAATAAACTCTATAATTTAAACCTATTGTTATACTTTATTTTCCAACTCAAATAAAATAATTAGTATTAATTAGTAAATACCTTATTAAGGATAAATCTTAAATAGACATATTCTATTATTTAAAAATTCCCAAAAATAGGTATAATATATCAAAAGTCTTAGAAAAATAAAATATAAACTTATAAATTTGTTTTATACATTTTTGTATCACTTAACTAAGTATTTATTATTTATTTCGTATTTATAAAGTGGTAAAACTTATAAAAATCATATTTTATTAATTATAAGTCATAAAAATACTTATAATATACCAAAATGATCACAAAAATAAAATCTACACATTAAAAATATCCACTCTCACTTTTAAACTAAAATAAAAGGTAAAGGTTTATTAAAACTATTTTAAACTCTTTTCTTTTATTTTAATGCATACAAATTATATAAAAGTTTGCTTATGCCTTTAATATAAGTTATTTAAAATCTAAAAGTATAATAACAAGTTCAATTGATATTTAAGTGAAGTCAAGACAGATCTAACCATTTTAAGTTATACTTACTAAAACTACCATTTAAAAGTTAAGTAAATCTTACTCTCCAAAAAGATTTTATTAATTATAAAATCATCAAGATTTGAGTACAAATTCTTTCACAAGTTTGGGAATCCACTTAAAAAATTAAACAAAGTTTTTAAGTATTTAACATGATGCAATTCCCATGTTTATAGAAATAAGTATTAATTCTATAATAGGTAAATGAGTTCATTCACTTATAGTATTCAGGAAACACTACTCCAATAAGGACAATAATACCCTTATTTCACATTTAGAAAGCATTATGAGATAAAACAACACATAATGTCATCTGGTATTCAATACATATAAGTCCCCACTTGCTACAAGAATAGTTATTCAAAGATGCTAAATATTTTCTTCTTAAATAGTATAGTTAATAGGAAACCCTAAGAGTATAACTTCAAGATTGAAATGCATTCATTTGGAAAGGTACCCTTTTCCCTCAAAGGTAACTCTTTTAAAGAAAATGCAAATGAACTATATCTTCTATCTTTAACTCTCTAAGTTATACTAGAAAACTTGAATAGAATCAACTCTGAATTATTTGTCAACACCTTGGGTGCTATGCCATTGTGTGATACTTCCTTGTACTTATAAAATGTTTCACACACACTCACAAGCCTTAGCAAGAAGCACACGTGTGAAACTGGTATAAAAGTGCAACACATTCCAAAGAACTCATCACAAACTCCAAACCCTAGATTAAATACGATTATTCCAGGGATTCGCGTTTATTAAATTGCATTACATTACTTATGCATAATTGCATCTTGCTTCTTTAAACATTCGTCCTTACCGGACCAATGATGTTGTTTACAGTATTTGGATCTTCTATTGTCTTAAAGACTATGATTGCATAATCTTGCAATTACAAAAGGCAAGTTCACAACTTGCTCATGTCCTTTGATTATTTTCTATCAAATGCTTGTAACTCAACTGTTGTCATCACCTGCATTTCAAAAAGGTCATAAAACACTATTTTTATAATAATATGATTATGGATTATTTACCAAATGATAATAATCTATTGATACAGTTCTAGTGGTAAAGGAACATAATATCTAGGACTTAACAACCAATGTCGCTAGTGATTCTAGCATCGTATATTACGTGTTAACCATGAGATTTGGAATGGGACGGAGAAGTTAGCTGGATCTTCTTCCTTTCGCATGGACGGATGACCTTATCGTGAGACTGTAGCTTCCTTGCGAGGACTCAACAGATGGGTGGGACTCCTAGTTCTCCATGATATTGGTGTCTAGACTTTCCGTGAGGGGCTGTCGGAGGTATATCTGCCTATACGGGGGTTGCCAGGGACATGATCTGCTCACTGGAGTCTCCAAGGGGTTGCTAGGGTTATATCTGCCTATATGGAGGTTAACGGAGGTATATCTGCTTGGGGAGGTCGTGTCTTCATGTGGGGTCACGGAGAAGGGCAGTGATTGACTTGGATATTAGACTGGGCCCATACCAAGGAAGTGTGGACAAGCTCATGACTTGGTTGTGCAGCAAAGCTAAGGTCTCTTATGGGTAAAGTGACATACCTCTGTAGAGTGTAAGAACTATGCCATGTTACTCCCTGTTCCGGGAAGGAGCTACGAACACGACAGGAAAGGAACTCCATGAAAGTTCTGATTAACCTGTAAAGGCTGTCCCATAGTTTTCAGAATAAAAGCAATCTTTGAAAAAAATATTTACGAAAACCTGCATTGCCTACGACCTTGGGTCTATGGCTGTAGAGATAGTGCATCATACACTCCTTTTTAGTGAACTTGCTGAGTACGCTCGTACTCAACCGTATCTTCTTAACCCTTGCTAGGTTCTAAGCCGTTGAAGACGACGTCAACATCAATTTCTGCTCAAGAAACCATCATCGGTAGCTCGAGTTCCTCAATAAAGTCAATGAAGTCAACATATACATCAACCTAAGCAAAGGCAAAGATCTTGATTAGATAGGAGTAGATACTCTAGTCATAACACCTACTTCTGTAGAGCATTGCTCTAGCAGCAATTACACGCCAGATAGTTTAGATGCTAGTTTTATTAGCTAGATAGTTCTGAGTTATTATTTTTGGTTCTTCTTTGTAAGAAGTTTCTTTGTCTCTCTTTAACCTAGAGTGTTCTCTGGATCTTTTGTAAAGAGTCGAGTTGTAATCTATAGTCATGTCTTAGGTCTGCTGTGTTTCTGTTGTACCACTCCGAGGGATGTAATACTAGTGAACGGTGTTTTATTGGTGTTATGTCAACGAATATAGTGTACTACATCATGCAGTGGTATGCTGAGTGTCCGCACATGTCACATGTGAATCTAGACAAATACAAGTCACTTGTTTTTGGACAGAGAGAATACTACTACTCCCTTCTTCTCAAAATAGTTGTCGGAAATTTGTCTAAATTTAGATAAATCTAGATAAATCTAGACACTATTTAGTATATAGATACATCAAAATTTAGACAAACTTGTGACATATATTTTGATGCAGAGGATGTATGATTTTTGCTCTGAGCGGGTTATTATGCCTGTGAAATCTCATATATTGCCAAAGCTAGCCGCTTACAGTAGGGAGTGAATAGGGGTGAAAGTTTCCGACTTTTTCATGGAAAAACATAAACGGAATGAAAATACGGAAGCGGAAACGGAATATTGCAAAACAAAAACAAAAACGGCCTTTTTTTGTGGAAATGTAAAAAAATGAAACAGCGTTTTCCGCAGAATGGACGCGGAAACGAAATTTTTGTTTCCGTCTAATATGGAATTTTCGTTTTAGTATCGAGATGCATGGCAAAATCCAACCGACCATTATATGACTTTGTCAAGCCAAATTTGCTAAACTGCTCATCCCAGAACCGGCGACCATGTAATCCTTTCATGCATTGAAGGGGGCTTTAACGATTTGATATTTCCCTTATTCTCTTGTAAATCAAGAACTAGGCTATGATCAGGGAACAATTTTGATAGTTTTCTTGATTGCTTGAGATTTATCGTGATTCCTGGGTTCTCTTGGTTACGGGTAAATTTTGCATCATTCTATGGTTGCACCGTATTCAGTTTGTATTTGTTTTCGATAACATCTTCTTTTGTTTTTATTTTCGAGGTTTCTGTATTCGTTTCAGCTTTCACAAAAATAAATAAAAACAAACGTAGCACCACTCAGTTTGGTCTGTTTTCGCTCCATTTTCAACTGTAGGAGTGAACATATGACCAAACGTAGGTCTTTTTTACATTTGGGAGATCAACAATATCTAATATAGAGTTGAGGGATCAAACATCAACTTCGGTACTCATTGCATGGTGCAAACAAATATACTCCTACTTTTTTCCTACCAGTCACTTTGCAGCTAATTATGAAAAAAAAATGGTTTCATGCAGTGCGATGAACTTGATAGATGCATTGCATTATCGGAGGAAGATTGGTATCGGTAGATAAAAAACTGGTACGCTTGCTTCAACTTACTGATGCTTCAGGTCAGAGAGATTAGGTTGAGAGATTTTATCATCGTCGTCCTCGTTGCGGTGATCATCAAGCTCATCCTATTTTGATCCCTCTCTCTTGCTTGTCTGTATGATCAGATGTGACGGTAACCTATTCTCATCCCTCTCTCTTGCTTGTTTGTATGATCGGATGCAACGGTAACCTATTATCGTGCTCTCTCTCTTGCAAGTTTGAATGTAGCACATGTATAACCATAGTGACAACCAAACACCTTATATTTGCACCAGTCAAGCCAAAAAAGACGCTTGGAGCAAACCAAACAAAAGAGACAAAGCTGCCAAGACTTACATTAGGGAGTGAACATGACCAAACATAGGCCTTTTTTTCATTTGGGAGATCAACAATATCAATTATAGAGTTGAGGGATCAAGCATCAACTTCGGTAGTCGTTGCATGGTGCAAACAAATATACTTCTACTCCATCTGATCCAAATTAATGTTTTTAGATTTGTTTAAATTCGGATGTATCTAGCACTACAACATGGCTAGATACATTCGAATCTAAATATGACAACATCAATATGAATCGGAGAGAGTACTTTTTTCCTACCAATCACTTTGCAGCTAATTCTAAAGAAAACTTATGGTTTCATGCAGTGCGATGAACTGGTAGATGCATTGCATTATCGGAGGAAGATTGGTATTGGTAGATAAAAAACTGGTATGCTTGCTTCAACTGACTGATGCTACGCGCGTAGAAAAATAGAAGTGGAAAAGGAAACGGATGCAAATTCGTCTGATATACGTACAGTATCAGGAGACCTCGGGAAGTTGGGTTGTAGTCTGACTCGACAACCTCCAAACACGTTGCTCCGGCCCATCCATCTAACCCTACTGTATCGTGTCTTGCATACCAAATTCAATACTGCATCCTTGTCGTCGAAACAATCTGCCCTAGGAACGATGAAACGAGCGGCGGTCTCGCTCCCGGACGAACTGGTCCTCGAGATCCTCGCCCGCCTGAAAGACGCGCCGGTGCTCTTCCGATGTGCAACGGTGTGCAAACAGTGGCGCCGCCTCATGGCCAACCCCGCCTTCCTCCGCTGCTGCTGGCCGGAGGAAGCATGCGCCTCCATCGCCGGCTTCTTCACCAGGGAGGAGCAGCGCGATGGGCAACAACTGGGCCGACCGTGCTTTGTCCCAGCGCCGCGGTCAGCAATGGGCCGTGGTTGCCGTGCCCTTAGCGCCTTCCTGAAGCCCGCGCCCTCCGGCGGCCACATCTCAGACCGCGCCGATCCGCTCGTGTCGCGTCACGGCCTCCTCCTCGTGCGCCTCGACCGGCGCGGCGGTGACCTCGATCCGGACCTTACCGCCGTTCACCTGGCAGTGTGCAACCTGTACACGGGCGAGTGCCATGTGCTTCCACCCGTAAAGTGTGGCCGGGTCGACCGCTGGAGCGGATACGCCATATTGAGCAGCACAGATTGTACCTTCAAAAGCGAGCAACCGCTGCCGGTGCCATCGAGAAACTCTGTGCCCTTCAAAGTGGTGATCATCGACATGGAATACAATCTCTACACATTCTCGTCCGGCCAAGCGAGCTGGGGCACGCCGACATTCAGTGGTGCGAATACCAGCAACTACATACCGGTTTCTCACGGGGCCGCCGTGGTGTGCCGCGGCACGGCGCACTGGCTCTTCCATAACCTGGCTATGTCATGTCTATGCACCATTGACATGGATGTCCAGACGGGCCATGTCTCCTTGACGACAATCCCCTTCATGGTACACTATACGGCGTGTCACGCGTGTCTAACCCTCGCCATCGATGGGACGATCTCACTCATCGACATTCAGAGGGAAGGGCTTGAACTAAAGATTAGGAAAATTGTGGATGATACTGCAGAGTTGCTCTGCACTCGAACGATCAAGCTACAAGAACCACGCAAGATGCTTACTCGAGGAATATCAAACCTATACATGTTAGAAGAAAAGTATGGCATGATGGTTGTCACAGGTTCCGGTGGGGGCAAAATATATGTTGCTGACCTCGAAACCGAGACGGTGGAGGAGCTTTTAGAATGGCCCCGACACCATGCTAGCCGTGCTGAGGTTGTGCCATTCCAGATGGATTGGTTCACCTTCTTCCTTTCTCGTCTTGGCATTCGAGCAGGAGGAGATGCCTACGGGGGACTTCAATTAGCAAGAGATCGAGATATATAACGATAATTTCCTCCCTTAGCTTATGAAGCCATGAAGGAGTTGTATTGTGTTGGATAAAGTTATCGTGTCAAGCTATATGAATGAGCTCAAGTGCAACATGTGGATCGGAGTTACACAAAAGACATTCTTTTGTGTGTAATGACGAACCCTAGCAATTTAAATTCAAACAATTATAATATGTTTGCTCAACTTGTGAAAATAATTTTGTTGGGGTTTCATTCAATATTTACGATTGTTAAACACCATGTCATCAGAGTAAATAATAACGCTAGATTATTTCGGCTCAAAATGCTATCCACGTCGTCCCGATTCTTTTTGGCCGAGAGATGTACGCCGAGGAGGACATGGGGCGGTGTCGCAATGGAGCTCTTCTATCCCGTGAGGCGGGACCCGCAGCGGGCTAGGGAAAAAAGATTCCATAC
Organism: Avena insularis; assembly: GCA_023614405.1. NCBI lineage: Eukaryota > Viridiplantae > Streptophyta > Magnoliopsida > Poales > Poaceae > Avena > Avena insularis. The sequence goes on along the minus strand of CM042690.1, from coordinate 607,486,984 downwards.
CACGGACGGGTGTACCCCGCATCGCTGGAAGGTAGGACACGCGCGACATGGGTTCGCCGTCAGCGTAAGCGGGTTGGAACGTGCGCGGTGAGAGGCGTTCCCTTCGCGACAATGCTCCGCATCTGCCGGGTTGTGGGGCCCACCGAGAGACGACGTGGCATCGCGAATCCATACCGGTTGCGCACTCACCTAGACACGGGCCCGCCCGGAGCCACCGTGGCGGTGTAGACACTATGCCGCCACGGTTTCTCGTGGGTGTGGGGTCTGCGAATACCCGACGTAGCGCAGTGAGGCCATGACGGCCACGTTTTTTCGCGGATGTGCGCCCGTCGACAGCCGATGTGGAGCCGTGAGCCCATGTTGGCCTCGGTTTATCGCGGTCGTGGACCCGTTGAGAGCAGACGTGGCGCAGTGAGCCCATGTCGGCTACGGTTTCTCGTGGTCATGGGGCCCGCCAAGAGACGACGAGGTATTCTACGCTTTAGTCGCACGCGGGTTCTCGCGGTGGCTAGCCGAGCTAGCATTGGAGGTGGCGTTAGAAAGTATGGGTGGACGCGTACTCTCGCGTTTGAGAGACGAGCTGGTAGCGTAGGCTGTAGGACTCCACGGATTCTCGCAGCTAATAGCATTTCTAGTAGTGTATACTCTAGCGTACGTGGGTTCACGCGGCGAGGCGGTTTCGTGGGTCCTACGTGCGTGGCGCTTTGCCTATAAAAGGGCACTTCGTCATCGTGGTTTTTTGCATAACATTAGCTGGTTCGGCTTACCTTCTCTGCATGTTGTGCTAGAAGAGTCACCGCCGGGCACCCCGAACGGCTTTGCCATATCCGGTGTGTTCGGGGTGGTGGTTTGGTGCTCTGTAGTACGACGGGCAGCGCAAGCGTAGTTTCATTCCTCTGTACGTACCCCGTAGCGATAGCCAACACACTACATCTTGGTTGCGCGTTATCCGGCGATGTTTCTGGCATTAGGCTGGAAGCGCTCGGCTGCGCGTGATCCGGTGACGTTTTCGGCATTAGGCTGGAAGCGCTTTTACGGGTTCATGCCGGCGGTATGTCAGCTCGTTGATTCTATGTCGCGACGTCGTTTGTAGACAAAAGCCCTCTCAAAGTCGGAGGAAGACGCTCTCTCTAAGATAGAAGATGATACCCCGGACGGCATGCCGAATTTTCCTCACTCTCTTCGTCGCATGTTTGCCATGCAGCGAAGAGAGTGAAGAAGAATCCACCATGACTTCTGAGGCTTTTCTACGCAAGGCCTTGCCGTCGCAGAGGTGACGACGTGGGGGACTTTCGCTGAGACGATGTCGGGGCATTTGTAGCTGAATCTTAGAGCCATATTTAGAATGTAGTAGGTGTAGTTTTTTCTTCATAGATGTAATAGTATTTTGTTTCTTTGTTGTTTCGAACCCTTCGCTATCAAGAAGTAGTATTTTGTTTCTCCGTTGTTTCGAACCGCATCTATAACTCACTGTTGGTTATCGAGAAGAAATACATATTTTTCCCTCTAACACATGTTTGTGTTGATGTAGCCCGACCTACGGTCATTGCCACATTAAGGTCTCTAACTTATGCCAAGTCATCATGGACTATTAAGGTGAATCATATCCTCTATGCGAGCTCACTTCCTACCCTATTGAATGGTATACTACTTCATACTCTGTTCCGTGATCATTATAGGTTCACACCGACAAGTACGGAGGCAAGTGAGGAAGCTCGGAACCTCAAGCCCGACAAGACGGTGGCTTGGCAGAGGAGAAGGAAGAAGACTGGAGAAACCGGCTCCGTCGACCCTCCCACCGGACAAACCGGCACCAGGTTCAGTAGGCCCAGCACTGTCCCAGGCACCCCACCGAAGTGACCCTCAATACACCGGTTCAGTATCCCACGAATAAACCGGCGCCCCGCCAAACAAACGGGTGCCATGCCCGGTTGGCCAAAGTCGCCGCCAAATAATCCGACGCACAGCCCAGCGCAACCGAACTAACCACCGAACTCCACTATGGGTTTGATGCCCTAAAATATTCTCTTTACCTAAACAAAAATTCATGATATTATTTGGTTCACCTTTATATTACGTACAAAAATGCTTCGGCCTGACCTCGGGTCGCTCCCGCTGGCGCGACACGGGGTGTGCCCCAAACCCTAGCCACTATACCTCCCACCACCTCCCTTCCCCTCACTGTCATCAGAGCAGGTCAGCGGGAATCCTTTAGCCTCCAAGGAGGGCGACGACGAGGCGCTTTAGTTTCTCCAGGGTCACAACATCACAACCGGAGCTCGTCCTGGTGGGGGGTAGTGGGAGGTGGCCGTGGAGGACCCAGGTGGTGGCGGGGATGATGGTGGACCACGAGGTTTGTAGTCAGCAACGACACGAGGTGGTGCGGCGGAAGGGATGTGCTAGCTCGATGTGAGCCAGATCTGGACCGGATGGGCTCCAGTCTATGTGTTGCTGCTGGCACGTCTGCTGATGGCATGCGGCCGAGAAGAGTTCCTTCCCTAGGGTGGCGCAGCATAGGCGACCAAGGCTAGGTGGGACTATCTCTGGCGCATGCCCTGCAATCCAGCTTTGGCTATGCAGGCTGCGTGCGGTGGTGGCTGCTTGATGTTGTTGCCATGCTCGGCTCTCTATGTCCGGGCGGCCTAGATCCAGGACAAGTGGGCTTGGATCCAGCGCCGGAGGCTTCCGTCCGTCCAGGTGAGCCTAATGTGGTCATCATCTACAAAATACGACTAGCGACAAGCGGGCGGCCGAGCGCGGCGACGATCGAGAGCAGCGAAGCACGCCGGGAGTTGGAGGAGCAAGCTCACATCGCGGGGCCTAGGAGGCCGTGCAACAACGGCAGGGGACCTAGGCGTAGGTCTATGTTACCCTAAGACAGAGTGGACGCAACGGCACTACAACGCGCGTGCGCGAGGAGCAAGTGATGCTCCACCACACGGGTATGGGTGCTCTGGTGACGAAGCTGGCAACGGCGACGACACTGGAGCCGGGAGTTGACGCCATGGCCCTTGCGGGTCTGGCCCTCCGTGTCTAGGTACGGCCACCCCTCCCCTCGCCAGTCCTCCCTAGGTTTGAGCGCAGTGTTTCTACTGCTCTGGCTGGGTCAATTTGAGCCCAACGCCATCTTGGCATGGCGGCTCGAGGCATCCTTGTGGCGCTGGTAGCGGGGTGGGCACTCTAGATGGCTAGCGATGCATATCTGAGGTGGTTGTGCACTGACCTATTGGCTACTCCTCCCATGGTCTGCTCTCGATCTGGCGCACTAAACATGTTGTTGGCAGAGTAGGAAGGGCCATCGCGGGTGCTCTAGGAGAGGAATAGATGATGTTTTGTTGTGGTAGTGAGATACCATGCTTCGGGCGAAAGCCCTGCCTTTCGAGGCTGGTGACGGTGATGCTTGAGGGTGTTGTTTCCTATGAGGCGTCACTGAGGAGTTTCGGCACCTCCCTCGCCTAGAGTCTCATGCTCTGAGTGAAAACCTTAGATTTGGCTTGCCATATCGATCGAGGATGGCATCTTTGACGGTGTTTCCTTGATCGAGGCATCATGTTACGGACTTGACTCTGGTTTCGACATTATTTCTTCGTCTTGAACCCCGGTGTTGGACACATAGGAGGTTCTTGCGGTGATGGCATGTCGGCCTCTCGAGTGGTATCACGATGGCTTGCGCGACGATGATCTTCCTCGGACGGCGCGAGCAAGCCTCTAGATGAGCGATAGTGGGTTGGTCTATGTGCTTGATGGCGGGTTGGTGAAGAGTGCACACTTGCGCATGTTGAGGTTGCTAGGAGGTAGCCGTCGTGCTGATGACGTACCCCGAATTTGGGCTAAGGCCGGAGCAGAAATGCTCCCAGCTGAGCCTTTGTTGGCTCACAGGATTCTGGCAGAATCCGTCTTGGCTGTAGCAGGCAGATTCTTGGTAATTTTGATGTTGCACAACCACTACAACTTCCATCGGTGAGGGTTCTATTCAGCGGCAGAGTTCACTTTGTGGCATCTTGGATAAGCACTCGACGGTTTTCAGTCGCTTAGGCGTAGTCTTGTTTTGAGTGTTGGGTGTGTAAATATAGGTGTTTCGGCCTTTTCTTAGGATTGTAAATCAAACTCCTTTTCTACGAACTATACTTCTCTCTGCACCCCAGGGGTGCGGCCGGTAGGCAAAACGACTTACAGGGCGGCAGAAAACAGTTCGTTTGATGATAAAATTGGTCAACAGTTTGGCGAATCTGTCACGCTAATATTTTCTAAGATTGATCATACACGTTTTGATAGCTAGCAGAATATTGAGGGATCACTCCTAGGTAGACACAATTTAAGTAAAACGTTAGACGAAAGAAAGAAACAATATGTAAAGATAGAAAGTAAATATTATTTATAGAAATTATTACAATCTACGTCATCGGAGTCCAACATCAAATTCTCCCAAGACGACTCATGATTTGGGTCGTCCTTCTCGTCCAGAGGCGGAGACTTTGAGACCGCCTGAGCCGCAGACAGAGCAATGCACGCCACCAAAATATCTGCCTCGGTAGCTCTACAGATTTCTTTGAAGGCCGCCGTTGCCAAAGACGCGGCCTCAGCCGTATGCATACGCTCTTCGTGGATAGATTCTCATGCCGATTCTTTAGAGGCTTCCATGATACGAGTATTCTTCACGGCCTTCCTCCTCTTCCCCCGCCTCATTTTCCTTCACAATCGCGCTCAATACATTCGTGCTCACAAAACTGAAACCACGACGGGTCCTCATCACCGCCTTGTCCTGGCAGTAGTAGAGAAGTATCAGCGCGCCGCGTCCGACGACGATGTCTGACACGACAGATCAGACAAAATGAACCCGATAGCCGTACAGGCTATACGCATACAATGTCTCAAAGAAAGGTAGAGACAGCAGCGTCGGAGGAGCTAGAAACACGCACGTATGCTCGTCTCACGCTGCTAGTCGGAGGTGCCATCGTGCGGGGAATAGGAAAAGGCGAAGAGGTGTATCAGAAACCTAGGAGGCATGCATAAATATCAAGAAGAGATCAAAGAAAAATACATATGCGTAACACATGCTGCGTAGCCAGTTAACTGTGACAGAGCACATCACGATGCAGAGTACGCCGAGAGACCTACAGCATCGAAGCAACGGTGCAAAATCCGGTGTGGCGTGGCATTAAACATCATGTAACATAGACGAACAACGTTTTCCTCTGTGCGAGAGCACGTATAGGCAAAGTGAACATATGCGATAGACGTGAAGGGATAGTGATATCATCTAGATACTAAGTACTACTGGCAATAAATAACGCTAATGATTTTTATACAATGCACGGAACTGAAACAACGACACATTGAAAAAGACTACACGATTTGTGTATGATCAATAGTTTATGATCCAGAGTTTCATCTTGTCGAGAAGACGGGCGAGAAGATGGTAGGCGTCCAACACCTTTTTTATGTAACACATGCAATCGACTTCCAAAGATGCATAGTTATTCCCTCATAAAAAATGTAACACGCAGAGTTATGACAGAACACGCAGACGAAGGTGTGTATCATAAAACAGGAAGCAGACTTTGATAACACATAAGCATATATGATTTCACGGCAGAACGCATCACGAAAGGCACAATAGAAAACAAAAATTATATAACACAATATGAACAGCTATTACAGAATACACTCAGTTATGCATGAGGTTAACATAGGTAAGTAAACACCTAATGCTAAAGACGACAGAACAACTATAAATTAAAATACAGACTTTCATACATGCCTGAGTAGATTAATCGGGATTACACTACGTATCCTTCCTCGTTCAGGGCGAGACCTCCTCTTCTGGCTTCTCGTCCACGTCGAAGGCACGGCGTCACCGCTGGTCCATGGTGAAGCGTTGACATTTGGTAAGCACAACACCGATGAAGAAGCGTCGAAATACACCGTCACTTAGCAAGGCGGTGACGCTTGGTAAACAGGACGCTAGAGCGGAGACCAAAAATGCTGCGAGAGGCGCTTCTCTAGAGACATACTACATGGGAGGCATCATCTAGAAAAGCGTCTCCTTGTGAGGCGATGTTGGTGAGACGAACAAACCAAATACGATCGAAACCTACTAGACATGAAGGGCCACCGAGCAACCTGAAGCACCACCGAAACCAGAGGAAAGACTGCGCTGAGCGGTGACATCAGGGTGTCTAACTCTGAAGAGTTGAATAGAGGCTAACGAGGTGGGGTGCATCGCAAGATCGAACAGCCACACCCTGCTCCGCTCGGAGATCAACCGGAGCGATTGACAAGCTCTACGAAAGAAGCAGGATGCAAGAAGCTGAGTCTTTAGAAGCATGGTATGGAACAGAAATATTTGACAAAATACCGAAGAAGAGACGTAGCAAGATATTTATATAGAAGCGGGAAGTGTAAGGTTTAAGCTATAGGACCATCGTATACCAAAGAGGATTTCGACGGCCCAGTCTAGGCTACTGGTTGTGCTACCATCCACGATAAACCGCGAATGCCTACAATCTATGTTGCTAGCTAGGCTCTCGACCGCGAGGAACCGCGTCCATATAGGACCTACGATGCCACATCGGATACACGGGTGCCTCTCCGTTGTGACAAACTGCGGACGGCTATAGTCTACGGCGCACGTTGTGTTTGGACGGGGCCCATGTACGCGAGAAACCACGTCCTGCATGGGCTTACGGCGCCATGTCATCTCTACACGGGGCACGCATACGCAAGAAACCGCGGCCACCATGGGCTTATGGCGCCACGTCCTCAATGGTGGGCCCCGAATCCACGAGAATATGCGGTCGGTATGGGCTTACGGTGCCACGTTATCTTTCGGCGGGCCCCATGTCCGCGAGAGTCCGCAACCAGCATGGACTTACCACGCCACAACAGTTCTCCGGGGGCCCACCACCCGGCATGTGAGGAGGCGTGTCACGCCGGGAACGCCTCTCACGGAGCTTGGTCCTACCCGCGTACGCTGACGACGAGCCCATGTCGCGCGTACGGTCCACCTTCCAGCAACGCGTGGTATGGCTCCATGCGGTACACACATCCGCGGTAAGGAATATTTCGCCCTGGCCTGTGGGGCCTGCCTCACGGGATAGCAGGGCTTTGTTGTGACATCGACGCGTGTCCTTCTAGGCCTCCATCCCATGGCCAAAAAGAATCAGAACGACATGGATAGCATTTTGAGCCGAAACAACCTAGCGCTATTATTTATTCGGATGAACCGAAACACAAAGTTTTTTGCATTTTCGTGAAAAACCCTTTATATTCCGTAAATACTTACCAAGAAATCTAGTGTGTCCATCAATAGGTTAGCATACATAGTTTTCGCGTAAAAGACCTAGAAGATGTTAAGCTCCAAACAAAAGAGCTTGTACATGCCTCTTGTGTGACACGGTGGTTTTGAAATGTTGCAAGAAGGGACACCTGAGACGAACAAACCCTAGCCACTATATCCATCGCTGCCTCTCCTCCTCGCTGCCTTCTTTGGCAGTCGTCTGGTAATGGCAGCTACCCACTCCGCATTGTTGTTTCCCCTCATGTGCGCTAACTCCGCCCTCTGTTTGTCTCTTCTAGATCACGTCTACATCAACATCTCTGAGGTTTATTCGATTGTACTTGCGGTGTTGCTTCCTTGAATCCAAGCTGGACTGTGTATCTAGCCGGAGATGGTCTACCGGTGGTGGTGTTGTCCGCTCTCCTAGGATCTGGCCTAAGCTGGTCTACTAGTGGTGTAGGAGCGCCACTAGCTTTGTATGGCTGGCATGTCACGGATGACAGCAGGTTCTAGTGTCATGTCCTTGTCCTCACCATGCCTTCACCGTAGGCTAAACCCATCTCCTTATCGTACCTTGACGCTGAGCTGCTAGCAAATTTGGGGATCTTGGGTGGGTCGCGCTTAGTTGTTGTCTCCACCAGAGCGGCCGCCATGGCCACCTATGATTCTATTGCCAACTATCCTCACATGATCTCTCCAGAAGATTATCCAGAATCTATTACTACCTTAAACCAAAGATCAATGAATATTTCTAACATCTATGACTTCTATCATGATTCTACAATGTTCTTTTCTTACTCTATTTCAAGATTATTTACTAAGTACATGTCCTAATTACCCATTTATCATGGTTTTGGAGCTAATCTCACCATGATCTTGTTATGATTTACCTATTCATCATGATTTAAGAGTTAATCTCACCATGATAACTCTTCTTCTTATCTTACTATTGTTGATTCTTAACAAAATTCCACTCCATAAGGTAGAATCCTCAAATGAATCCTTCATGATTTACTTTTCATTACATCTATACATGCTCTAATGGTCTTTATTATGTCTCCATAGTATTCACTATTATTAACTAATGGTAAGATTCTACTACCTTACATGGATTCTCTTTATAATTCAACTCCATTAATACTTCTTCATGGGATACCCTTAACTTAGTCATAATCTACTTTGATACTTTGACTCACTTAAGACATCTTAATGGTGTTATACCTACTTAGGAAGACACTAAAGTAGTACTTTACCAAGATAAGATAGATGACTAATCCTAAGAAAGATGACGAAGGCATCCTATTTAGGTGTGACAAGATTATCCTCATGTGGACATACATCACAATTCCTAAGAACATTTGGTTTAGATAAGATGGCTTCTATAATCACTATCCAACCTAAGGTCAAAGCGTTTGCTCTGATACCAGCTACGGTGACCCAGCATACCACTGCATGCTGTAGTACATTATAGTCGTTGACATAACACCAATGAAACACCGTTCTAGTAGTATTACATCCCTCGGAGTGGTACAATAGAAACATAGAAGGTCCAAGACATGACTATAGATTACAACTCGACTCTTTGCAAAAGTTCTAGAGAGCACTCTAGCTAGGTTATAGAGAGAAAGCAACTTCTTACAAAGAAGGACCAGAAATAACAACTCATAAATATCATACTAATAGACTGGTATCTAAACTATCTGGCTTGCAATTGCTGCTAATGCAATGCTCTACATAAGTAGGTTCTATGGCTATAGATTATACTCCTATCTAATCATGAAGTTCGTATCCACTTCTATGGATGTATGTAGACTTCATTGACTCATCTTTCAACTCTTGATGTATTCTCCTTAGCCTTAGTCGATGTTGATGATGTCTTCCATGGCTTTAGAATATAGCAAGGGTTAAGAAGGTATGGTTGAGTATGAGCATACTTAGGAAGTTCACTAAAAAGGAGTGTTTGATGCACTAGCTGATAGCTATGAGATCCGACACATTTTTATGGTTTTTATTGATGGTTTTCCTCTGGATTTGATCGTTTTCTCGATTTACCTAACGCTAATACTTCGGTAGCAAAGAAAACTTGGTTTTTAATGTGTGTTTCAGTTTCTGAACATCAATAGAAGGTTTTAACAAGGGAAACACAATATTCAGGCAAAAACAAGCAAGTCCCTCTTTGGAAGCAATCAAGGGAGGTAAACCGACACTTTAACAAGCAACTATACGGCAGGAACATTTTCCGGTCGTATAGTTCCCTCTGAATAGTTGCCACCGCCTCCGTCTTGTCAAAAGGGACAACTTCCGTGAATAGGCCAGACGCGAAATCATAACACAGCTGCCACCATCCTATCCAAAAAGAAGAAAGAAGAGATCTGGAGAAGAAGGGGAATACGTTCTTCATCTCGCTCCATGATCTTCGACCTCCTAGCCATCAGACCCTCATAGCCATTACTTTTACTTGAGAGAGAGATCTTCACGTTGCAAGATTAGGGTTTGAGATTGTTTCTTCCGATCTTGAATTGTGTTGGATTACTTTTCTATTCCTATTGTGGATCTCCATGGTAACATCGAGAAGAACTCCCTTTATTTAATTATATTGATGATGCTTTCTTCCCTCATGTGTGAGTAAGTACCTTTGGGCGTGGGAGATGTAAGGGATTGGTGAGATGTGATGTGCCTCCATATATTTTCCATTAGTTTGTGATTGATTTTAATTACTATATTATGTGTGCTTGACTATCTGTGGGATGTCTAATGCTTGTTGTCCAATTAAGGGCCCAGATAACATGATGCTTTGTTCTACATGGATAGGATCTTGTTCGCTAGCAGACCGGCGACACCCGAGTGACAAGGGGGTATCAATGGGAAACTAGTAGACTCGAGGATAACGAGGAACCACCATGCTTATTGCATTAGTCCGATCCAAGGAGCTTAATTGCTAATGAACCTGGAGGATCTTAATCGTCTAGTGTCTAACCATGGTTTTGGTAACAGACTAGTAGGATTATTGAAGTTGGGACGAAATCTACCAAGAGGAGTTCTGACTAATTATGGGTTGCAGGCCTACACATATACTTATAAGATTACAATTGTTACACTTATCATTCCTCCACCTGGCACAGTCACTATCACCATGAACTGTATCTCCCGGCGCCTTCTCTGTCATCTGCGGAAAACAACAAACAACCAAATTGTTCTTTACTTTTATGCTTTTTACTTCTGAAGTTTACATTTTAGTTTTATTTAAATACATCCAGTTGAATCCAAATTTCAATCTTATTTCACACTTGTAGTCAATTCACTCGAAGACCTGTGACAACTTTGAGTGTGACAGAGACTTCAATCATAAACACTTACCTTTAGGCTCCCTGTGGGATCGATATCTATACTTTGAAACTAGCTACAAACAATATGTGCACTTGCAGTCATCACTAGCTACCACCACAGACCATAGGTCGTAGGCTTTGTAGGTTTTCGTAAACATTTTTTTCAAAGGTTGCTTTTATTATGAAAAGCTATGTCTGTCAGCCTTCACAGGTTTACCAGAACTTCGTGGAGTTCCTTTCCTGCCATGTTCATACCTCCTTCCCAAAATAGGGAGTAACATGTCACAACTTTGAGTGTGATAGAGACTTCAATCATAAACACTTACCTTTGGGCTCCATGTGGGATCAATATCTATACTTCGAAACTAGCTACAAACGATCGGTGCACTTGCAGTAATCAAGCTATTTTCTAGTTGTCGAGGAGCTAAGCGCTAAGTGTTTGTCTCTTGACATTTCAGGTGTTACTACTACAAAATGGTCTCCCTAGGAGACAAAGAGTCTACACGTTCTGGTAGGACCTATTTACCAGATTATTTTGAGTGTGTCCCTATTCAAAGGCGCAAATAAATTATTGAAAAACTTTTAAGATCAGACAAAGTTGAAGTTGAAAACCTAAGTGATTTTATGGAAATCATGTCCATTTATCGGACAACTCCCAAGAAACCTGAGAAAACTCTCAGGGAATACAGTGCTCCAAACGGTGCTTTCTTTAAACAACCAATAGAATTTCCTAACCCTAGAGTTAGAGAATATCGATTTGACGGTGGAATTATGAAAATTTTGCAGGAAAAAGCTTTTAGTGGAAGGGAAGATGAAGACCCAGGAAGACATATTAGAGAGTTTGATGATTTGATGACAACACTTGGACCAAAAGGTTTGCCAAGAGATTTCTCTCGTCTAATTTTTTTCCGTTGGTCTCATAAAGGTAAAGCTCTAGACTAGTTATATTCTCTCCCTTGTCATTACATTAAATGTTGGGAAAACTATATTGTCAAATTCATAAACAGGTTTAATCCCTTCAAAAAGGTAACTGAAACTAGAAAGAATATAGGCAACTTTAGTCAGAACGTGGGAGAAAACTACCCACAAGCCTGGCATATATTCTTTGGAATGATCAATAGAATTCCTAATCATGGCTATTCTGAATCAACTATTTGCCATTTATTTTACCATGGTCTTAATACTCAAAGCAGAGAGCTGCTCGACTTATCAGCAGGAGGATCGATTAATACTTTAATTGTTAAAGCATGTTTGGAATTAATGTCTACTAGGGCTAAGAATGATTCTATATACAATCATGATTTTGACACTAAGCTGGAAAAAAAGGATGCTTCGTATAAATCCTGATCTTATGCCTGAAGTACGCAAAACAATGAAAGAAAAAGGTATACCTTCTAAACTTGTTAAGGAAAACAAAGTAGACTTGTTACAAGTTTTTACTGAAGAAGATGAAACTAGAATTTTTTTTCAAGAATTAAAACATCGACAAGCAAAATCTCATAATTACCTGCATAAGCATTTTCAAAAACATAAAAATATTTTGGTGGAACTCACAGAAAATTATGATGAGATTGGCCAAGAAATAAAATTATTTCACAAGTATCTTAGTATGATTGAAACCCAATGTGAACAAATAGCATCTGGTTATCAAATTTTTCTTCGAGATGATATAGATATTCATGTTTCTACTAATGTTGTTACAAGGAGAGGTGCAGTTGTTACAGGACCATTAGGACCACCAGAATATGAAGTTGAAAAAGAGAGAAAGGAGAAAGCCTTCCTCAAAGCAAGCCAAGATGATGATACACTAGTGGATCCTCAAGATGAAACTACTCGAGAAACACAAGATCAAACCAAGGAGGACCAAAATGATGCACAGGATGACCATTATGACTCTAATGCAGACACGGTTGATCCAAGAGAAGAAAACGATACAAGCAATGAAGATGAAGTTGTTGTAGTAGAAAAAAAAGAAAAGTGATAAGCAAGAACAAAATAAAGCAATAAAAGAGCCTGACCCCCCACAAAAGGTAAAAGACAAGAATAAGAAAGGTGAGCAAAAGCTTTCTTATCCAGATCGAAAAAAGAAAGCACTGGATCAAGTAATCTACGATTCTTTCAGAAAGGCACTTGGTGATCTTCGCCTAGAAATTCCATTTGTGGATGCAATAAAAGTTCCCACCTATTCTAAATTCCTCCATGTTATTCTTAGTAGAAAGAAATAACTGAAACCACTGCCATGGTGACTAGTTATCCTGCTAATGGGAAGCTATTGTCTAAATCGGGAGATCCTGAAATACCAACTATTTCATGCTCAATTCGCAAAACTGATATTTACAATGGCGTGTGTGATTTAGGTGCAGGAGTTAGTCTAATGCCATATTCCCTTTATAAAAGGTTAGGATTAGGGGACTATTCCCCTACTACTATCACTTTACAGATGGCTGACAAGTCCACTAAACAACCCATTGGTATGATTGAGGATGTTCTACTTAGAATAGATAAGCATGTTATTCCCACTGATTTTATTATTCTTGAGATGCCAGAGTACGAAAAATTATCCATAATACTGGGAAGACCTTTCCTTAGTACTGCAGGAGCATCCCTCGATTGTGCTGAGGGAAAAATAATCTTCAATGTCTATGATGCTGAAATCATCCGATATTTTCCCAAGAAGCTAGAAGCAGGAGAAAGATATATTCCACCAGCAAAACGAGTTCATGTGGTAAGTGCCTTCGATAAGAGGCAACCTAAGGTAAGAATTCGAGAACAAAGAAGGGGTTCAGTTATTCAACCATTTTTAATAAAATGCTTAATGGGAGTCAACCCATCACATCAATAAAATAAAATAAAGAATAAAATGTTCATCGCATTCCTACAACTTTTTCACAGACATCCTTGCGGAAGCGCGCCCGTGAAGATGCAGCTGTCAAAAAGTAGTATAAACATCGATTGAACAAATGTAGAATAAGTATAAAAATAAAAGTTTGAGTTTTATCTACAAGGACTAGCTCCATCATTTAGTTCAGACTAAAAAGTAAATCTCCAGTTGAGGAAAATAAATTAGGTTGTATTAAAAATATACTCTTTATATGCTAATGTTGGTCGACAGTTTATACTATCATTTTTCTGTCAAAACAAGGTATTTCGCTAAGTCTTAGGATAAAAAGGTATTATTGAAGAAATAGAAAAAAATTGATGGATATTGATGGTTTAATGACCAACTATACGTCGGGAATAAAAATTCCGGCCGTAAATACCTTTGCCATCAACAAATTTTCTTTCGAATGTACAGAGGATTTAACGACCAACTATACGGTAGGAATAAAAATTCCTGCCGTATAGTTCCGATCGTATAGATATCGATGCCTTCGTCGAATTTCTTCTCAAAGGTACTGACGGTTTAACGACCAACTATACGACGGGAATAAAAATACCGGTCGTATAGATATCGATGCATGTTTTAGACAATTTATCTCAAGGATACAGAAGGTTTGACGACCAACTATACGACAGGATCATTATGATCTGGCTATATAGTTGCATCCATATAGCCGTGTCCTAGCATAAAGAAACCCTAGTTGGCGGCGCCGTCACAACTATACGACGGGAATACATATCCCGCATGTATAGTTGTAGCCGTATAGTTCGGCGCGACCTCATAATCGTGTCGGGGCGGCTATGTTTCTTCCCCTTCCTCACTTTTTCTCTCATATTCTCTCTCCAAACCTCTCAAAATCCACCTAGAACTCTTGATTCTTCGTGGATTTCGTTCGTTTGAGTGGGGGAATCAACAGATCGGTATGTTTCTATCCCTATCCATGCTTTATTTTCAGAATTCCATGGTTGAAACTCTCACATTGATCTAGTGGATAAACTCAAGATTGTTTGATTTTTCCTATTGATTTCTTACGCTAGGATTAAATTTTTCCACGTAGAATCATTTGTATATCATGTACAAACTATATCCCTAAGGTTTTATGGTGAAATTTTTCAGTGCATCAAGATGAACAAAATTGGTAGCATTTTTTGCAAGAGCAAGCGCCAACGTGGCGAGAGCTCAGGGCAGAGGGTCGGGCTCAACCCTAAGTTGGCCATAGTTTCATCAAGAAGGGTGTTACCCACACGTTGGGCCGATCACAGCTTTCTCACTGCAGTAGGGTTGAGGGCGGACTTCAACGTCATGTGTGATAAGGCCAGGCTAACACTACTCGGCTACACAAGCCACAACACCTACGCCGAGCTCACTTATGAGTTCCTTGCCTCCTTCTATGATGACCACAAGGAGAAAGGTAATGCCTGCACGGTAAGCTTCACCATGAACCAGTGGCACTACAAAATAACTTTTGAACAATTTTGTGATGCTTTTGGTTTCCCTCACGTTGGGGAGTCAACTGTTACTAACCTATATAGTGTCACAAGTGGAGAAACTTGGGAGGTTATTTCTGTTAATGGTGGCAGCGAATTCTACCAGAAGAAGATGTCCACCATTCAGAACCCAACAATTCGCTACTACGCCTTGTTCCTCGCCAACGCACTGCTAGGAAGAGGAGATACCAGTTCCATGGCCAATGCGGACATGGCAATGATCACCAAGGCACTCTTCCCCGATGCACCGCAAAGCCCCAATCCCGCAGCTCTACTCATCCAGCATTTTCGTCACCAGAGCAACAAGACGAGAGGTGACATACGCATTGGTGGATTGGTAACCCACCTTGCCCATGCATTAAATATTACATTACCTGTTATGCAACCTATTGACGGCTCCAAACTTATGGACGTCAAGTATTTACCTGCTTGTGGCTTCCTTGGTGTTTACCAAGCTAATAAGAGGCTCCGAGCATATCAGTTTGGTTATCTTGGTGATGCATAGGGTGAGTAGGTTTCGTTGCCCTGTCCATAAGCCTTCTCAATTGTGGAGAAGGACACTTGGATCCTCACCAAGGATCAAGTGACGGAGATCATGGCTGAACTCCAGCCTGATCAAGAGGAAGATGAAGAAGGAGAGCAGCAGGATGAGGATGAGCAGGAGCATGGGGATGAGCAGGAATACAACCCTGCTTGGGAGGGACTACAACAGCAGCAGCAACAAGGGGGATCCTGGGACCCATGGCCCAATCAGCCACAACAGGGGTTCAACTACGTCCCCTATCAGGAATTTCAGCAGCTCAACTAGCGCGTTGGGGAGATTGAACACACTCTACAAGGAGTGAATGAAGATGTGAGTGCCTTGACTCACAACTTCAGTCACTTCATGACCCACTTCCCCGAATAGATCCGCACTTCCACCACGAATGACGGTAACAATAACCGATCCCAATAGCCTAAGCTTGGGGAAGGTTTGAAAACCTCCAAACCTTGCATTCATATTTTCATTTATTCTTTTGATTTATTTTACTTCTTCAAAATTGCATGTTTACTTTAAGTTTGCATTCCTAAACCAAAAACACACAAAAAAATTAGTTGTAACTTTTATTGCAAATTCGTTTCTTTGTTTCTCTCGAAGATTGCTCAATTTCAGGTGACTTGGCAATAGGGAAATATAGAGGGGATTTCACTCAAGTACAAGAATGAAGCAAGCAAGAGGAGGTATCACATTCCTTTCATCACCTTTTCTGCAATTTTAAATTTATCCTACAATTATTTACTCACTTGCAATGGAGTCACTCCCCACTTAGCTTGTTATCCTATAAATCCTATTCCTTTGCTAGTGTCTCCTTTTTAGCTTAGAAACAATGAGAAATGAACTTGGTTAAAAATATTTCCTAAACTTTTACAACAAGAAAAGGCATCCAAAAGATGACTTGAGTCCATATTTAGCCCAAAGGATTTGATTTTAGAACTACTCCCTCCTATTTGAGCTTAATGTAAATAGACTCGATAGCACCCTTGAATGAAATTGTTTGATAAAATGGATGCTTCTAAGTAGTAGAGATTATGCCACTGATTTTTCTAATAATTACCGTAATATATTGCTTTACACGTGTCATTACAACACTATCGTGCTCCATGGGGAACTATTAATTCTGCTGGCCAACGAACGATCTAAATGTGGGAAACCACTTGATTTCGGCTATTGAGTTATGTAAACGTTTGTAGCAGCAATGCGATGACAGGTAAAATTTTAGTCTCCTCATGGTTTCACGTTCCAAGTGAAGTTGTGGTACTCCTCTGACCAACTATTGCTTAACAATTATTTATTAGCATGGTCACGAGTGCACAACACAGTCCCAATTAACATGTTAAAAATAGTGGCATGATTTCTCTATGAAAGAGCTGAAGTTTTTGA
Organism: Avena insularis; assembly: GCA_023614405.1. Taxonomy (NCBI): domain Eukaryota; kingdom Viridiplantae; phylum Streptophyta; class Magnoliopsida; order Poales; family Poaceae; genus Avena; species Avena insularis. Next base: position 607,470,090 of record CM042690.1, on the reverse strand, counting down.
AAGGCAAGGAAAAGAAAAAGGTGCTTTGAGAGTCTTGAAATTTTCACATGGGAATAGATGAGTTGTTATTAAATTGAATGTTCTTGGTGCCAACTTGAGCACTCTTAATTGATTAAAAAACAAGAGCAAAAAGTTTTCATCTCTCAGTAAAGACAAACACCAAAAGAATTTATCTCACTCTCCTAGCTAAACTTTTGAAACTTGCTCGGGCATATGATTTATTTGCTAGCAAGATATACGTGGTTAGGAAGTGGAACCAGTGCAATCTTGTGAATACTTGTATGATCATGTTTAAGATTGCAGGAATTGTGAAGAAAATAATTTGACACCAATTCGAGCTTGTAAGTTCTTTTATTTCAGTCTCGAATCTCCGCTATTCTTCCTTATTTTCTTGTCACTCAAGGGCGAGCAACATCTAAGCTTGGGGGATTTGATAGTTGTGAGATTCGACACATTTTATGGTTTTATTGATGGTTTTTCTCTGGATTTGATCGTTTTCTAGCTTTACCTAATGCTAATACTTCGGTAGCATAGAAAAATTTGTTTTTAATGTGTGTTTCAGGTTCTGAACATCAGTAGAAGGTTTTAACAAGGAAAACACAATATTCAGGCGAAAACAAGCAAGTTCCTCTTTGGAAGCAATCAAGGGAGGCACACTTTAACGAGCAACTGTACGACAGGAACATTTTTCTGGCCGTATAGTTCCCGTCGTATAGCTGTCGCCGCCTCCGTCTTGTCAAAAGGGACAACTTCCATGAAGAGGTCAGACACGAATTCATAACACAGCAGCCGCCATCCCATCTAGAAAGGAGAAAGAAGAGATCCGGAGAAGAAGGGGAAGACGTTCTTCATCTCGCTCCACGATCTTTGACCTCCTAGCCATCACACCCTCATAGCCATTACTTGTACTTGAGAGAAAGAGAGATCTTCACCTTGCAAGATTAGGGTTTGAGATTGTTTCTTCCTATCTTGAATTGTGTTCGATTACTTTTCTATTCCTATTGTTGATCTCCACGGTAACATCGAGAAGAACTCTCTTTATTTAATTATATTGATGATGCCTTCTTCCCTCATGTGTGAGTAAGTCCCTTTGGGCATGGGAGATGTAAGGGATTGGTGAGATGTGATGTGCCTCCATATATTTTCCATTAGTTTCTGATTGATTTTAATTACTATATTATGTGTGCTTGACTATCTGTGGGATGTCTAATGCTTGTTGTCCAATTAAGGTCCCATACAACATGATGCTTTGTTCTACATGGATAGGATCTTGTTCGCTAGCAGACCGGCGACCCCCAGTGACACGGGGATATCAATGGGCAACTAGTAGACTCGGGGATAACGAGGAACCACCGTGCGTATTTCATTAGTCCGATCCAAGGAGCTTAATTGCTAAGCAACCTGAAGGATCTTAATTGTCTAGTGTCTAACCATGGTTTTGGTAACAGACTAGTAGGATTATTGAAGTTGGGACAAAATCTACCAAGAGGAGTTCTGGCTAATTATGGGTTGCAGGCCTACACATATACTTATAAGATTACAATTGTTACACTTATCATTCCTCCACCTGGCACAGTCACTATCACCATGAACTGTATCTCCCCGCGCCTTCTTTGTCATCTGTGGAAAACAACAAACAACCAAATTGTTCTTTACTTTTATGCTTTTTATTTCTGAAGTTTACATTTTAGTTTTATTTAAATAAATCCAGTTTAATCCAAATTTCAATCTTATTTCACACTTGTAGTCAATTCACTCGAAGACTTGTGACAACTTTGAGTGTGACAGAGACTTGAATCATAAACACTTGCCTTTGGGCTCCCTATGGGATCGATATCTATACTTCGAAACTAGCTACAAACGATATGTGCACTTGCAGTCATCACTAGCTACTGCCATAGACCATAGGTCGTAGGCTATGAAGGTTTTCGTAAACATTTTTTCAAATGTTGCTTTTATTCTAAAAAGCTATGTCTGTCAGCCTTCACAGGTTTACTAGAACTTAGTGGAGTTCCTTTCTCGCCGCGTTCGTAGCTCCTTCTCGGAATAGGGAGTAACATGTCACAATTTTATACACTCTGCAGAGGTGCGTCACTTTTCCCATAAGAGATCTTAAGCTTTGTTGCACAGCCAGGAGTATGTCCCCATTCAAACTTCCATGGTTTGATGCCCAACCTAAGATCCAAGCCGATCACTGCGCTTCTTTGCGACCCCACGTGTAAACATGACCCCCCCAAGGAGAACGACCTCTGTTAACCTGCATATCAAATATAATTATGGTTGACTCCTTGAGGACTCTAGTGAGCAGAACAATGTCCCTAGTCGTCCCATCAATATGAGAACCTACCTATGACCGTCTCTCAGAGATAGTCTAGATACCAATATCATGGGGAGCTAAGAGGTCCCACCCATATGCTGAGCCTCGAACGGTACACCAGCACCACGAGATGGTCATCCGTCCATGTGAAAGGAAAAAATCTAGTTGACTTCTCCATCCCATTCCAAATCTCATGGTTAACGCTTAATATACAGCGCAAGAATCACTGGCGACATTGGTTGTGAAGTCCTAGATGATATATTCCCATGCAATGGTGATTCTATTGCCAATCATAATAGGTTAACTGATCACCATGGATCAGTAACCAATAGTTCATATTAATCATGAAAAATAGTGTTTTATGTTATCCCTTTTCAAATGCAAGTGATAACCATATTAGATTGGAAATACTTGATACAAAATAATCAAAGGACATGAGCAAGTGTGAACTTGCCTTTGTGATTACAAGATTATGCAATGATGGTCTTCAAGATAGTAGAAGATTCAATATCTGAAATCAGCATCATTGGTACAGTAAGGACTAATGTTTAAATAAGTAATATGCTATTATGCATAGATAATGATATGTGATACGTTGCTAACGTATATATAATTTTTGATGTTCCATGCTTGTTTTATATCTACTTTCTTATGTTTTGTCCACACTTTGGAGTATTTTTATACACTTTCTTGGACTAACCTATTAACAAGATGCCACAGGGCGGCCACACCACCCCTTGGCGCGGGTAGCCCTATGGTGGCCTCCCGGGCCACCCACCTTCGCCTTCGCCTATAAGAAGCCCCCGGGGAAAACCCTAAATCTAATGCCTCCACCACGAAAAGTTCTATAGCGCCGCCAATCAAGGGGGAGATTCGAGACAGAAAGTCTCTGCTCCAAGACCGCCAGACGGGAAGTGCCCCCAGAGCCATCTCCATGGATCTCCACCACCATCTCCATCGCCGTTGCTGATTCCCATGATGATGAGGGAGTAGTTCTCTCTCGAGGCTAAGGGTTCTACCTGTAGCTATGTATTCATCTCTCTCTCTATGCATGATTATATTGTGATCATGAGCTTTGTAATCAAGTAGATCTACCTTGATACTCAAGTGCTTTAATATATCTCTGCTCTCCCCATGTGTGTGAAAGTGACAGCGTGCACACCATGGTGGCACTTAGGCTAGAGATTACAATTACTTGTTATGAGTTATATTTGGAGTTGGATGTCTCTATGAAATTGTGGTGTTTGTTGGAACCATCTAGTGCTCAAGGTGATAGTGTGGGGTTATCTAGATGGGGAAAGCGGACTTTGAGGTGTGCTGTTATAGCCCTACCATGGATTAGAGTGTCCAACCGGAGAGTAGTTCAGATTAGTATCATAAAGAGATGATATTTATATGAGAGTGTTCACTAGTGAAAGTATGATCCCTAGGCCTTGTTTCTAAGCATTGAAACTTCGTTTCCAACTAGATCTGTTACATGTTTGCTTGCTCCCATCTTTATTTCAGTTTGCCTTTAGTCTTTTCCACGCGCCATCAAAGCTATTTTTTGGCACCGTTACCACTTATAATTATCCGTACCACTTGTATTTCACTATCTCTTCGCCGAACTAGTGCACCTATACACCTGATGAGTGTATTGGGTGTGTTGGGGACACAAGATACTTCTTGTATCTTGATTGCAGGGTTGCCTGAGAGGGGATACCTTTGACCACTTCCTTCTTGAGTTCGATAAAACTTGGGTGATCCACTTAAGGGAAAACTTGTTGTTGTTCTACAAACCTCTGCACTTGGAGGCCCAACAACTTTCTACAAGAATAGAAGTGCATAGACATCAAGCTATTTTCTGGCGCCGTTGCCGGGGAGGTAAGGTAAAAGGTACTCACATCCTCCGGTGTGAGTGCTCGAAGTTATTTCCTTTAGATTCTGCAATTTTGTCTTTTTGTTTCTTGTTTTCACTAGTTAGGCTTAATGGAAAACAACAACAAAATTAGAGAGCTTTATAGTATTTATCTTGAGTTAGGACATGAAGTGTTTGAAGAGAAAATTAAAAAACCTATGGAACTTTATTTGCATGCTAATAGCAATGTTATTAGTATGAATTCTCTGAACACCATTATTGCTAATGCTATGGAAAAGTCTAAGCTTGGGGAAGCTAGTTTTGATGAGCATGATATTTTTAGTCCCCCAAGGATGGAGGACAAAATTTACTTTGATGATACTATACCTCCAATATATGATGATTGCAATGATGAATATGATATTTTCAGTCTACCTACTATTGAGGAGAAAATTAATTATTACTACAATATGCCTCCTATATTTGATTATTATGTTGATGAGAATAATAATGATAGCTATTTTGTTGAATTTGCTCCCACTACAATTAATAAGAATAACTATGCTTATGTGGAGAGTAATAATTTTTATATGCATGTGGCTCATGATAAGAATGTTTTATGTGATAGTTATATTGTTAATTTTATTCATGATGCTACTGAAAGTTATTATGAGAGAGGGAAACATGGTTTTATGCATCTCAATAATATTAAGTTTCCCCTCTTAATGTTGAAAGTCTTGAAGTTGCACTTGTTTTGCTTTATTATGCTTGTTGCTTTGTGCTTTCATGACTTGTTTCTTTATAAGATTACTATGCATAGGAAGTGGTTTAGACTTAAATGTGCTTTGAATTTGCTTCTTGATGCTCTCTTTTACTTCAATTCATATTTCTTATGTGAGCATCTTCTCAAACTATCGTACCTAACTTAAAGGCGTTAAAGGAAAGTACTTATTGGGAGATAACCCAAAAGTTTTAGTTGAGTCTTGGAAGTTATTACCTCTGTAATAACCTCTCCTTATCCTTTTTGTTTGGTTTTTGTGCCAAGAATAACCTCTAATGAGAGAGAAGTAATGCTTGGGAAAGTTGTTGTCCCGAAACAGATTTTTGTGCTTTGCTGTAAAAATTCGTGAAAAATCTCTGTACGTCGGTTTGAACTGTAATTTTTTGTGCTTCTGCCCCAGGTTGTTATCCAACTTTAGTTAGTTAAACACTTTTCGATTTGAGCAACAGAAGGTCTTTGAAAAAATTGGTTTCTACCTGCTGATCTGTTTTGACAGATTTCTGCCTTTATTTGCATTTGCCTCTTAAATCTCTTTCTCTTTGAGTTATCTTTGATCATTTGAACTTTTTAAAGGAAGTGATACAGTAGCATTTGTTTTAATGTAAGTTTTATTTGTGTTGGAACTGAACCAAAAGACTTATTATCTTGAGTACACTAATGTTGCTAATGAAGATTGTGTGAAGTTTTGTATGAAGGAAAACATTTCAGGTGTAGGGAAAGAATGATGTAATGAGATGAAGAATGGACAAAATCTCAATGCCACCTCATGTCACCCCAAGAAATATTCAAGAGGTACAAGTGTTAAAGCTTGGGGATGCCCAAGGCATCCCCTTCTTCATCAATAAAAATCTCAGGTCTTTCTAGACACTTCGTTTTTATTGTTTCCTACACAGTTGTGTTGTTCTTGGAGCATCTTTGTTTTTGTTCTTAGTTTTCATTTGCTTCGTTTGCTTAGTTTGCTGAATAAATTGGTTGGACCCCCTCATTCATACATTAGTTTTCAAATAAGATTGGTTTGGATTGGAAAAGAGTAGGAAAGTTCATGCTTAAGTGGTAAATAAGGAGCTTGTTTTTGACTGTGGCCTATGCTTTGTCATGTCATGCTTGATATTGTTTTGGCTTTATGCTTAGTGATTTTTGCTATAGCATGACATGTTATAAACAATTGAGATTGCTTAATGTGCCTTGAAAGAATCATGCGTTGTTTTAGCATATTAAAGCATAGTATTGTGGTATTCTCCTTTGATGCTTTATTTGGGTTGACTTGGCGCATGCTCACACCATGTTAAGACTATCCCAAGTCACCATAGCCTTTATGATCCTTTAGTTTTCGACTTGTAATATCACTTTATGCTTTAATTAATGATGTTTTGTCGCTTTGCATGATTATGGCCATTATTGCTCTCTTAGTTGGTCGCTCCTAGTCTTCTGCTAGCCTCCATAACCAAGTATGAGTTCCACTCATGCATCCAACTCCAAATAAAACCAAGTTATTATAGAGGGAGTGTCCCAACCTTTATTAACATAAGGTGGTGTCCCCTGTGTTTACAATGCTAGTCCCTGGATCAATAGCTAGCATCCACAATTAAGATGTAATATCAAGAAACAAAGGTCATAATATAACTTTATAACCAGGAATAACATAATTTTTATTACATCTTACATAGCTCTTTGGCAATTACAATACATTATAGCAGAATAACTATAATCATGGGGTCCTTCATCTTCAAAGTGCCACAGGCAGATGTTGGTTGTAGACTTTGTAATCCTAATCAAACAATCTTCACTAAAATCAATCAAACCTGCAACATAATAAGTTACAGCCACAAGGGTCAATACAGTTGAATTGTATTGGCAAGTGATACTATGGTAGTATAGTGGAGTCTATCATCTATATGCATTTGGCTAAGTGGAGTTGAGGCTTGCATTGCTCAAAAATAGATTTTTCCTTAACATTTGAAAATACTAAGTTTTGCTTGGCAAAATCATTTTTCCCAATCAAAGATTTGAAGATCCTTTTACAAGGCATCTCTCAATCAAAGATTGAAGATTTCAAACAACCCTTGTTCAAACCACAAGTTTTAACTTAGAAATTTGAATGATGAGATTCTTGATTGCTTCCATGTCTTGATGCTCAAATTGTCCTTTACCAGGGACATGGCTAAGTACTTAGATTTTACACTCTGCAGAGGTGGTGCACTTTCCCCACAAGACTTGGTTTCCCAAGACAAGATCTTTCAGAAGCCTTCCCTTAGACCAAAATGGACGCGCTCCAACCTATCAAACACTACCACCCACTGTCCATATGGCTAAGTTCTTGCAACCTATATGATCATGGCAGAGCCCATAATGCCAAGTGGTTGCACTTGAAGCTTCTCAACATTTGACATCTCAAATCTCTTTGTTCCTGGGTGACAATCCACAAGTGAGATACACAAGCCAAGTCCATGGCCTTGTGAACCACTCATCCAAAAACCACCAAGCAATCCCATTCCACCCAGGTGATTCATTAACTTAGTTGTTTTATTAAACAAAACACAAGTCCTCAGACTTAGAATATTTTTCCATAGTGTGAATATATATTCCACCCATGTTTTCTATTAGCTAGGCTAAGCTTGTTAGTAATAGGAATCTTTACTTAGGAATATTTCCACTAAGGTTTCATCTACTAGTTTTCCTATAGCAAGGTTTATACTTAGCATAAATTCCATGCAAGTTTTACTTAGCAAAATCACTAATGCATAGGGAAAGTAATGGGATAGAAAGTATGAAGCATCACTTGCCTATTTGGTAGAGGGTATAGGTTCACTCCTTGTCCTTGCAACAATCACACTCTTCAAGTCACTACAATTCAATCAAGCAAGGCACAAACTCAATCTACCAATCAAGCAAAACAACACACATAAAATCATAAAGTCAAAGTAATGCATGCAAACATGCCAAACTTTGTTTTGTTTGAAAAAGTGGTTCCTAGTGGGTCATAGACATTTGGGTACATCTAATGGTCATTTTGTCAAGTGGCAAAATCATTTGCAAAAGGTTTCACTCTAAAACCATTTTCAAAACAAAGTATCATTTTATGTGGTGTAGAAATATTTTTACTAAGGCATTAACCTATAGGGTTCACCAAATATATTTTCAAACCATAAAATTTGGTATTTGGGGTCAGAGAGTTTAAAACAAAAACATTTCTCAAAAGTTTTCTTCCAAAAATATTTTTAATAAATAAACCACATTCCTATTTGACTAGAAATGGTTTTAAATCAAGGAATCATTCTTTTCCTTCACCAAATACATTTTTGAATCTACCAAGTGTTTCCTATGGCCAGTAGGTTCAAAATACACCATTTCCTCCAAGTTTTCCATTCAAAACCATTTTCATAAACAAATCAATAGTTTTATTTAGCTAGAAATGAACTAAACCAATTAATCCATTCTAGACTTTTCCAAATTCATTTTCCAAAACATGGGTTGGTTCCTAGGGTCAGTAAGGTCACAACAATCCATTTTGCAAAGGTTTTAACCCTAAAATCATTTTTAAATAATTTTTATACTCTAAACAAGCTCACAAAAGAATCTGCAAAAACAAGCAAACTAACAGATACTATTTGCTAAACTAAGGGCATGGTTGGCTAGGGCTTGCTCTCATGAATCCAACGACATAAAATTTGCAAAATTTGGACGTGTGGATCAAAAGTTATAGGGTTTTCAAATCTGCATACAAATCTGTTTTCAAATCTGTTTTAAATCATCAGCTGGACACGCGGCGACTTCCTATTCGTACTGCTTCGTTGGATCACGCGATGACAGCCGTTGGATTTAAGTTAAATGCGGCGGCTACAGAGGTTACTTACCGCTTCAGTAAGTTCTATCATGGCCATATGATTACGATCTAACGGTTAGGCACACCACCACGTATGGGCGGCGCCGCGGTGGTTATGGCGGTGAGTCGCCGACGATGGTGCCGATGCTACAGGAGGTGAGGGAGAAAAGGGAGTTGCTCACCGGGCTCAGAGGGTCACGGCGATGCTCAATGTGCTGATGGTTCGACGAGGGGCGCGCAAGGTTGCGGTTAATTGCTCGCCGGAGTTTAGGGGTGGCGCCAGGAGCTTCTGCTTGACGACGGGGACGGGGCTGTTGTCCACCAGAGGGCAAGAAACAGATGCGGGCAGATGCGGGCGAGTACACTGAACACAGGCGTATCATCGGAAGGACAAGGGGTGGCCATTTACTACCTGGAGGCTTCGTCGGAGGAAGAGGCAGACGGCGGTGCTGCAGGTCGTCGTCGAAGACGAGGCTACTGGTCACGAAAAGACAAACAGAGGTCAGGGTTAGTTGCGCAAGACCGAGGCGAGTGAGGGAGTGTGAACGAGGTGGATCGGGGCGGTCAGCGTTTACCGGGGGAGGTCGTCGGAGAGGTTGCAGACGGCGGCGTCGTTCAGAGCTTGTCGTAGCCGACGCTCTGGGGCGCCCGCGGTCGAATGGGTGGTACAGGGAGATGCGACGGGGAGTGGGGGTTCTCCTAGCATGCTCGGGGAGGCACGGGGTGGTGTGTACTGGCCTGAATTGGTCGGAGACGGTGGTCGGAGCAGAGGGAGTACTGGGCCGAATTGTGGCAGCCTCGGGGCGGAGAAGGAGTGGCGACAGAGGGGAAAGGAGGAGAAGACGCAGGCGCTTAATAGCGTGCAGTCACGGCGAGGTTTAAGGCGCGGCATTATGACGAATTGAATCCGCGGAATCACAGCAGGTAACGACGTCGCGAGAGGGAGAAGGGGTCGTGCGGGTGAGGAGGATGAACAGTAGAGGGGGGGTCCACCCGGGCTGGAAAAGAAAGGAGGGAGGTCCATCGGTCGCTGCACGTGGGTTTCTTTTCATGGTGAAGAAAACGGTTCGGGCGAAGGGCTGATGGGCTGGACTGATGGGGTGGCTTTAGCTGGGCTGGTCGGTTTGACTTTTTTTTTGTACTGCTTGCTTTTTCCATTTCTTAATTCTGTTTTGAATTCCTTTAATTATTTCAAGCACTCATTTGATTTCAAATCTTTGTCAAAATTTGTGTGGATTTAAATACTGATTAGTAGCACATTCTGAAATTAATTTTTGAATAAAACTTTATTCTTTTTGGGGTCTTTTAAATAAATCAAAAGGCCCTAGTTTTAAACCAAATAAGTTTTAATAATAATTTCAAACATCAATTCAAATCAAAACCACCACCAAACTTTGTAAATTTTTTAGTTCTATTTAATAACACAAAACAAAGTCCAAAACAAAATAATTTTTTATTCTTCTTTTAAGATCTATTAATAATTAAATAAATAGACCTTAGTTATTAATTCAAAATAGGGTTTAATTTATTTAAAAACTCTATTTGAAATCCAAATATTTTCAAAACCAAATCAGTAGGTTTTATTTGAAAATAAAGAATACTTGGAACTTGTTTAAAACAAAATAACCTTTTATTATAGGGTCCATTAATAATTAAATAAAATGGACCTTAGTTAATAATCCATATAGGATTTGTTTTACTAAATCTTTATTTTGAAAATCTAGAATAAAACCAAAACACTTCAGTAGGTTTTATTTTGAGAATATAAAATACTTGGAAAACTTATTTTAAATAAATAAATAAGTTTTGATGTTTTGGAAATAGTAAAACCTTTATTAATAAAACTTGGATATTTAAATCCTTTTTATTTTATTTTAAATAAACCTCTACTATTTTAATCAAAGCAAAACCTTTTGTTTCAAAGTCTTGGCCAAGGTTTAATCTGGCTTTATAAAGTATTCTTTATTTATAAATTCTACTTTGCTTTTGAAAATCAAATCTTTTTATTTTAAAGATTCAGAATAGTAATTCCAACTATGAAAACTTTCTTTATTATTTGTTTATCTTTTTAAATCCCCTTAGGATTAATTGTTCACCAATGGGTATGGGTTTTTGGTAAGGGCTTTATTAGCTTTGGAAATTCAATTTCCTCATCTTATTATATTCATAAGATTTTATTTATGGTTCCAATTTGAGTGAAACCAACTTCTATGGTCTTTCTTGATCCTTTGTGAATATTTGTTGATCAATTTTGGTATGGATCAAATCCATGGATTTGGAGATAACTTTGGAAAATGATTTTATTCCATTAGGGTTTTAGGATTTGGATTTATTTTCCAAATGTTTAAATTTCCAGATACATTCATTGAGGAATGCATTTCACTTGATTTGGATTTGTTGAATTCAAACTTTAACCAAAGTTTGTTCAAGATGGGATTTTAAGTTTCCAAAAAGTTTCTTTTCACCCTAAAATTCAACAAAACTTTATTTTGTTTATTTTATTTTTCACATTACAAGATTTGGAAAATCTTGGGATGTGACAGGCTACCACCCTTAAAATAAATCTCGTCCCGAGATTTGGGGAGGCTAGGGGTTACAAGCAGGTTCAAAACAACTAGGGTACTACCACCCTTAAAAAATTTCTAACTAAACTACATGTTGGCCTTCTTGGGATCCTGGGGAAACTTCTCTTGGCAAACATCTGCATAGTGTCCTTTATTTCCATACTTGACTCATGGGCCAAGGTTGAGTTTCTCCATAGGCTTGTTCAACTTGTTCATCATCTTTTCTGGACAATTCTTTACATAGTGGCCTGGTTCCTTGCATTTGAAACATATCACTTGGCTGATATCTTTCTTTTCCTTTGGTATCATTGCCTCTTGTTTGTTTCCTTGGTTCTTCTTCTTTTCTGGGCATTCATTGGCATAGTGTCCCATCTCTTTGCATTTGAAACATTGCACTTGTGTAATATCCTTCTTGCTAGTGTTGGGGCATTTCTTCTTCTTCTTTTTGGGTCTCTCCAAAGCTAGGAGTTCTTCTAGTTCATGTTCTTCATGAGTGGGAGATCTTTCTCTCTTCTTGGGGCATTTATCTTCATGTTCCTTGGGTGCATGATCCTTGACTTCATAGATAATGCAAGCTTGGGTTCTCTCTAGAATAATATCCTTGTCATCCTTGTTGTCATTAGCTCTTTGGGAAAAGTTTCCTCTCATGTTGATCATTTGAGTAACTAATCCTTGCAACAATTGGGATTGAAGTTTCAAAATCCTTTGTATGGCTGGGTCTAGTCCATTGTTGTTGGCTAAAAGCTGAGTTGTCTCTTGGCTCAACTGGTTTTGGGTTGCTATGAGTTCTCTCATGTTGTCCTCTTGGTTGTTGTTGTTGTCACCATCCTTGATGTTGGAGTTTCTTGGAGAAGTCATCTGTTTGGGTTGAGTAGGGATTAGAGTAGGCAAGATATTTCTAAGGAATCAATTCTAATCACACACATCACAATTCACACAAGCAATGTGCAAGCAATCACAAACAAACATTCCACTCAAACAACAAGTTTCAAGCATATTTTTAGGCAACCAAAAATATTTTTGTTACACCACATAAGTTGGTGGGTTTGACTTAAACTAAACATGGTGGTCCATCTATATGGTTCACTTGAGATCCTTCCATCCTTCTTGGTTGATTCTTCTTGAATGAGATCTTTGTATCCTTGGAGAATTCTTGTGTCTTGGTCACAAATCTTCAAAGGTGATGATGGCTCCTTCTAAGTTGTGTTTCCTTAGTCTTCAAATCTTGAGCAAGATTTCTTGTCTCACTTGTAGTCTTTAGTGATATCCAAGTTGGAAGTCCTTGGTGAATATGCTGAAGATGTTGAAGTCATTAGAGTTGAAGAAGTTGAAGTCATTAGAGTTGAAGAAGTTGAAGATGTCCTTTGCACATGGTGAAGTCTTTGGTCATGGAAAGGCTTTGTCCATCAAGTTTGGAATAGAGGAGATGTAGAGTTAAAACCAAAATGGTTGAGGAAAGAGTTTACAAGTGTTTTTGTAAATAAGTTTTTGGAACAAATGCAACTCCTATTTTTCTAAGGGTTTTTGTCCAATCCTAGGTTTACAAATCCTACAGGCAACACAATGCTCTGATACCATCTGTAGAGGGAGTGTCCCAACCTTTATTAATATAAGGTGGTGTCCCCTGTGTTTACAATGCTAGTCCCTGGATCAATAGCTAGCATCCACAGTTAGGATGTAATATCAAGAAACAAAGGTCATAATATAACTTTATAACCAAGAATAACATAATTTTTATTACATCTTACATAGCTCTTTGGCTATTACAATACATTACAGCGGAATAACTATAATCATGGGGTCCTTCATCTTCAAAGTGCCACAGGCAGATGTTGGTTGTAGACTTTGTAATCCTAATCAAACAATCTTCACTAAAATCAATCAAACCTGCAACATAATAAGTTACAGCCACAAGGGTCAATACATTTGAATTGTATTGGCAAGTGATACTATGGTAGTATAGTGGAGTCTATCATCTATATGCATTTGGCTAAGTGGAGTTGAGGCTTGCATTGCTCAAAAATAGATTTTTCCTTAACATTTGAAAATACTAAGTTTTGCTTGGCAAAATCATTTTTCCCAATCAAAGATTTGAAGATCCTTTTACAAGGCATCTCTCAATCAAAGATTGAAGATTTCAAACAACCCTTGTTCAAATCACAAGTTTTAACTTAGAAATTTGAATGATGAGATTCTTGATTGCTTCCATGTCTTGATGCTCAAATTGTCCTTTACCAGGGACATGGCTAAGTACTTAGATTTTACACTCTGCAGAGGTGGTGCACTTTCCCCACAAGACTTGGTTTCCCAAGACAAGATCTTTCAGAAGCCTTCCCTTAGACCAAAATGGACGCGCTCCAACCTATCAAACACTACCACCCACTATCCATATGGCTAAGTTCTTGCAACCTATATGATCATGGCAGAGCCCATAATGCCAAGTGGTTGCACTTGAAGCTTCTCAACATTTGACATCTCAAATCTCTTTGTTCCTGGGTGGCAATACACAAGTGAGATACACAAGCCAAGTCCATGGCCTTGTGAACCACTCAACCAAAAACCACCAAGCAATCCCATTCCACCCAGGTGATTCATTAACTTAGTTGTTTTATTAAACAAAACACAAGTCCTCAGACTTAGAATATTTTTCCATAGTGTGAATATATATTCCACCCATGTTTTCTATTAGCTAGGCTAAGCTTGTTAGTAATAGGAATCTTTACTTAGGAATATTTCCACTAAGGTTTCATCTACTAGTTTTCCTATAGCAAGGTTTATACTTAGCATAAATTCCATGCAAGTTTTACTTAGCAAAATCACTAATGCATAGGGAAAGTAATGGGATAGAAAGTATGAAGCATCACTTGCCTTTTTGGTAGAGGGTATAGGTTCACTCCTTGTCCTTGCAACAATCACACTCTTCAAGTCACTACAATTCAATCAAGCAAGGCACAAACTCAATCTACCAATCAAGCAAAACAACACACATAAAATCATAAAGTCAAAGTAATGCATGCAAACATGCCAAACTTTGTTTTGTTTGAAAAAGTGGTTCCTAGTGGGTCATAGACATTTGGGTACATCTAATGGTCATTTTGTCAAGTGGCAAAATCATTTGCAAAAGGTTTCACTATAAAACCATTTACAAAACAAAGTATCATTTTATGTGGTGTATAAATATTTTTACTAAGGCATTAACCTATAGGGTTCACCAAATATGTTTTCAAACCATAAAATTTGGTATTTGGGGTCAGAGAGTTTAAAACAAAAACATTTCTCAAAAGTTTTCTTCCAAAAATATTTTTAATAAATAAACCACATTCCTATTTGACTAGAAATGGTTTTAAATCAAGGAATCATTCTTTTCCTTCACCAAATACATTTTTGAATCTACTAAGTGTTTCCTATGGTCAGTAGGTTCAAAATACACCATTTCCTCCAAGTTTTCCATTCAAAACCATTTTCATAAACAAATCAATAGTTTTATTTAGCTAGAAATGAACTAAACCAATTAATCCATTCTAGACTTTTCCAAATTCATTTTCCAAAACATGGGTTGGTTCCTAGGGTCAGTAAGGTCACAACAATCCATTTTGCAAAGGTTTTAACCCTAAAATCATTTTTAAATAATTTTTATACTCTAAACAAGCTCACAAAAGAATCTGCAAAAACAAGCAAACTAACAGATACTATTTGCTAAACTAAGGGCATGGTTGGCTAGGGCTTGCTCTCCTGAATCCAACGACATAAAATTTGCAAAATTTGGACGTGTGGATCAAAAGTTATAGGGTTTTCAAATCTGCATACAAATCTGTTTTCAAATCTGTTTTAAATCATCAGCTGGACACGCGGCGACTTCCTATTCGTCGTACCGTTTCGGTTGGATCACGCGATGACAGCCGTTGGATTTAAGTTAAATCGTGCGGCGCGCAGAGGTTACTTACCGCTTCAGTTAAGTTCTATCATGGCCATATGATTACGATCTAACGGTGCTAGGCACACCAGCGATGATGCGGCGCGGTGGTTTTGGCGGTGAGCTTGCCGGTCGACGGTGCCGATGCTATAGGAGGTGAGGGAGAAAAGGGAGTTGCTCACCGGGCTCAGGGGGTCACGGCGATGCTCAATGTGCTGATGGTTCGACGAGGGGCACGCAAGGTTGCGGTTAATTGCTCGCCGGAGTTTAGGGGTGGCGCCAGGAGCTTCTGCTTGACGACGGGGACGGGGCTGCTGTCCACCAGAGGGCAAGAAACAGATGCGGTTAGATGCGGCGAAAGTGCCCGAACACGCGATTATCGGAAGGACAAGGGGTGGCCATTTACTACCTGGAGGCTTCGTCGGAGGAAGAGGTAGACGGCGGTGCTGCAGGTCATCGTCGAAGAAGAGGCTACTGGTCACGAAAAGACAAACAGAGGTCAGGGTTAGTTGCGCAAGACCGAGGCGAGTGAGGGAGTGTGAACGAGGAGGCTCGGGGCGGTCAGCGTTTACCAGGGGAGGTCGTCGGAGAGGTTGCAGACGGCGGCGTTGTTCAGAGCTTGTCGTAGCCGACGCTCTGGGGCGCCCGCGGTCGAACGGGTGGTACAGGGAGATGCGTCGGGGAGTGGGGGTTCTCCTAGCGTGCTCGGGGAGGCACGGGGTGGTGTGTACTGGCCTGAATTGGTCGGAGACGGTGGTCGGAGCAGAGGTAGTACTGGGCCGAATTGTGGCAGCCTCGGGGCGGAGAAGGAGTGGCGACAAAGGGGAAAGGAGGAGAAGACGCAGACGCTTAATAGCGTGCAGTCACGGCGAGGTTTAAGGCGCGGCATTATGACGAATTGAATCATGGAATCACAAAGCACGTCGCGAGAGGGAGAAGGGGTCGTGCGGGTGAGGAGGATGAACAGTAGAGGGGGGGTCCACCGGTCAGTGGGAAAAGAAAGGAGGGGAGGGTCCACTGGTCAGTGTCACTGTGGGTTTCTTTCGCGGTGAAGAAAAACGGTTCGGGGGCGAAGGGCTGATGGGCTGATCAATGGTGGGTGGGCTTTAGGTTTGGCTGGTTTGACTCTCTTTTTTTTCTTTTTTTTTTTTTTTTCCATTTCTTTAATTTTTTGAATTCCTTTAATTATTTCAAGCACTCATTTGATTTCAAATCTTTGTCAAAATTTGTGTGGCTTTAAATACTGATTAGTAGCACATTCTGAAATTAATTTTTGAATAAAACTTTATTCTTTTTGGGGTCTTTTAAATAAATCAAAAGGCCCTAGTTTTAAACCAAATAAGTTTTAATAATAATTTCAAACATCAATTCAAATCAAAACCACCACCAAACTTTGTAAAAATTTTAGTTCTGTTTAATAACACAAAACAAAGTCCAAAACAAAATAATTTTTTATTCTTCTTTTAAGATCTATTAATAATTAAATAAATAGACCATAGTTATTAATTCAAAATAGGGTTTAATTTATTTAAAAACTCTATTTGAAATCCAAATATTTTCAAAACCAAATCAGTAGGTTTTATTTGAAAATAAAGAATACTTGGAACTTGTTTAAAACAAAATAACCTTTTATTATAGGGTCCATTAATAATTAAATAAAATGGACCTTAGTTAATAATCCATATAGGATTTGTTTTATTAAATCTTTATTTTGAAAATCTAGAATAAAACCAAAACACTTCAGTAGGTTTTATTTTGAGAATATAAAATACTTGGAAAACTTATTTTAAATAAATAAATAAGTTTTGATGTTTTGGAAATAGTAAAAACTTTATTAATAAAACTTGGATATTTAAATCCTTTTTATTTTATTTTAAATAAACCTCTACTATTTTAATCAAAGCAAAACCTTTTGTTTCAAAGTCTTGGCCAAGGTTTAATCTGGCTTTATAAAGTATTCTTTATTTATAAATTCTACTTTGCTTTTGAAAATCAAATCTTTTTATTTTAAAGATTCAGAATAGTAATTCCAACTATGAAAACTTTCTTTATTATTTGTTTATCTTTTTAAATCCCCTTAGGATTAATTGTTCACCAATGGGTATGGGTTTTTGGTAAGGGCTTTATTAGCTTTGGAAATTCAATTTCCTCATCTTATTATATTCATAAGATTTTATTTATGGTTCCAATTTGAGTGAAACTAACTCCTATGGTCTTTCTTGATCCTTTGTGAATATTTGTTGATCAATTTTGGTATGGATCAAATCCATGGATTTGGAGATAACTTTGGAAAATGATTTTCTTCCATTAGGGTTTTAGGATTTGGATTTATTTTCCAAATGTTTAAATTTCCAGATACATTCATTGAGGAATGCATTTCACTTGATTTGGATTTGTTGAATTCAAACTTTAACCAAAGTTTGTTCAAGATGGGATTTTAAGTTTCCAAAAAGTTTCTTTTCACCCTAAAATTCGACAAAACTTTATTTTGTTTATTTTATTTTTCACATTACAAGATTTGGAAAATCTTGGGATGTGACAGTTATTCCAAAGAGTCCACCATACCTATCTATTAGCATTTGCTATTCCAAGTATATTCATGTTTTTGTCTACCTTCCGAATTAAACTTGTTATGAGAAAACTAGTGATTAAAGCTCTCACGAACTTGATGGCACACTTTAATTTTCTTGCCCCTAATAAACTTGAACCATTGTGTCATCTATGTTGTATATGCTTGTGAAGCGAATATGCCCGAGAGGCAATAATAAAGTGGTTATTATCTTATTCCATGTTTATGATAAATGTTTATTTTACATGCTATAATTGTATTAATTGGAAACGTTAATACATGTGTGTCTAATAAACAAAATACAACGTTCCTAGTAATGCCTCTCATATAAACTAGCTCGTTGATTAACAAGATGATCAAGGTTTCCTGATCATGGACATTGGATGTTGTTAATAACGAGGTCACAACATTGGTGGAATGATGTGATGAACATTCATCCGAAGTATAGCATTACGATCAAAGTCATTATGTTTATATTGCTATAACATCGAAGTAATCTTAGTCCTTAGACCATGAGATCATGTTAATTGCTAACACCGGAAGAGTATCTTGATAACATCAAACGTCACACCGTAACAGGGTGACTATAAAGGTGGGTTCGATTACACGAAGGTATTATGTTGAGGCTCATGGATCAAGAGTGGGATTTGTCCATCCCGATGACGGATAGATATACTCTGGGCCCTCTCGGTGATATCACATTAAGATAGCTTGGAAGCAAGTGATATGATCACTAGAATGTTATATCACGGGAACGAGAAAAGAGTGCATGTCGGTAACAAGATCAAACTAGGTATGGAGATACCGATGATCGAATCTCGGACATGTAATATATCGCGGGACAAAGGGATTTAGCTACTAGCGTTAAAGGTTCTCACGATCACAGAAGTCATCGTTGAATGTGTAGGAGTCAGTATGGATCTCTGTGTCCCATCTGATTATTGATCGGAGAGGGTCTCGATCATGTCCGCATTATACGTGAACCGTAGGGTGACACATAAGGGATCGACACTATTTGGAGCAAATATGTTTCAGATAAAGATTTAAGAAAGCGCTGGAATTATTTCAATAGACAATCAAACTGTTTGTGAAATTGCTGAAATTGGTTCTGCATGTAATATTGAAATGTTGCAGGGGGTTTTATGTGAATGTTTGTTAATTAAAGTAATTAACAAAATTCTGAATAAAACTAATAAAAGAGTTTTATTAAATGAGAGAGCATTAAATTTGGATAAATTTAATGCATTTAAAGTGGAGACTTTAATGGAGAATGTGAAGAGGCAAATTTATGTGGAGGGGGTTACCACCACATGAATGGGGGAGGTGAAAGGTCACCTCCATGGGGCGCCAGCCATGGGAGGGGTACCCTCCCCTCCTCCTATAAAAGGCCCCCCTCTCCTCACTTCTCACTCACACCTCCTTGTGAAGGATCTCTCTCCCCCTCTAGTATTATTCCCCCATGGTCTCGGATTAGCGAGATACATGTTCCCGGTGGCTTTATCTGGAAAGGAGTTGCTGCTTCCGCTGTTTTGCTAGAGCGAGGGACGGAGGTTGTCGGTGTACCAGACGTGTGTGCGATCACGGATGCACCGCTGCTTTGCGGTGCTAGACTTGGTGGTGCTGGAGCTGGATCTGATGGACGTGCTGGAGCCGGACCTGCTGGACTTCATCATGATCTTGAGATCGGCAAGTGTACGACTACATCAACCACGAGTTCCTACTCATTAACAAAGCTCGTTGTCTACGATGGTAAGTTCTCGTTGGATGTATGTCCACCCGTTGCTTTGTACCTAGTAGATAGATCTTGGCATGTAGTTCACATCATAGGAATTTTTTGTTTTCTATGCTGCGGACCCAACAGTGGTATCAGAGCCTGGTCTATGCGTAGGTGCTTAGCATGGGTAGTACACATATGTTGATATGTGGGCGATGATGATCATGTTATTGCATCTTCTATGTATTTTGGATATTGGTGGCATAGTGAGATGAAGCGGCCCGGACCAACCTTACATGTCATCGTACATGAGACCGGTTCCACGACTGACATGCAACTTGTTTTGCATAAGTGGCTGGCGGGTGTCTATCTCTCCTACTATAGTCAATATCTGATTTACAACGAGTTTCTAATAACTTATTTATCCTTGTTGTGGTTCATGTTCGTAGGTAAGAACGGTTCTATCTCCGAAAGCCCTAAGCCACGTAAAACTTGCAATTGATAAATTAGAGGCGTCTAGTTTAGATCGTTGCTGGGCTAGTGTCTTGATATGGTATTGTAGTAAGTAGATGTATGATAGATACTCTTACAACACACTCAACGTGTAAGTTCCATAGACCTTGGCCTTACACACAAAGGAATGATAGAGATCATACCACGATGCAAATGATAGAGATCAAATGCATGGACCATATCACCTCACTTCACACATTAGCATCTTGCTAGTTTGGTGCTTTTGGTAGCATTATAAGATGATCCCTCATTTAGATATCAAGATAAAATGTGTTCTTCCTTAAGTATGCACCGTTTTGTGGATCGTGTTTTGAGGCATCATGTGATGATCGGGTGTTCTCGACTCTACGCTTTCATACAACGGGTGTAAGACAGTTTTACACATGCAAATACTAAGGTTCTTACTTGACGAGCCTAGCATGTACAGACATGGCCTCGGAACACGGACCGAAAGGTTAAGCATGAGTCATATAGTTGATATGATGCCCATATTGATGCTCGCCTTTGAAGCTACACCGACTCACGTGATGATCGGACTTGGTGTAGTGGATTTGGTACATGTAATCACCAAAAGGACACGAGGGATGTCGTTTTTTGAGTGGGAGTTCATATCTCATTTGGATTAGTCGAACCAAATTTGTCATAAATTAAATCAAAGTGAATTTGCATAGTTTGTTGTAGTCATTGGCATTTGTTCACTACCTTATGCTTAGTTTTTATTTGAGATAATAGAACTATAGAATTCTGGATATTTACTTTACGAACTGGTATCGTATTGTTTTGTATGTCAATTTAAAGTTTATAAGTCCTATTGCAAACTTTCAGCAAACTCTATTTACTCCATGAAGTTTAATAAGTAGTATTAAATCAAGAGTAAGAATTCCAATGTTAGTATCTAAAGTATCATGTTTGCCTCCATGATTATTGATATTCAAAAGGTTGTTTTAATATCAAGATTATATTGGAGCTGAAAATTGTTTCAGAAACCATCATGTGTGAAAGATATTGTGATATCTGAAACAATGTTTTTGGTTGCAATATGATAGAGTATAATTTAGCAAAATACATGTTCTCATATTGTATGAGAATTTGTGAAGGATGGAGATGTTAGGCATCCGAATCTACCAAAAGGTTTTGGGAACTGATATTATACTCGTGATTCTTCCTTATAAGCTATAGTAGCTTGATCATGAAAGTTGTCATGATAAGGATGAATAGAAGATGTAAGTAAAATGTTTACTACACTAATAGATTACTAAAGAATGGATTTTTGAAAAGAACACCAAACATTTGATGATGGTGATCCACTTCAAAGTGCAAGTCCAAAGGTATTAGTATTTGACTATATACGCTTTGTACCATGTGTCATGTTGATGACACCACTATTGATGTTGATAGATTCTTTTAAAATAAAAGGAATTGCTGAAAGAGAATCTATAAAATATTTGGCAGAAAATAAAAGGTTGGAGATGTCCAACTTAGGTATATAGAAGATATACATGTTATGGCTATATTCCTTGCTTGTTAAACAATGTGGTTCTTAGGTATTGGATACCAGTATTGGATACCGAATTGGTTGGTATGAAGTGTCATACAGGACAACGCAATTCATGAACTACAATGGCCTAAGTAACCAGCAAGAGAATGAGTGATGATGTTTATCGAAAACAAATAAAGTGTTATTGTGTTTTTCGTTGACATCAAACCAAGCCTTCAAGATTTGTTTAAATAATTGTTATTTTGTTCCGGTATCATGAGAACAATGGTGTTCAAATAATTACCGTATTCCATGAAGGATGGATGAACTTTTACAAGTCTAGTTGGAGAAATCACATC
The DNA here is from genome assembly GCA_023614405.1 of Avena insularis. NCBI lineage: Eukaryota > Viridiplantae > Streptophyta > Magnoliopsida > Poales > Poaceae > Avena > Avena insularis. Next base: position 607,448,223 of record CM042690.1, on the reverse strand, counting down.
CATAAACACTATTGCTAAAATGTCGCAAGACAAATGATTGAAAGATCACTTATGAAGTGACATCGCTGTTTAAATTATATTTGAAAGAAAACATGAAGAAACTCCATGTTGATGGATTTTTGGAGCCTTTGATTTTGATCAATTGACAATTGTGAGACTTTCCTCGAGATAATTGAAACTCTGTCCATAGGCGAGAGGAACGGATGACTAGCTTATTGGAAATTGTGCATGCTGATGTGCATAGTCCATTATGTGTAGCCATATGCGATGGATCTTTTTGCTTCATATGCTTTCTCCGAAAATTTGAGTGAATATATCTGTATATTTACTTAATAAGGAAGAAGTATGAAACATTTGAAAATTGTTCAAAGACTTTCAAGATGAAGTGGAAAATCATTGTAACAAGAAAATAAAGAGTTTATGATTCGATCATAAAGGAAGATATTTGAGTTACATGTTTAGCAAAAACACCTAAGACTTGAGGAATTGTTCCATGATTTGTGTTTCCCGATAAACCATAGGAGTATGGCATATTCGAGAGATAAAATCAAACCATGTTTGACATGGTAAGATCAAGGGTGTCATTTATAAAACTGCCATTATGTTTTAAGGATTGAAGCTTTAGAGACTACCACTTTTACACTGAAAAGAGCACCATCGTGATCCGTTGAAATGACACCATATGAGTTATGGTTTGGGATAAAACCCGAATTGTCTTTTCTTAAATTTTGGTATGCTATGCATAAGTAAAATGTTTACAACCAAATTCGGATAAGCACGTCTTTGTAGGTTATCCCAAAGAATTTGTTGGGAATTTCTCCATAACACCGAGGACAAAAGAGTTTGTTACTTGGAACGTCAAGTTTCTTGAGAAGGAATTTTTCGTGAAAAGTTAAGTTGGAGGACAATAGAACTTTGATAAGGTTGTTGAACCTTAGCTATATGTGCTAAATCTTGCGCTTGAGAAAGTGTCCCGGTGGCGGCCACAATGCTCATGGCTCTCGTGATTACAAAAGGTGTGATCTCGGAGATTAGAGTTCCTATAGTACCGTGTGGGTCGGTAAGAATCAAATAGTAAGATTTGAAAAGCAAGTCGTTATTGTTTTGACAATGATGAACCGACTACATGCAAAGAAGCGATGATGGGACCTAACTCCATAAAATGACTAGAAGTCATAGAATCTGTGATAGTATCCATAGACGAGAAAACAAGTTTCTGAACTTGGAAGACCCTCAGGAAAGGCGTGAAGCCTACCGGTTGTGTTTGGATCTATAAAGAAATAGACATGGATGTTTGACATCTATGAAATAGTCGACATGTCGGAAAGAAGTTTACGGCAATGTTCAAGGAGTTGACTATGACAAGATATGATCTTTCATAGCGATATATAGTCTTGACGGGTTAATGTAGCAACCACTACATATAATTTGGTATATGGTAGTTGAATAAACAAAACAAGGTTCTTCTAATAGAACGGTAACCTAGGACATGTACATGACATGGTCCGAAGGGTTTTGTTAATTCAAAGGGTGCTAAAAGGGCATGTAAACTTCAATAGTTGAAGTAAGCATAGCGGAGTTGGAATCTTCACCATGATGAAATTGTTAAAAGGGTTTAAATTCATCGGAGATGATGTAGATGCTTGCATTTGCAAAAAATTAAGTGGGAGCGCTGAGAAATGTTTCTAATACATTATGTAGAGGACATATTGTTGATTGGAAATGATGTATCTTTAAACACAAGTTAAGGATTTCATTAAAATAAGATTTCGATGAAAGACTTGGGCAAACCCAGAATATTAGGCATCAATATCTATATGGATAGATTAAGGCGCTAATATGGTTGTGCCAGACATACATATATAAGATATTGAAAGGGTTCAATATGAGATATTGAAAGGGTTCAATATGGAAACAACAAGAAAGGTTCTTGCTGCATGGAAAGAATTGTATTCAGATTCAAGTGTTTCAACACTTGGTGAGTAAAATCACATGAAGATTCTGATCGATTATACCATGATATGTATATATCCAGAATGTCCTATGCTCTAAATGTTATGTGCATATACTAGAATGATTCATAAGATGATCATTGGACAATAGTAAAGATATTCTTATGAGCTTTGGAAGAACTAAGAATATATCATGTATAAGTGACAAATAGTTAAAGGTAGTTCATTGTAAAGTGTTACATTGATACTAGTTTTGTCACAAGATACAAATCAAATTTATCTCAATTTAGACTATGGGTGGCACAATATAATGGAAAGGATGTTCCATGATGGATTTGGATGAGTTCCAAAGTTGAGATATTGTGACGGATACTACAACAAAAGGCTAAGTATATGACTTCTATAGTAGTAGCATAGGAGGGCATTTGTGTTAAGTAGTTTGTTATCAAACTAGGTGTGGTTCAAAGTGGGCTAATACTATGAAGATATATTGTGTGACAATAATATCAACATATTTTGAGCCGAACGAACTAAAGGTCTCACCAGAGGACCAAATTTATACAATGCCATCTCATTTGAGAATGAATGATGCGTAGAGATGCAAAGACATGCAAATACACACGGATCTGAAACTGTCAGATCCGGAGATTATGTTAACCACTAGCAATTGCGTATATGGAACACCAGAAAGCCATAGGTGTTCAATACGCAAAGTTTTTCAAACTAAATTATTGACTCTAGTGCAAGTGGGAGACTGAAGGGAATATGCCCGAGAGACAATAATAAAGTGGTTATTATCTTATTCCATGTTTATGATAAATGTTTATTTTACATGCTATAATTGTATTAATTGGAAACGTTAATACATGTGTGTCTAATAAACAAAATACAACGTTCCTAGTAATGCCTCTCATATAAACTAGCTCGTTGATTAACAAGATGATCAAGGTTTCCTGATCATGGACATTGGATGTTGTTAATAACGAGGTCACAACATTGGTGGAATGATGTGATGAACATTCATCCGAAGTATAGCATTACGATCAAAGTCATTATGTTTATATTGCTATAACATCGAAGTAATCTTAGTCCTTAGACCATGAGATCATGTTAATTGCTAACACCGGAAGAGTATCTTGATAACATCAAACGTCACACCGTAACAGGGTGACTATAAAGGTGGGTTCGATTACTGAAGGTATTATGTTGAGGCTCATGGATCAAGAGTGGGATTTGTCCATCCCGATGACGGATAGATATACTCTGGGCCCTCTCGGTGATATCACATTAAGATAGCTTGCAAGCAAGTGATGTGATCACTAGAATGTTATATCACGGGAACAAGAAAAGAGTGCATGTCGGTAACGAGATCAAACTAGGTATGGAGATACCGATGATCGAATCTCGGACATGTAATATATCGCGGGACAAAGGGATTTAGTTACTAGCATTAAAGGTTCTCACGATCACAGAAGTCATCGTTGAATGTGTAGGAGTCAGTATGGATCTCTAGGTCCCGCTGTTGATTATTGATCGGAGAGGGGTCTCGATCATGTCTGCATTATTCGCGAACCGTAGGGTGACACACTTAAGGGATACTGACACCATTTGAAGCAAATATGTTTCAGATAAAGATTTAAGAAAGCGCTGGAATTATTTCAATAGACACCGAAACTGTTTCGGGTGAAATTGCTGAAATTGGTTCTGCATGTAATATTGAAATGTTGCAGGGGGTTTTATGTGAATGTTTGTTAATTAAAGTAATTAACAAAATTCTGAATAAAACTAATAAAAGAGTTTTATTAAATGAGAGAGCATTAAATTTGTAGAAATTTAATGCATTTAAAGTGGAGACTTTAATGGAGAATGTAAGAGGCAAATTTATGTGGAGGAGGTTACCACCACATGAATGGGGGAGGTGTAAGGTCACCTCCATGGGGCGCCGGCCATGGGAGGGGTACCCTCCCCTCCTCCTATAAAAGGCCCCCCTCTCCTCACTTCTCACTCACACCTCCTTGTGAAGGATCTCTCTCCCCCTCTAGTATTATTCCCCCATGGTCTCGGATTAGCGAGATACATGTTCCCGGTGGCTTTATCTGGAAAGGAGTTGCTGCTTCCGCTGTTTTGCTGGAGCAAGGGACGGAGGTTGTTGGGGTACCGGATGTGTGTGCGATCACGGATGCACCGCTGCTTTGCGGTGCTGGACTTGGTGGTGCTGGAGCTGGATCTGATGGACGTGCTGGAGCCGGACCTGCTGGACTTCATCACGATCTTGAGATCGGCAAGTGTACGACTACATCAACCACGAGTTCCTACTCGTTAACAAAGCTCGTTGTCTACGAGGGTAAGTTCTCGTTGGATGTATGTCCACCTGTTGCTTTGTACCTAGTAGATAGATCTTGGCGTGTAGTTCACATCATAGGAATTTTTTTGTTTTCTATGCTGCAGACCCAACAGCTTGCACTTATATGTTGGGGATTAGCAGAACCATGCTGTCATGGGGAACGCTTTCAACATTGTACTTGTACATTGTACCTAGTTGATATCATGCTCTTTTGTCTATGGATGTCGTCGATGTGAAATGAAAGGGGAGCTTGTAAGTCCATGGAGTTATGTATGTGTATTAGAGAAACGCCTGGGCTGCTGGTCTAATCCATGCCTAATCATGGTGGAAACCTGCAGCGTAACCATAATGAGCTGTCTATGAAGCATTCTTCTTATAAAAAAGAGATAGAGATTGAGAAAAGGAGAAAAAGAAAAAAAAGAGATATGAGAAAAGAGGAAAGAGAGAAAAAAGCACCATTTTCCCATGGTAAATAAGAAGATTGCTGAGATGCTCGTTGTCTGCTTGCCTTGTCATTTTGATACGGGGATTCTTCCGTATCATCAGGCAAGGGGTACCCCGTTGGTGGTTCTCTATGATAGACATGTACTTACTATGACAAGAACTTACCGGTAACTAAACTTGAGTAGCATGAGGAGCGGCCCTCGTATTCAAGGGACATGAGATTTCCAACTTATACTTTATCAAGCATATACTCCATAGTTTGTTCACTTTAACCTTAATCACTTCAAGATGCTTATGATAGGGGCAATGAGAGCTGAAAGCTAATAAGTACCATAATTTTTGGAAGCTCTTTATGAGACTTGAATCCCTGTTTCCTTCTATGAAGGCCTTTCTTTTACTTTTATGTTGAGTCTCCACCTTCTATCTTTATGCAGCTATTGAGAGAGCATAGTGGCCATTCTTAGTTCTATGTGCATTGTCCCAAGACTCGTTGATTGATGCATAACTTTGATATTGCTTGTTCTTAAACTATTTGTATCTAGTCACCCTTATAAACTTTGAAGGTGTCTTATGCATTTATGTTTTCTACTCTATGAGGGACAAGCTAAATGCCATTATGCTATGTTTTCTTTATGTGAAACAAACAAACGTCTTGCAAAGCATTGTTATTCATGAATCTTTTGTTTGTGCCTTTTCATGTTACAACATAGTTGCTATGTCTTATTGTTAGAACTTTATCATTCATGCTATGTTGAAGTACTATGATCCCAGCTATCAATGTTTTACAAATACTTTGATCAAGTTTATGATGGTGCATGTCACCTCAAAAAATATTCTTTCTTTTTATCACTTACCTACTCGAGGACGAGCTGGAGTTAAGCTTAGGGATGTTGATACGTTGCTAACGTATCTATAATTTTTGATGTTCCATGCTTGTTTTATATCTACTTTCTTATGTTTTGTCCACACTTTGGAGTATTTTTATACACTTTCTTGGACTAACCTATTAACAAGATGCCACAGTGCCAGTTGCCTGTTTTCTACTGTTTTTGGTTCCAGGAAAGTCAGAAAATCAATATTCTCGGAATTGGACGGGACAAAAGCCAAAGTCAATATTTTAGCATAAGACACATGGAGTCCGAAGGAGAGACGAAGGCGGGCCATAGGGCAGCCACACCACCCCTTGGCGCGGGCATCCCTAGGCTGCGCCAGGGCATGGTGTGGGCCCCCTGGCCAGCCACCGACCTTGCCCCTTCGCCTATAAGAAGCCCTTGGGACAAAAACCCTAAATCGAACAGCCTCCAACCATGAAAAGTTCCGCAGCGCCGCCGCCACCGAAGGGGAGATTCGGGGGACAGAAAGTCTCTGTTCCCGCACCCTGCCGAGATAGGGAAGTGCCCTCGGAGCCATCTCCATCGATCTCCACCACCATCTCCATCATCGTTGCTGATTCCCATGATGATGAGGGAGTAGTTCTCTCTCGAGGCTAAGGGTTCTACCGGTAGCTATGTGTTCATCTCTCTCTATGCATGATCATATTGTGATCATGAGCTTTCTAATCAGGTAGATCTACCTTGCTACTGATGACCCACAAGTATAGGGGGTGTATCGTAGTATTTTCGAGGGAAGTGAAACCCAATTTATTGATTCGACACAAGGGGAGCCAAAGAATATTTATAAGCCTTAACAACTGAGTAGTCAATTCAGCTGCACCTAGAAACAATCTTGCTCACGGCAGTTTATCAGTAGCAACAGTTTTGTAGTAGGAATAGTAAAGTAGCAAAGCGAGTAAAGTAAAAGTAAAGAATAATAACAATAGCGATGGCGTTAGGATTCGAGTGCGGTAGGCATAGGGATGGATGGACGGGCGTTGCATGGACAAGACAATTCACATAGCAATCAGAACATAGGTCAATTACAGATAAATAAGATAAAGTATCCAAGTACTTGATAATCCTAGGCATGTGTTCCATATATAGTCATACGTGCTCGCAATGAGAACTTGCACAACATCTTTAGTCCTGTCAGCCCGTTTGCAGTGGGGCCTCAAGGGAACTACTGGCAATTAAGGTACTCCTTTTAACAGAGCATCGGAGCAAAGCATTAACACTCTGTGAACACATGTGATCCTCACATCAAAGCCATTCCTTCCGGTTATCCCGATTTCTGTCACTTCAAGGCCATTGGTTCCGGACAAGAACGTGTGTATACAACGTGCAGGTAAGACCATAAACAATACTATCATAATGAATCAATAACAAGTTCAGATCTAAAATCATGGCACTCGGGCCCTAGTGACAAGCATTAAGCATAACAAGTCGCAACAAAGTCAAAAAGCACTAATAGAAGATACTAGGCACCATGCCCTAACAATCTGATGCCATTACATGAATGATCTCATCCAATCCCTACCATCCCCATAGCCTACAGCGCGGGGATTACTCACTCATAGATGGGGGAAACATGGATGGTCGATGGAGAAGCGATGGTGATGATGATGGCGATGATCTCCTCCAATTCCCTGTCCCGACAGGGTGCCAGAACGGAGTTTCTGGTGCTATTTCATGGAATCTGGTGGTGGCGGCAGAGCGGAACTCCTTCTGGAAAAACGTCGACCCCCCCCCCAGAGTTTTTAGGTTAGAAGGCTTCTTATAGGCGAAGAGGAAGACTGAGGGGTGCCTAGGGCGGCCAGACCACCCCCTGGCGTGGTCTGGGCTAGCCCCCGCGGCCAGGTGGTGTGGCCTGGGCCCAGCCCCCCTCTGTCTCGTATTCTAGCTCTGGGAGTCTTCTGGTGAAATAGGATTTTTGGCATATTTTCTAGGATTTTTCCCGATAGTTGATTTTCTGCACAAAAAGTAGACACCAAGGCAATTCTGCTAAAAACAGTGTCAGTCCGTGTCACACAAGTTTAGAGGAGAAACAATAGCAAAAGTGTTCGAGAAAGTAGATACGTTTTGGACATATCAACTCCTCCCAAGCTTAGCTTATTGCTTGTCCTCAAGCAATTCAGTTGAAAACTGAGTGCGATAAAAGAACTTTCACGAACACATTTGCTTCATATGATGTATATATTCTCAACATGTGAGCAACTACTTAGACAATTCATAATAAAGAGTATGCAACTAAGTTTACTTAATAGGCATTGCAAGCTATGAAGAGATTCCAACTTAAAAATAATAAGTAGCAAGAAACATAAACATAAGCAACATTACAATGCTCATAACAAGGTATGATAGAGTGGTATCTCGCTTGCCTTTGATTATGAATGCCAAGGCATCTCTGAAGTTCAGGTGAAGACTAGAAGTAAAGATATCAAAGATACAAGCATCAAAGTCATAACACAAATAATCAAGTTTTGAGGCAAGCACATTACACTAAGAATGACAACTATGCTCTCAAGAAGGTGCTCATAGAATAAGTGGAGACTCAACAAGGAAAACGAAAAAGGTTTTGAAAAGTTTGAAAGGCTTCCAAATGCTGAAAGTATGGCACTCGTTAGCTTTGAGATCTCATTGCCCCTATCAGAAGCATCTTTAAGTGGTTAAGGTTAAAGTGACACAACTAAGAGGATATGCTTGAGAAGTTATAAATCAAAGTCTCATGCCCCTTACTTACGAAGACCGATCCTCATGCTACTCAACTTCAGTCATGAGTAAGCTCTTGTCATTGTAAGTATATACATATCATAGAGAACCGCCAACGGGGTACCCCTTGCACATGATACAGGAGCTATCCCATAATCAAAATGACAAGGTAAGCAGACAATGAGCATCTCAGCAATCTTTTTATTTACTATGTGCATAGATTTTTATTAAGGATGCTTCATAGAATGCTCATTATTGTTATGCTACAAGTTTCCACCATGATTAGGCATGGCTTAGGCTAGTGGCCCAGGCGTTTCCCTAACACATATACAAACTCCATGATCTTACAAGTTCCACTTTTATTTCACATCGCTGGGATCCATGAGCAAAGAACATGATATCAACGAGGTACTAAGTACCAGTGCAATGCTGAAAGCATTCCCCATGATACATGGTTATGCTAACTTCAACTTATAAAGCGCAAGCATATACGCAACAAAGAAGGACGCAATGGTTCAGGTTTATTAAATGCAGGAAAATAAAGTGTGCCATCAAGTTCGTGAGAGCTTTACGAACTAACTTTCTCATAACAAGCAAACATTTTATTCGGAAGAAAACAAGGCATATTGAATATGCACGGAAATAGCAAATGATGCTAATAGGTAGGTATGGTGGACACTTTGGAAATATTTGGTTTCAGGGAGTTGGAAACATGAGTAAAACATACTCCGTGAAAGTGAAGGCTAGCAATAGTAAGGGAGCGACAAACAAGAGAGCAATAGCTGTCATAATCATGCTTGCAACAAAACAGGACTAATCGTGGCATGAAAGTGATTCAGGACCCTCAAGGCAAAATAATTCATCGAGGCTTAACTGATTATTTCAGTCATATGCATGCATGAGCATGTGCCAAGTCAATTCAAATGAAACATTCAGAGGAGGATACCAAGGTGTCATACCAAGTTATGAATAAAGTAATGCAAGCAAACATTCATAAGACATGCTACAAACTATTAGCAAGCTGGAACTAATCATATGAAAGCAAGAACTACTAAGCAACCATAAATAACATACACCCTACATGAACAGACTAAGCATGCCCACAATGATGAGTATATGTACAAAAATGAAAACAAGTAGAGTTCGTTACCAGCCTCTTACCACACCTCAAGTTGTCATTAATCCTCATTATTTCCCTTCAGTTGTGTGGCTTGAATAATAATATGAAACCTAATCCCACTGAGGACTGCTGAACCCTGCAACAAACTCACAAAGCCAAAGAAGAACAACAAATATTTTTGGTGTTTTCGATTTTTTAAAGCAAGAACCAAAAAGGAAGAACAAGCAAAGCAAAATCTTTTTGGGTTTTTTGAATAGTTAAAACAAAACAAAAAGGAAAAGGCAAACCAAGGCAAAAAGGAAGAAGCAAACCAAAGAGAAACTAAATATTTTTGGTCTTTTGTGTTTTAGAAAGCAAAAGCAAAGAAAGAACGAAAACTAAAAAGAGAACGAAACATGAATATACAAAGTACCGACGTGCAATGATATAGAGATGAGTGTGATGTCGGTGTACCTCCCCCCAAGCTTAGGCTTTTGGCCTAAGTGGGTGTCAATCTAGATACGGGTAAGGGTTCCAAGCAGGAGGATCGCTGTAGGAATGATCGTAGTTAGGCCCGTGGGAAGAAGAAGAAGCTCCCCAATCATAAGTAGGCCATTGATATGAAGACTCCCCCTCATTCGAGGGCTGGACCGAATCATCTGTGACCTCCCTTCTAGTATCCCGCTCCTGTTGGGAGAGCTCTCCTAGGTATGTATCAAACTCCTCCTCCGTGAGGGACCATCCTACCCTGTTATCAAGGTTAAACAAAACAGGTGCAGGCAAAAGAACAACACGCTCGGACTTGCACTTTCTCCAACCAGCTTTGAGAAAGGTTATTTCATAAGATAACTCACTCAGATTAGCCCAAGAAGAGACAAATTTATGTTGTATCATGGAATTAAGATCAAGCCTTTCTATGGGAAACTGTAGGTCTAGATGATGGGGCACTAAACCATGCAATGCTAGTAAACGAGAAGCAATGAGGCCCCCACAAATTCCACCTTTCTCGCGGTTAGTAGCAAGATGGAAAGCTATCAAAGCACCCAAGTTGTAAGACCTATCTTGTTTAAGAGCAGTAGAGATGAATGCTAGATCATATGAAGATAACTTATTGGCAGTTTTCCTAGCAAGAACACACTTGGCAATAAAGTAGGCAAAGTAGCGAATGGAGGGGAGATGAATGTTACGGATTTTCCCACTCTCCTTTGAGAAGCTGCTTCCTTGGCAAATTTCTGCGTATAGATCCATGAGTGGTGTAGGTCGCTCCTTAATCCTTCTACATGATCCCCACTGAGGTACCTTAATAGCTGCACAGAAGTCATCAAGAGAAAGGTCGACAGCAATATTGTAAATTTTGTAGTGGACCATGGGGTTAGGCAAAGAGTAACTAAATTGAAAGTCCTGCACCACAGACATGGTTAGCTTCACAAATTGACAAGGTTCATCTTCCAAAAAGTGCTCCAATCTTGCATTAGAAACCAAAGTGTGGAAATCTTGGAGAATTCCTGCAGCTCTCATGAACTCAGAGCATGGATAAATGGAAGGAAAAACTTCCTCCTCCCGGTGGACCTTCATAACCTCAGGCACCCATAGTTCATGTTGGTTTAGTTGATGCTCATTCATCTTCTATTCTGAAATTTAAACGTCTATTAAACAAGTGATTGCAAAGTGAATATAACGAAGGGTAGTACTCATAGGGACTTGTAAGAGGCCTAAACATGCATCAAAACTATATCTCTAAGCATCAAACAATCTTACAAGCTCTCATAACCTATCACCTACAGTAGCAAAATACTCAAGATATAATCCACTAAACACAAATCTACTTGGACAAGCGGAGGAGTCACATACCGGAGAACAAATGCTCCAAATTTCAGAAACAAAGATGGGCTGAGCAAGGAGATCGAAAAATCGAGAGCAAGCACAGCAAGAACGCGATTTTGAGCAATGAACTGGAGTTTACTCGGGAGAGAGAAGAAAGTGGCAAGTGAGAGAGTGAGTGGAGGGCCAGGGGTGGCCCACACCATGGCATGGCGCCACCCAGGGCAGGCCACGCCACCAGGTGGTGAGCCTGCCTGGTGGGCCCCCCTGGTACCTTCCAGGCACTCCTCTGCCCCTTTTTTCACGTAAAAATTTAATATGAATTTTCTGGAATTTTTCGAGACACTTTATTTTTGGGCATTTTTTAGGTATAGATGAATGATTTTCTGACAGAAAAAGATTTTTTTGGAAATGATGCAATGACAAAACAAGGCTAAAACTACAGAAGTTCTAAGACACTCTAACATGCAAGCAACTAACAACAAAAAGAAAACTAAACGAAAGCTAAAACTAAAATGGCTAGAATAGAAGTAAGCGGAGATAATCATGGTGAAAACATTGTTTTGTTCAATGAAATCCTTTTGTTAACAAGGTTGATCAGGTCTTGTTACCAAAACAATTTCATATGAGACAAAAATTTGTATTCCACTAATGATTATGTTACCTCAACTTTGATAGCAATGGTCCCAATCATAATAGTTTCAAATTTTTCTCTTGGTATGGTACAATATATCTCTCTAACTGGAATGCCCTCAACATGTTCAATTGAATTCAAACCATAAGTCCTTTCAATCTTCTTGGGGAAATAGACAGTATGTTCCTTGTCATTAACATTAAAGGTCACCTTTCCTTGATTACAATTAATAACAGCTCCTACAGTATTAAGAAAAGGTCTCCCAAGAATAATAGACATATTATCATATTCAAGCATTTCAAGCACAACAAAATCAGTTAATATCAAGCAATTATGAGCCACTTGAACAGGTACATCCTAACATATACCAAAAATAATAGTGGTAGATTTATCAGCCATTTGCAAAGATATATCAGTTGGTATCAATTTTTCAAGTTGAAGTCTCTTATAGAGAGAAAGGCATAACACTAACTCCAGCTCCCAAATCACACAAAGCAGTTCTAACATAACTATTCTTAATAGAGCAAGGGATAGTTGGAATCCCTGGGTCTCCAAGTTTCTTAGGAACCTTACCATTAAAGGAATAATTAGCAAGCAAAGTAGAAATTTCTTTATTAGGATCTTCCTTTTATTCGAGACAATATCCTTCATATACTTTGAATAAGGAGGCAATTTAATAGCATCAGTCAAAGGAATTTGCAAGAATAAAGGTTTCATCCACTCACAAAACTTATTATAGTATTCATCTTCCTTTGACTTGTGTTTCTTATTAGGGAAAGGCATAGGTTTTTGGACCCAAGGCTCTCTTTCACTACCATGTTTCTTAGCAACAAAATCTTTCTTTAGTGTATTTAGTATTCTTAGTGTGGTTTTTAGGTTGTTCTTCAACTTTTTCTTTATTAGGAACATCATTTTCTTCATTACCACTTTCAGTTTTAGCATCAGAAATAGATATACTATTAGGATCTATAGCAGGTTCAGAGGGTTCGACAAGAGTTTTATGTTTCTTTTTCCTTTTCTTACGAGTAGAGCCACTATTTTCAGCTTGTTGAGAATCATGCTCAATTCTTTTGGGATGTCCCTCAGGATATAGAGGATCCTGGGTAGCAGCACCACTTCTAGTTCTAATTTCATAAGCATGTTTTTCTTTAGCAGCGTTAATTAGCAAGTCTTTTGCACTTTAAGGAGTTGATCTATTTGAGTTTGAACCATTTGAAAGTGTTTGACAATCATTTTAACATCATTAGAGGTTCTTTCCACAATATCTTTTAACTCAACAATGGCTCTAGTGTTTTCCATTAGATGATTGTGCACCCTTTTATTAAAATTATCTTGCTTAACAATAAAGATATCGAATTCTTTTAAGCATTGATCAGGAGGTTTAGAGTAAGGGATGTCACCTTCATCAAAGTATTGGAGAGAGTGCACCTCAATATTGGATGAATGGGGAATAGGCTTACATAATTCTTCAATAGGAGGTAAATTCTTGACATCTGCAGCTTTAATTCCCTTCTCCTTAAGACATTTCTTAGCTTCCTTCATCACTTCATCATTTAATTCAATAACTCCCCTCTTATTTGATGTTGGAATAGGCACTATAATAGTTGGTTCAGGTATAATTACTTCAGGTATAGCTGGTTCAGGAGGAGTCCGATCTTCATAGTTCTTGCTTATTTTAGCCATTAATTCCTCAGCTTCCTTGGGAGTCATATTCCTGAAAACACAATCAGCACAACTATCTAGGTATGTCCTAGATTCTTCGGTTAGTCCATTATAAAATATATCAAGAAGCTCATTCTTAGGTAATGGACTTCCAGCATGTGCATGAATCAAAGCACAAAACCTTGCCCATGATTCAGGCAATATCTCTTTTTCTCCCTGTTTAAAATCAAAAAGTTCCTGCAAAATAGCATGTCTAGCACTAGGAGGAAAATATTTTTGCAGGAAAGTACTAATCAAGCAATCAGGGCTATCAATAGATCCAGGAGGTAAATTACTAAACCAAGTTTTAGCTTCTCCTTTTAGTGAAAAGGGGAAAATCTTGGTAACAAAGTAAGTACGCATCTTAATATCATCAGAAATCAAGCCACTCATGGTAGAAAGTTCATTCATATGTGCTACCGCACTTTCATTCTTAGTCCCACAAAAAGGTTCTTTCTCAACAATAGCTATGTAAGATAGATCAGGAGAGAAATCATAATCTTTATCTTTAATGTTTATGGGAGAAGCAGCAAACTTAGCAATAGGAGACAATTTGGATCTAATAGTACGCCTCTCAAGGAGACTCTTAGCAGCGCTCCTATCATGGGTGTTTTTACATTCTTTAATAAATTCATCGGTCATCTCAACATAACCATCTTCAATATCATAACTCTCACTAGACTGTGAACTAATGTGTAGTAGTGTCTTCATTAGGAGTTTCAGTATTTCTAGCTATAGTTCTAGCAATCGTAGCATCTAGGAAAGGACCTAATGAACCACTCTTATCAAGCACAGTAGAAGCATCATCATAAGCATCAGAAGTTTCAGATTCAGCAGTAGTAGCAGTGTGTGTAGCATGTGTATGTGGTGGTGTAACGAGCTTACTCATAACATATGGTGAATCAAGAGCAACAGAGGTGTTCAGAACCGTACCTCTTCTTGTAGTGGATGGTAAAATAGGAACCTTGCCATCACGAGACTTACCCATGATGGATGGATGGCAGCGAACAATAAAGAATCCAGGTGAACTTGATAAATAAAGCTATGCTCCCCGGCAACGGCACCAGAAAATAGTCTTGATGGCCCACAAGTATAGGGGTGTATCGCAGTATTTTCGAGGGAAGTGAAACCCAATTTATTGATTCGACACAAAGGGAGCCAAAGACTATTTATAAGCCTTAACAACTGAGTTGTCAATTCAGCTACACCTGGAAACAATCTTGCTCACAGCAGTTTATCAGTAGCAACAGTTTTGTAGTAGGAATAGTAAAGTAGCAGCAATAGTAAAGTAAAGACAACAGTAACAACAGCAGTAAACGGTAGGACTCGAGTGCGGTAGGCATAGGGATGGATGGATGGGCGTTGCATGGACAAGACAATTCACATAGCAATCAGAACATAGGGCAATTGCAGATAAATAAGATAAAGTATCCAAGTACTAGATAATCCTAGGCATGTGTTCCATATATAGTCATACATGCTCGCAATGAGAACTTGCAAAACATCTTTTGTCCTGCCAGCCCGTTTGCAGCGGGGCCTCAAGGGAACTACTGGAAATTAAGGTACTCCTTTTAATAGAGCACCAGAGCAAAGCATTAACACTCCATGAACACATGTGATCCTCACATCAAAGCCATTCCCTCTGGTTATCCCGATTTCTGTCACTTCGAGGCCATTGGTTCCGGACAACAACGTGTGTATACAACTTGTAGGTAAGACCATAAACAATACTATCATAATGAATCAATAACATGTTCAGATCTAAAATCATGGCACTCGGGCCCTAGTGACAAGCATTAATCATAACAAGTCGCAACAAAGTCAAAAAGCACTAATAGAAGATACTAGGCACCATGCCCTAACAATCGGATGCCATTACATGAACGATCTCATCCAATCCCTACCATCCCCATAGCCTACAGCGGGGGATTACTCACTCATAGATGGGGGAAACATGGATGGTCGATGGAGAAGCGATGGTGATGATGATGGCGATGATCTCCTCCAATTCCCCGTCCCGACAGGGTGCCAGAACGGAGTTGCTGGTGCTGTTTCATGGAATCTGGTGGTGGCGGCGGAGCGGAACTCCTTCTGGAAAAACGTCGAACCCCCTAGAGTTTTTAGGTCAGAAGGCTTCTTATAGGCGAAGAGGAAAACCGAGGGGGTGCCTAGGGCGGCCAGACCACCCCCTGGCGCAGCCTGGGCTAGCGCGCGTGGCCAGGTGGTGTGGCCTGGGCCCAACCCCCCTCTGTCTCGTATTCTGGCTCCGGGAGTCTTCTGGTGAAATAGGATTTTTGACATATTTTCCGGGATTTTTCCTGATAGTTGATTTTCTGAACAAAAAGTAGACACCAAGGCAATTCTACTGAAAACAGCGTCAGTCCGTGTTAGTTATATCTAAATCACACAAGTTTAGAGGAGAAACAATAGCAAAAGTGTTTGAGAAAATAGATACGTTTTAGACGTATCAACTACTCAAGTGCTTTAATATATCTCTGCTCTCCCCATGTGTGTGAAAGTGACAGCGTGTACACCATGGTGGCACTTAGGCTAGAGATTACAATTACTTGTTATGAGTTATATTTGGAGTTGGATATCTCTAAGAATAGAAGTGCGTAGACATCAATATGAATTTTGTATAAATCCCACAGTAAATCCCCATGTTAAATTATGGATTAGGTTTGGTGATTATGCAATATTCGTGTTATATTTAAGTGTACTTCATAATAAGATATAAACTAAGATTCTAAAAGTAATTAACAAGTGAGGAAAGTAAAGCACAACATTGATTAATGTTGAGTATTGATTGATGATTACTTGTAAGAATGATCATATTTAAAATTAGTGAGTTTTAATAGATTTGCTAAAGCTTTTGTTTGAAGTAGCAAAAAGAATAACTTTCGAAGAAAATATTGTTTATCTTAATTTAATCAATCTTGAAGGTTGTCAGGATTAAAACTATGGTTTTTGATAGAGTACAAATGATTTTGAGTTATTATACTTCTAATTTTATTGTATATTAGAACAAAGTTAATTATAAAAACATGAATAAATTTAAGAGATGATGTTTATGATATTTTAGACCAAGGTTAACTATAAAAATATAAGTGAACTTAAGGTGTAATGTGTCTATAACATTACCAAGTTTTAGGGTTTTGATAAGTATGCTTATGAACATGGGATCGTTCACTTTCAATTTAAGTGAATGATGGTTCAAGATTTGATTTGCTTTTATAATTCTAATAATAAGTAACTTATTGATGGAGTATAATTAGATGATTTCATTAATTTGTTAGGGTTTGAAGTATTTATACAAACTTAAGAGTTAATTCTATTGTTTTAAAGAAATAGATTTATATAAGTCCTACATGTTTTAGTCTTAAAGAGTTACATTCTAAGTCTCAACAAATCCTAAGTATTCAATTAAAGTTAATATGGATTTATTAATGATAAGATAAATTATATGTTTTTATTTTATCGAAAGAAAAGGACTTAAATTCACTTATAGCACTTATTTGTTTAAAAATCCTAAAAAGACTTGGAATTTTATAATTAGCATTTTTTAATAGTAGACTTACTTTTATACACAAAATTGGTTTTTATTTATTTTTAGGACTTGTCCTTATTTTGGTATATATTTTATTTAGGATTTTTGTGGTTTTAATATTTAGTTGTATTTTATTTAACATAAAAAGTAATGTTATATTTTTCATAAGTAGGGATTATTTTTGTTATCATTTTGATATATTATATGTATTTTACGATTTTTCTATATTTTTCTAGAGCTAAAAGTATCATAGGGATATTATGGTAATTCTTTTCATTTTCTTTATATTTAATTCACATTTTCTTTTTCTAACTAGGTCGAGCCCACGAGCGAACACAGCCCACTGGCCAACCCACAGGGTTAGCCTAACCCATTGATCTGGTCAATGGGTCGGTCGACCCGACCCAAACCCTACTCTCTCCCCTCGGCCTCATCTCTCTTCTCTCTCAAGTAACTACACGATTTCGCCACCACCACTGCTCGATTCCGGACACTCTGACTACTCCAGCTGACGCTGCCGATGACGATCCATGTGCCACCTCCTTCTTCTTCTAGTTATCTCGCTCATTGTGGTTTTCCTTTCCTCTCTCGCTTTCCCTTTTCTACCCCCTGGGTCAGGGTTTCTTGTCTCCGACCTGGATGCCCTTCGGTGATTCTTGGAAGATGATGACGGAGAGGTGTTGGTGTTGTGGCGGTGTTGTGGTGGTCATCGGCCATCCTGGCGGCGTGATGATGCTGCAGGCGCGGCTTCGCACAGCGAGTGTCCCGGCACTCCTCATGTCGCCATATTGTGGTTATCGTCACCAACCCCTCTGCTTCCTCTTCCCGAGTTTAAGCGAGGACGCTGGGTAAGTCTTCCCCTCCCCTCTTCTTCTGATCCTTCTCTTCCTTTTAATAGTCAACCCTAAGTAAGGTTCCTCCTTTCTTATTCTATCGATAGTTTCTCTGGCTTAATTGATGATGATGATGAGATTGCTTGGCTCAATATGATACAATCTTAAAGTTCTCTGGTGGTGTCTTTGATCCCTTGATATTAGCTTATCTTGGCATGATATTGCTCTATGTTTATCTTAATAGAGACTATTATGGTAGACGTGATTCTATGATTATGTTTGAATCAACCCATTTGTTTGAATTCACACAATATACACTTGGTACATTGTGCTAGGTTAATACTATGATCAAAATCTCCTAAAGATTTGTATCAGTGTGTTGTTCTCTAAATTCACTGTAAATGTCAACTATGACAATGAGTGTTACTGAGGCACTATACTTGGTCCATAGCTAGGATTAAACTTACCGCTTGCTTAAATTATAAATGAATTAACTTGAAAACAAAACAATTTCCAAATATCTGATTGGAAAAATGATCTATATCATGTGCATATATACTTTACAAGCATGGCTTGTTTGTATCCTTATTACTATCAATATGACGGGGAACGATATACTCCCTCCGTCCCAAAATAAGTGACGTGACTTTATCTAGATATACATGTATCTAGACACTAAAACACGTCTAGATACATCCAAATCTAGACAAACTCACATCACTTATTTTAGGACGGAGGGAGTAGTTGATTCCTAGAATCCTAGCTAGGAAGATTATATAATTTTATCTTAATTATGGTTTGCAGATGATAATTGATGGGTTTGGCTTCATGTGTGAGATATTCTGGACTTATGGATCAGTAATGATCATAGTTCCATACTGAATATATTTGTATTCATTAAAATGATTCCTAGCAAAAGATGGCTATGGAAATGATTTGGACTCTTCTTTAGTTGCTTGAAGATGGTTTTGAATGAACTATTGATGATCAGATCATGCACATGTATGATCTTGGACAAATATGAGTTGGGGTATGCAAAGTAGATTCTCTTTATATCTACTTAATAGCTTAATATCTAGATAAATGATTCCTAGAGCGCATTATCTGGGAAAATGATTTGTGTAAGTCCCCTACTGTTTTGCAGAGAACCTTACTTTTCTTTTAGAATTGTAGTACATGGGTTTAATGCTTGTAATGGCTCTCCTGGCTGTCCTTGCTATTGTGGTGTCTACATTTGTTCCCCTATATGACTGATTGAACCCTATGGTTCCAGGAAAACCTATCTAATTAATATATATCCACTTGTATAGTAGATACCCATGATGTAATAATCTCTAGTTAGCTTAACTAGAGAAATGATTTGAGGTAGCTTTGAGATTACCCAAAATTATTTTATGCCTAGTTGGATGCTTCTCTGGTTATCCAATCTCTATGGCTGCTGCTAGCATAGATACCACTGTGATGCATCCCTCTAGAGTGTACACATTGGTAGCCATTCTTTGGCAGTTGGCTGTTGAGATTCATTTTCTACGAAATTTCTAATTGGCTTCCAAGGATGCTAAGACTAAGGCCAAACACTGTATAAGAACAGATGCTAGAGTGTGGCTACAAAATTCTCTTTGACGACTCAACATAGCAGTTCTATGTGGATCTAAGAGAATTACTTTTACCAATTACTTTTACCAATATCATGTCATTATTTTGTACTAGGTGATGATTTTAGTGTTGGGTAGCAACCTGGTGCTGAACTTGATGTTGCCATGCTTGTGCTGGTACTTGATCAGCTAGCTCTTCTTGTCGTGTGCTTGATCAGCTAGCTCTCTGTGTCCTTGTGATGTTGTTGTTGTTGCCTGCTCCTCCTAATGTTGTTGGTTGATTCTTAGCCTTTGTCTTGATCTTCTTGCTTGATGGTTTTCTGCTGGTAAGCCTTCTCTCCTATCCTTCTCCTCCTTGCTCCCAACGCTTCTACTGAACCAATGGTAGTTGTGGTGTATACTGATTGTTGGCTAAGTGTGGTGAAAATGGATTAGCTAGGTTTTCTACTACGATTGAGGCTTATGTTTCTACTCTGGTACTTCTTCTACTAGCTTGATAGCACAGCAATCAAGCACATATTGTGACCAAGTTGCTTCCATGTGGGACCTGTGGGTGCAAGTTTCCATCCCCTTTGGACCATTTGATTGTGGATCGGGTCAAGTTAAAACCTGATATTTTCCTAGTTGTTTACCTTTCACTCTTACTTGCCTTTGGTGAAATTTTCCCATAAGGCCTATGATGGTGCTCTGAGGCCCATTCAATAAAATAATAGATCCTACACTTGGTCATTTTTTAAATGCTCAATGATGAGCTTAAGCGTGTCACTGGTATGCTAAATCTGAGAGTAATCTAACACACTAACCCCTTTTCCTTTATTTTAGTTTTGTTTTCCTTTTATTTTGCAAGGATGAAAATAAAGATATACTGGAGGAAGAAATAATATAGTATTTAGTTTAGGATTTTCTATTTTCTTATTGTTGTAATTCTTTCTTTTAATTTGGAAAATTGTATATGACATTGTAATATTGTATTTAATTAATAAAGTTAAGTTTTATTTCTTTTTTCCATTTATTTAAAAAAATGAATATCATATTAATATATCAATAAGGATTTCTTTCATCTAATAGTTGTAATTTCTTTTATTCTTTATTGATTTGTGAACACAATGTAATTTGTGTGTGTAGAATAAAGAATTCCTTTCGTTTTATTAATGTAATTCTTTTATTCTATTATGGTAAAAGAGCAGTGTAACATTATATATTGGAAATAAATTTGACTTTTCTTTATAGAGTTACTAAATTCATTTTATTCATTATTGAACTCGCGCCCACCACCCTCGAGCATCAACAGGGAGTATACTGCCCCACTTTTATTGAAAGAAGCGCAAGCCCTCCCCTCCACTTTCCCCTCCGACCACCGGAGAAGAAGAACAAGGAGGAGGAGCCCTACATCAGTGAAGATCCAGGCGGCAAGATCCGCCGCTCCACTTGATCTACCGAGCAGAAGGCCTACTACCGACATAGTCATAGGTGGACCCAACCGTCCCTAAGCCCGGGCACGTGCCCAGGCTTCGGGCCGGCCGCCAAGCCTAATTTAATGGTAATTTTATTAAAAAGTAGTGTTATTAATCTTGAAATATATTATTTGCCCAGGCTTCAAATAATTGTTGGGTCCGCCACTAGACATAGTGTCGCTACTACTACCTACCCTACCTACTTCAGCACCTCCCCGCTGGTGTCGCCGGCGAGAAGGGCTTCGGTTCTGCCCAGTGCTCGCGAGAGCGCTCTGAGTTACTGTAGTGAAGAGAGAGAAGGGGAACGGAATAGTTGTGCACACGATGTTTACTATACAATCGACCTTTCTTCTTCACCCTGCGATTGTTGAGTAAACCAGGTACACACGGCTGGATTGAAACAGGGCCGTACCTGAGAAATTGGAGGCCCTGTGCAAAAATTAATTAGGCCCTAGGTATAACATAAGTTCTTTTTGCAAATATAAGAGAAGTTAATTGCAAAATATAGTTTTAACAATTTTATATTTGCATACCGTTAATACATTTCAAAAACTAGATGTTACAAAAAAAATAGAAGTTTGATCACTAAATGTCTTTATTTTTGGACGTGGAAGATGTTACATTTTGACTTCATTTTTTACTTTATTTTGGACCTGGAAGATGTTACAACTTTGACTTTATTTCATAGCGTTAATACATTTCAAAATATAGATGTTACAATTTTGAATTTATTTTTTACAAGGGACATTCATTAAGCATTGCTTGAAACTACTTAGTACTACTTACCGTTGTTCCTGAATCCACCGTGTCCTACAAAAAAAAGTCAAAATTCTATATATTGACCGCTAAGTAAATTACTAAAATTCTAAAAAGTATATCAGATACATTGTGCCATAAGATTTGACATGGAAAATATTTCATAATTTTCCTAATCGTTTATTTATATATGAAAGTAGTTGATTTTTCTATTTCAAGTCTGGAAAATTTTCCAAAATTTTAACTTTTAAAAAATATGGAGCAATACATCATGTTCAATCAGTTCTTCATAAGCCTTCTCCCTAATATTGTTTTCACTTGCTATTTTTTTGTCATTGTAGAACGCTAGTGAAAGCTAATTTAGTCAAACAAAAAAATTATCTCCACTGAACAGCAATGACTCGAGTAGTCGTGGAAGATTAAGACGGTAGCTATTAATGACCGTACTCATGGGAATTGGAAAGAAATTAATCATGGGAGGTGAAAAATCAAGGACCTCCAATTTGGACGAGTGTGTTGAAGAAAGGGATCGTGTGCATAGCAGCGTTGTAAGGGGAATATGTCCCGTTGGGATCTAGCCCGAGGGAGCCCCAAAGTCGGCCAGGCCTACTCCTGGTGCCCACCTACCCGGCTGAGGAGCACCTCGCAGCCGTCCGCGAGATTCCCAAACTGGCTACTGACGTGTGGGTCCAAGGGCGCGCACCCGCAGTTACGCTTCCGCAACAACACGCTGGTCCTGTGGTCCCTATCCAGGTGGGGCTCATCAGAGACCGAACCCTGACGGCTGACGTGTCTCATGAGGAATGCGTGCACTTCCTCCGTTCTTTGTCTCGCCGATTCTATATAACCTGCGCCGCTCCTTTTCGGATCTCCCGCAGAAAAGTGGGCAAAATAAGGCAACAGAGGAAGAATCCGAAACCCGCTTCTCCGCCGCGCCCGTCGCCCGCTAAGCTCCGCCTACGCTTCCCCGAATGGCCTCATCCCCTTCGCCGCCCCCGCCGCCGCCGGCGGCCGAGGAGCCACGCAGCGGCGGAGGAGGAGGCCGGCCGCCGATCCCGCCCTACGTGAAGGCGGCGGCGGGGTCGCTGGGCGGCGTCATGGAGGCGTGCTGCCTGCAGCCGATCGACGTCGTCAAGACCAGGCTGCAGCTCGACCGCACGGGGACCTACCGCGGCATCGCGCACTGCGGCGCCACCGTCGCGCGCGCCGAGGGCGTGCCGGCGCTCTGGAAGGGCCTCACGCCTTTCGCTACTCATCTCACGCTCAAGTACGCGCTCCGCCTCGGCTCCAATGCCATGCTGCAGTCCGCCTTCAAGGACCCCACCACCGGCAAGGTCTCCGCGAAGGGCAGGCTCGCGTCCGGGTTCGGCGCCGGCGTCCTCGAGGCGCTCATCATCGTTACCCCATTCGAGGTAAGATTGCATACCTCTGTTCCTGTTACTTGCTTTTTTCTACGAGTTACCAGATCGTTCATGATTCCCTGGCCTGGCTACAAACAACGCCCTTCACATTTTTTTAAGTATAATTTGCACAGCTCGAGATGATTCTTGCCAGGATCTTCGTTTATCGATGTAAAAGTTGCATCGTTAACTAGATACATTGAAATTTAGACAAACTGTAAAATCCTTTTCAGGACAGAGGGAGTCTATAAAACAAAAGAACAAAAAAACAAACAGGTCCAGCAGTTAGTGAATCATGCATGTGAATGACGCCAGATGCAAGTCCTGGCAATTTGTCCTTTGAGATTAAAAAATGACAGCGTGCACTTTGCAGTTTGCTAGTACCATGCCAAGCTAGTCATCAAACAATTGACTACCCTGCCTGCACATTATTAGAATAATGCCAAATGCATTTGACCGAGAAGTTACAGACAGTCACTTGCTCCTTTTTCTAATGGTGTATCTGTTGGCATTTGGGTGCCTATTAGAATGCTGTCAAATGAACTTAACCAAGAAGTATACTTCATCCTTAGTCTCAGCTGTTAAATGGAAAATATCAGCATTTTACAGTAGTATCTCTCAGGTCTTATTAGCATGGTATTATCAGCAAAGACTAGAGAACCAGAATGATAAGTTACTAGGATTAGATTCGCATATGCCTAATTTGTGACCTTCACAGCTTTTTTGGCATTGTAAACAGGGAATCAGGGCTTGGTCCTGACATACTATATGAAATCAGTAGTGCATTGCAAATATGCTGTGGAGGTTGCTCTGATGTTTACTTGGAGCTTGTTTGCCTAACCATACTGCTTGGAAGGGTTAAGGAAATACTATTAATCACTGCAGTAAAAGTTGCTTGAAGTTAAAAAACTATAGGAAAATGCAGACGCCAAGACCAAAATGGAAAGCTCTACCGAAAACAACCATGATAATTTTTCAGATTTAGTTTACTTATCATTGACTAGTAAGTGTGGTGTTCTATAATTGAGTAGTCGGTGCATGCTGAAAACCGTGTTACTCCCAACACAACCAAGCATTGCTGGTTATCACAGATTCAACTCAGGGAAATAAAACATTATAGAAATGTCGACTTCTGTTGTTGTCATATTTATTGGGGAAGCTGAAATGCATGTTCACTATAATTATGCTTTTTTTTCTCAAACATATAACTATGTTTAATTTAAATCTTGCTTGCTTGAGGTAATTTTTGTAGTGTTTCTTTATGGTGGATGTAGGTGGTAAAGATCAGATTACAGCAACAAAAAGGACTAAGCACAGACTTGCTCAAATATAAAGGACCCATACACTGTGCAAAGACAATTGTTCGCGAGGAAGGGCTTTTTGGTTTGTGGTCTGGAGCATCGCCAACTGTCATGCGTAATGGCACAAATCAAGCTGCCATGTTCACAGCCAAGAACACGTTCGACATTGTTCTCTGGAAGAAGTATGAGGGAGACGGGAAGGTTCTCCTGCCATGGCAGTCTATGGTCTCTGGGTTCCTTGCAGGAACTGCAGGGCCAGTCTGCACCGGACCTTTCGACGTCGTGAAGACAAGGTTGATGGCCCAAGGGAGAACCGGTGACATCAAGTACAAGGGCATGTTCCACGCGATACGGACTATACACGCCGAGGAGGGCCTCCGAGCCCTGTGGAGAGGCTTGCTTCCCAGGCTCATGAGGATTCCACCTGGTCAGGCTATAATGTGGACAGTGGCTGATCAGGTGATGGGCCTCTATGAGCGAACATATCTGCAGTCAGCAAGTGTGTAGCTCTCATAATACTTGAAAGCTGCACTGAAGTTCTTTCGTCGGTCTTCATTATTTTTGGCCTGTCGGGTGACGCTCCGAAGTCGTCGACGAAACAGTTAAGCACCTGGATATTCATTGGTTCATTGCTAAGAGTTGGGTACTTGTGGGACGAATGAACTCATGTACCCTTGTAGTCAGTTTTCCTGTTTTCTAATAAGATGTTCTGGTGACTATTATGAACGCGAAGCATAGATCCGCTTGCTGTGCTCATCTGTGGAAAGATATTGTGATGTTCATATCTGGGCCCTGGGCCAGCTAGAAGAAGTGATAGAACCCATGACAATGAGCAAACTTGGGCTAGAAATATTCATTGTTTCAGCCCGGTGGCTGTCACTCTCTGTCAGTCTGCATAATTGGCACTTGCCTTTTGGTAGCTGCAACGGGGGCACTTGTCCTGGAACGGCAGCAGCACGGACATTCACAACAGAGTTCCAGTAGCTTCGACTTTCAATCCCAGTCGACCGCATGAAGTTCCCTTGTTGCTGATCTCACTCGTGACACGAGGTAGTACGTTTTAAAAAAAAAAAACTGACACGAGGTTCCTGACTGATCACCAAATCCGAGAGGCGATGATGTCTGTGACACAGCGATCACACGGCTTAGCATAGCACTGTGTAGTCAGGTCAGTCAGTTCCCAACCTCCACGCTCCAAGCAGTGTAGTCAGGTCAGTCAGTTCCCAACCTCCACGCTCATCACCTTTCTCCAGCAATCTCCCGCGCTCCAAGCTGCGGCAACAGTATATCAGCTTTAAAGCTGGTATCAACAAGTCAATTATTCACTAAATAAAATGAGGCACATTACCTTGAGCTGGCTTCTCAATCCACGGACCGTTCATGATGTTCAAGATGCTGCATGCATCACCGTATTCCAGATCAGGCAGTAACTTGGGCGTCAGCAGGAAGCACCTACAGCCACATCCGGAAACAGAAGATGGGGGTTATGGAGAGGATGCGCAAGCAGATCCAAGTGGAATAAATTGTTGCGAGCTGAGCAACTGACTGTGGTGTATTAAGTTGGCTCGCAGCTCTGACAAGCTGCTGGAACATCTTCCTCTCGTTTACGGGGTCCATTCCTGCAGTTTTCGGGAGAAGCTACTACATCAGTTGTGTGATATATGGACTAGTACTGTTCGTAAGGACACAAGATGCGCAGGTGTCGTCTTGCCTTGGTTTATCTCATCAACCACCCGAAATGGGCAGTTGGTAAGATCTTGAAGCGATACAAGGTACAGGATGGTAGAAACTGACCGCTCCTATAAATGACATGAAAATGATAGTAATTATAAGCACACATTAATAGAAAAGCAAACACAATACATCTGAAAACTTGTGTTCATACCCCTCCAGATTGGTGATGAGCACTTAGCACCTGCAACTGACCAGTTTGCCTGTGGAAAATAATACTCAGAAATTATTTTAAAAGAGAGAAAAATTATGCCTCAGAATAAGGTACAACAGAAACATTGTACAAGCCCTTGAACAACATTGAAGTACCAAATACAGAAAAAAAAACAAGGGAAAACAGAAAATCTTATAAGACAGTGCAGATAAATTCTTCTCTGCAAAAACACTAGAAATAGGAGTATTGCTCATATGCTGAAGGAAGTGGAAGTTAACAGTAACAGATGACTAGTCACGATGAAAGTGTGCAGCTCAATGTAAGGACCATGATCACCTTGGCTAAAGCTCCCGAGACTAGGAACCAGAGAGTTTAAGCAAGCATGACAGAAGAAAAATAGAGTGTTGAAAGTACTCCCTGTGTCCCGAAAAGAATGTCGCGTATTTGTCCAGATTTGCATGTATCTACACACTAAAACGTGTCTAGATAAGCGTATCCAGAAAAATCTGTGACATCCTTTTCAGGACGGAGGGAGTATAAGCAATCTTCAGTCATGAGCATATGAACTACGTAAGATAAAACAATTGTCACGTCAGATAACATTTCTTCAGTGTACACGGACAGCTTACTTCTTTTGTGCTTCACTTGATTGTATCTATTCTACTACCTACTTCAATGGGACACAAAATGGGTGCACTGGTGCCATGAGATAAAACCATGGCACCAACTTAGCTCCCCTCAACGATTTACCGAGACCTCCAGTGTTACGAAACGCATTGTACTGAAAGAGAACTCTGAAAACTGCTAGCACAGGGCATTACTAGAACTCCAGCACAGTAAGGGTCCAGAGAAAAACTCAGCAAATAGAAGGTGTTCTGATGGTTGTTCCTGACTCATGGCCACAATGATATAAAAAAATGAAAAGTGAGCTGGAAATGCAAGAAAGTAGAGACTTGGTCAACACTGTGTTTAATGGATAAAATCGAAGATCGCCTTATCAGGGGATTGTGCTTAAACACATCATAGAGTAGAATTAAACAAGGTCAAGCTATAAATCCTCATTGCTCTAAAAAAAACTATAGCTGCTCATGATAAAAAAAATCACCCAATAATCATTTGGTAAGACCAAGCTTGGATGCACTAACCGGCATGGTTGCCATCTGGCATCAGGAAACAGTACTATTTTTTAGCAAAGTGCAGTGGTGCCAGCTATCACTTGCCCAATTTCAAGAAATAAAAAACCAGTGCACTCACTTGGAAGAGAAGCTCACCTAAACTTCACCTTTATAAGAATGCCGTATTGACTAAAATCGAGACCATGCTCATCTGCCAGGAAAATTTGGAACAGCAATTGGTATATCATCCAAAAGGTACAAATAATGATATAAAGCAGATCCAACATACATACCAAGTGAAACCTCTCCAGCTACAGCCATTTCTTGGAAGTTGCGACTAAAGGTGTCATTTATTTTTAAAACAAGCGATCGGAGAGTTGGCAGCCATTTACCCTAAAAAACCAGCAAAGTCAAGTCGGGAGTGACAAGATTGCATAAGGTTGAAAAATGATGGTAATATAGGTCATTAGATGAAATGTCCGAACCTTCGTAGTTTCTATTTCAGAGCAGCATCTCTCACATTCTGCTTTATCATCTTCAAGTTTTGTTGATATTGATTCTATCTACACAATTGAGATAAGCAATGTCTTTGTCAGCAGGAAACCATATAAGTAGCAGACTGCTGAGTAGCTCAAAGGAACATAATATTCCCTCCGTCCCAAAATAAGTGACTTGGATTTGTCTAGATTCGCGTGTATCTAGACTTAAAACATGTCTAGATACATACGAATCTAGACAAACCCAAGTCACTTATTTTGGGACGGAGGGAGTATAATTTGGCGCATGAAGTGCATATTTGCCATGAATCTATCAGCTCAAACTTGGTCTTCTGATATTGTTCGAGGCTCCGATCCCTTTATCTAAATTACTTTATTAGCATGAGGATAGCAACTGGAAAATATGTGGATTCTGTAGGGAGTTCTTTTTTAACCCGCAATAACCCCACCATGGATTCCCTCAGTTGTGCAGAGCAAGGTTCAAGAAACATGTGTTGGTACTTCATCAGAAGGCCAATGAAATGTTGTGCAGAGGCAACTCTGCCAACGATTACTGAAAATGATAAAAAATAAATACCCCTGCTAAATGTTTTGCGCTGGCTGACAAGTCAGTCTAGTTTTCCAAAAACCTCCTGAGAACTTTATATTCCAGGTGAGACATATATAGATACTGAAAGTAAGAGGCAACTATGCAAGCAAAGCTAACTTTGCATTCATCAGTAGTACACTGGTAATGTTGTTGTACCTCACGTTGCCTGTTTTGATACTCCTGCAGCACGTTTTGGTTAAGAAACAGCATAGAATTCGCTTCAGATTCAGTATCATGTATTGTACATTCCAGTTCTTCTATGGTAGAAGGCATCTGCAATTAGAAAGGCGATGAAACCACCAAAAATGGGTTTTTTCATTTTTAACAGAGAAGGGCCCCGAAGGACCCAGAGCTGTATTAAACAAACAGTAAGTGCGTACAGCTCACAACAGGACCCCAACTACAAAGAAAATTGCAGACTGGTCCCTGCATTTTACACCAAGGACCCCAAACAGAGAAACTAGTTTGCAATTGGGTCCACATCATCTCCTCCGATCGAACCCTGCCGACATCGGGGACTACACCACTTGGGTCAGCAGAACCTCCGCCGCATCACCTCTGGTAGGAAGAAGAAGCCACGGCCTCGGAGCCGAAAATGAACTGACTCTGCTTTTGGCAGCCAGGCCTGGAGGAACAATATAAGTCGTCCTTCGGCTAGAAGATACTGCAGATCGACGACTAAGACCAGAAGCTGATCGCCACTAGGAGGGCGACATAGTTTGTGCACAAACTCCGTAGTGGATGGACTCAGGCCCAATCGACCGCTTGCAGAATTCCACTCCTCCCATGTGCTTCTTCCATCACCCCAATGGCAACAGGAGGCAAGAGAGAGCAGCGAGGAGTCCTCGGAAACAGGGAGAACAACAAGCTTATTTGAAGAGTCACCCAGATCTGGCTTCCACCATCACTTACCACCATGGGAAACTACCTGGAGGAGAACGAGGCATCCTCCAACCACCGCTCGCAGGTGCCAAAGATGAGCTCCACCACAGCATGACGCCAGAGGCCTCTAAGGCAACAACAACCCTAAACCTAGCCCTAGACCCAGCCCTACAACTATGTACAAGGATTTGCTGGCCTCCTAGTCCATCTCCACACCGACCGGCGCGGCCACCGAGGATGAGAGGAAGAGGAGCTGGGAGTCCCCAGTTGACTCTCAAACGGAGGAGACAAGCGAGAGAAGAAGGGTGGGGAAAGGGATGCATTGTTTATTTAATCTAAGAAAACGCCATCACATAGGGCCTTGCAGATTCAAAGAAGGGGACTACCTAGCGGAGCCACATATGCATCTATCCCGTGCGGCGCCTGCTGACCCGCCTACCGCAGCGCCGACCAAGCGCATCGTCCCGCAAAAAGTAATATGCTGCAACACTGGAGCTAAGCTAAACACCAAATCACTGTCCCCTAGATGAACTCAGCAAAATTACAAGCTGCATGCAAAGGCGGGCCTTGAATTGTCAGCAAATACAGGACCACTTGATGAGCTCAAACAGTGAAGCCTAGTATCGTAAAAGCTAGGCTAGCAAAAGGTTTGCCACTTTTTGCTACAGTGCATGGGAATAGTGAGTTTTTGCATGTGTAGAGACATGCGGAATGCTTACTCCATGAAAATTGCACCTCTCTAAAAACAAATTAGCATGCCTAACGAAAAATACATGGCTACAATTTAAACCACAACGAAATACATGGTCCATATAAACTAGACACATTGCCAGGTAACTATACATGGCTGCCAGATTTGGATCACAGCAAAATGCATAGTTGCCAATGGCCATACAAACTAGCACGATTGCCAAATAAACTAGACATGGCTGCCAAATTTAAACCAAAACGAAATGCATGGCTTCCATGTAAACTAGACACGCTTGCCAGTTAAACTATGCATGGCTGTCAGATTTATATCACACCAAAATGCGTGGTTGCCATATAAACTAAGCACAATTGCCAGATAAACTAGGCATACCTCTAAAAAAATAAAGTAGGCATGACTGCCAGATTTAAACAAAAACAAGATGCATGGCTGCCATGTAAACTAGACACGCTTGCCAGATAAACTAGATTTGTGTAGCATCCCGGGAAAATCCCCAACTAGAAAACCGCTGTTATTTTTATTATGTGCATCATCATGACATCATCATGCATTTATTTGTCTAAAACAATTTCCCAAAAGCCTATTTTGTTTCCTAGAGATTTCCCCTCTTTGTTCAAATCGAAACCCTAGATCCGTTCGGATCTTTTATTTGTCTAAAACCTTTTTTGCAAATGTTTTATTTTAAAAGAAAAGAAAATAAATAATATAAATATTTTGTTAGGGGAAGGCAGTCCATCCAGTCAGGCCCAAAGGCCCAACTAGACAGACCACCTACCACCCCACCTTGCAAACCCTAACCCTACCTAATCCATTCCCATACTCCCCAGCAGCCGTCGCCACTTCTGATCGAACCCCCACGCCCACGCTGACGTCCTCGCTGCGTGTGGCCCCACCCCCGCCGTGGCGTCACGCCCCCTTGCTCTCTCCGCCTCTCCGGACGCACTGCACCCCACCTCCTCCCGCTGACCCCACTCCCACTGTCGCGACCAGCCTGCACCGCCTCCCTTCTCAACCGAGACGCCTCAGACTCCACCTCACCACTG
Organism: Avena insularis; assembly: GCA_023614405.1. Classification (NCBI taxonomy): domain Eukaryota; kingdom Viridiplantae; phylum Streptophyta; class Magnoliopsida; order Poales; family Poaceae; genus Avena; species Avena insularis. The sequence goes on along the minus strand of CM042690.1, from coordinate 607,417,038 downwards.
GCCCCACCTCGATACTATCGCCTCGACTCGCCTCCTCACCTCCTCTCGTCTCGATCCCCGCCACAAGACCTTCATGACCGCCGCCGCCTGCGCGCCTCCCTCCTCTCAGCCCTCCTCAGCTCACTGGCCACCTACAGCGCCACCACTGCCGTCGACCTTTCCCGCTCGTGCCTCCTCCCTGGAGCTCCATCATTCTGCCGCCAGGAGCCCTTGCCTCGCTGCCCATCTCGAGCCGCCGCTGAGCCAGCGCTGCCCCGCCTGCTCCTCCCGTGTCCGCTCTCTCCGGCAACCTCGTCTCAAGCCACGACCTCGGCCGTCTCAGATCCGCGACGCCTGTGCCACCGCTGCCTCTCCTCCTCGCGTTGCTGCAAAGAAGAACCGGAGCCGCCACGCCTTGCCGACCTCGCTCTGGGATCACTGCCGCCACGACCTCCACCTCCTCGCCGTGCTCCCCAAGATCTCCTGCTGTCAAGCTCCGCTCCCCTCCTCCCCGGGCTCGAGCCGCCACTGCCCTCACACCTCGTCCGGCTGGCGCCTGCTCAGATGCAAGCCAGATCTCCGCCGTCGACCCCTGCCTCCGCTTCGGCCAGCCTGCCTGCCTCGGCCTGCCTGCCAGCGCCTCTCCCTACCTCTGCTTCCTCTGCAGTGGCCATGGCTCGCCACGACCTCGACTCATCCTCAGCCAAGGCCCGCGACCGCTTGCTTCCTTTGCCTCATCCTCGCCCGAGCCGCCGCCGGTGACCTTGCCGCCTCCTTGCCCGGTCCCCTCCGGCCACCACGGCAGCCTACACCTCCGTCTGCAGCATCGCGCATGCCCAACTTCTATCCTCTCATCTTTGTGTTCATTTGGAGATGAGCAGAGGGGTCCTCTGTGCCGTTCAACTTTATTGTTTTGTTGGTGTATAGTGGTACTCATGAGTTGTCGTTGATGTTTTCGTTCTCGCCGCAACATCGCATCCGGCTTGTTTCCCAGCAACCTTGTGCTACCCGATAATGCCAAGATCTCCTCGTTGACAAGATCGACTCCGTCATGTACGCGCTATGGCAAGGTTTATGGAGTCGTTGACGCCCGAAGGCCACCGATGCAAGTTTCACTTCTCGGAATGCCAGGATCTCCTACACCGGATTCCAAAGCCCGTTCTCGGTGATCGAAGACCGTTCCTGGACCCGAAGACCGATCCCGGCAGGACTGAACCGAATCCCTTCGAACCCCCAAGATCGCCGAACCCATGTGTGACTCCCTTTCCGAGCCCTATTTTATAAATTATAATATAAACTCGTGCATCTTAATTTGACATGCTTGCATACATATTTGGTGGTTTGGGGGGCATTATGCCGATTCACCTTATAATTAAATATGGGTTCATATGCGGGCTTATCTAGTCTTATATTGGCCCCAATTAAATTTATGTAGCGAACCGGTGATATATTTTGCCATGTTAAGACAACATTTAAATTGCGGGGTATCTAAACAATATGAACTTAGTAATTAATCGTCGGGGCCCCGGATCCGCTTAATATTGCCTAATTTCATCGTATCCTTGCCGTGCCATACATCATACATGCATCATGCCCGTTCTTAGGTCATAGAATTAAATAGTGCATCCGGTGTTGCTTCTAGTGTTTTGCTTCTTCGCGGATTAGGCCGATGAGTTGATGCGAGAGTTGACCCGATATTCGGGTGAATCTTCAGCAATGTTTTTAGGCGAGCATTCTCCCTCTTTCTACCTATTTTACTTTTATAGTTTTTATTTCCTCCTGTTGATCTATTGCTATCTGTGTTGCGATGCTCTAGTTTTTGTACCCGGGACATCCCTTGCAGCCTTATATTGCCTTGGACACATCCTATTATCTGTTGTTTGGTAGATAGTTGGACTTGCGTGTCGTAGTCGCTTGCTCAAGTCTTTATGCGTCGTCAAGTACCACAGTTGTTGGAGTATTGCCGTATGTTTAATGTTGGAGATGATCATGGCTTTAATTATTGTTTAATAACTAAAATTGAAATTAGGTAAATGCAGAGGCACCGGTGGGTAATAGACAATATTTGGATTTTAACCGCTCACTGGTGTCCCGTAGGACCGAGTTCTTGACACTGCAGAGATCGAGCGCGCTAACCACAGTGGGGTGTGGGCACCCCCATCGATTTAGTACCGATTTCAAGTCTTGTCGGGGCCACAAAGTAGTTTGGGGCTTTATTACTATCCTGCATTATGCCATGCTTTATCGCTTTATTTACGATTACGCTGGAGCGCTGTCTTTGTTAGAAACCCGTGATACGTTTTTTTGTGTCGACAAGCCAGTCACACTTCGGGTTCCCGTCGTTCTGACCGTCGACACAAACCCCGGGTCCGTCTCGAGACCGGCCGACTTCGATTCTGGGTAGCTTAGGGAGTGGCCCCCGTGCTTGCTTTGGGTGCAGGAAGCGTCGTGTCCAAAACCCCGTCGACATACCGTTGGGTGTATGTTTTGTGATCTTGTACCTACCGATCCGACAACAAGGGTGTAGGTGCGTGGAAACTTTGGTGCACCCTCAGGGTTAATCTTTCGAGAAGCCGTGTCCGCGGTTATGGACGACTTGGAGCAGCTTCTCGATCATAGACAACTATAACTAAAGTTTATTATAATTTGACTTGTATCCGATATGACTAGTAATCAGCTTCCGCAAGCTTCTTTCAGCGGAATGGCTAAATAAAAGTACCAACAAGCTGGTGCAGGATATCTCATGCTAATTGTATCGACTAGTAAGTGTTGCAACTACAACGGAATGGTTAACTAAAAGTGCCCATCGCTTATTATATCGTGATGACTATCTATACCGACTAGTAATTGATGCAACGATAATCGAATAAATAAAACCGCCAATCTGTGAGTTCCTCGGTTGACTTCCTCGCTTTGGTCTCGAGAAACACCAGGATGGGTATGTTTGGTGGTAGTATCAGTTGGTTCGAATAGGTCTTTCTTACCTCTCTCGATAGCCGCTATTTGTATCGAGTCTCTATAGGTTGTTTAGTGCATGCTACCGCCGCTTGATCCACCATACCTATGTAGGCGAGACCGCCGAATTCTAGTCTCGCCGTGTCTTGGCCTCGATCGACCGCTTCTTTTTTTCCTTTGCCCTTTGTCGGCACCCCTTTGTCTTTAGCAGGTTTTGAGATCGACGTCGTTAGCAGGTTACCCTTCCGGCTTGGCCTGGGCAGGGTTATGGACGCCATTGGTTATTCTTCAGGGCTCTTAGCTTAATTTGCATCTTGTCCGTACTCGGACGCTGTATCGTTTTCCAGGTGATTTGGATCTTTGTATTGTATATCCGTATTCTTGACTCATTGAGTCGCTGTTGTATATATATGTTTTGTGGGTTCCATCGAGGACTATTGTGTAATGATATTACTTCGTTTTCCACCCGCAAGCAAGTGCCTGGTGGGCACCTTTGAATCGTTTCTATGCGGGTTTGGCGGGAAGCGCTAAAACTTGCATAGGGTCGATTCCGAGGGTGTTACAATTTAGCTGCCAGATTTTGACCATAACAGAATGCATGGTTACCATATAAACTACACACAGTTTTCAGATAAACTACATGGCTGCCAGAATTAAACCACAACGAAATGTATGGCTGCCAGATAAACTAGACAGGGTTGGCAGATAAACTACACATAGCTGCCAGATTTAGACGATAACTGAATTGTTGTAGAAATGAACAAACTTGCCAGGTGCATAGATGTGGTTATCGAGATAAATACATGGTTGACTAGTTCCAAAAACAAGGCAGTTGTCTAGTCTAAGAAGAAAAAAAGGAAAAATGCCAACCAGATTGTAAATGAGCCGAGCGAGAGCATCACCCGCGAGAAATTGGATGTACAGGCAGTCCTAGCAAAAAAAACTAGAGTAAAACAAGGTTGAGCAGTTCCCATAAATGATGTGATGGGACATGGGTAGGTTCTCTAATGGGGGTGCCATAAAAGTTGGCTCCACTGGGCCCCACGTCAATTCCTGGTTCAACCCGGTTAATCCGAGACTGCTAGTCAGGCCTGATAATGACCGCTTGTACTATGCGTGTGAATCTCAGCACGCCACCGCACAGAAAGAGCGCGTGTGCAGCGCCTATAAGTAGATTTTCCCTTCAAAGAATGAAAAGAAAAACTGGATGGGCTAGACAAGAAAGCAGCAATAACTAATCCAAACTTTTGAACAATAATACAATAGACATTATTGTAGATATATATGGCCATAATAACTCTTCACAAGTACACAAAGTGAGGATTTGTAGAGTAGAAGCATTCTAAGGAACTAATATCAAATAAATTTTCTTTCCATATACTCTATCCCTATTTAGGTGGCGCACGCTTTTCGAGGTCAAATTTTACCATCGAATTGACCAAAGAAACATGGTGTATGTGTTATGCATGTCATACCGTTGAATTAGTATTCAAATAAAGTTTCTAATGATATAATTTTTATAACAAGTGGCAGCTGCGTTATTGATCAAATTAGTGGTCAAAGTTTAAACACGCAAAACAAAGGCGCCACATGCATTGAGACGGAGGGAGTAAGAAAAGATTAACACTGCCAGTGATTGAATTAAAAAAAATGAGGCTGCCAGGCCATTACAGTATTGTGAATGAAACTTGGATATCAATCATAAGTAAGATTTTCAGAGAGTTCTGATTATTCTCTCGAGGAGCCAAAAATCCAAAAATAAATAAATAACTGACAAAATATGCATTCCACTGGTTGCATCTTGGAGCATGTACACACTTGGTTTTTCCGTTGTACTTTCTAACCTTGTTATGACACCTTTTCATAGTTTGATACTTCTAATATATAAGGTAGGGGGATTTCTACAGTTTGCGTCAACAAAAACTGTACCTTCTAGCAGACTAGACACCATAGTTGTGTTAGAAAATGGAACTGGAAGAAAAATAGATATTCCAATTTTGTTCTTTTATGTTCCATTTGCAAAATTTATCTATCTGAATAAGTTTATACTTTTACTGCAAAATATTCAAATCCTGTATAATTTCTAAGTTTATTAAAATTAATTCAGGATATACCTTCTCAAACTCTTTTACATACTTTTACTGCAAAATATTAAAATTAATTCAGGATATACCTTCTCAAACTCTTTTGCAAGGTCTTCGGTGATCATAGATATTGACTCTGCATGCTGTTTTGCCTTGAGCAGCAGCTGTCTATGCTCTTGAGTGATTCTTTTACCTGATGAGAAAATTAGAAGAACCTATTATGAAAAGAATAAGACGCTATATGCTAACTATTCGTCAATCAATATCAGCGAGTATCGAAATAAAATATTGACTGCTTGAAGGCCAACATATACTCAAACTGTCACACAATATATATATATATATATATATATATAATATGAAAAAAATTATATAAAAGATGAATAACTGCTGCTACTTATTTATTAATACTACTCCCTCCGTCCCAAAATAGATGTCACAGATTTGTCAAAATTTGGATGAATCTAGACACTATTTAGTATATAGATCATCCTAAATTTGAAAAATTCCCGACATCTATTTTGAGACGAGGGGAGTACTATCATTAGATAGATCTGTTAAAACTAACAAGAATCCCCATGGCATCTAATATTTCTATATTTAAGGAACAGCTATTCAACAATGCAAGAACGTATAACTTCTCAGTGAAGCTCAGACTGAGAAATTCCAAGCATTATTTCGTAGATCATACAATGCTGGATTTCCAGGACTGGCTTGCAAATTACAATATTTGTTTGGGAGAACAAGTTATCAAGTATCTTTCTGTTAGAACCCAACTTTCCGAGATTAGAGATGTGGTGAACTTTGATCTTAGGCAAACACTGCAGGCAGCCACCCAGCATGGCGAGTTGGCGACAGACACTACAAAGCAGTAAAGTTGACGAAGGAACTGCTTATGCTTTGATTAGTAATGACAAAAGGCCTGGCTTATAGAGGCGTCTTAGCTAACAAGGAATTCCACAAACTTGGAAAGGAAATCACAAATATTGTCTAAGAGATTCATATTTTCAACTAATTGACCAGATAGATAATGAAGTCTTCATATTAAATGTTGGTGCTCCAGGGAAGTCTTCCTGTCAGCAGGCTGGACCCACGACGTCATCATGTGAGGCCACAAGAAACAATCTTCGACATTCCTATTGTAAAGAATGACCCGCCAATTCACCCAATTTGTAAAAAGCAAGTTTGCAGTCCATGATCATAGACATATATTGATAGCAGTAGAATCAATATTTGGATCGTCAACCAGTGCAGCAACAACATACTAGTGTGTAGTACCACATAAAAATCATACTGAAAAAAAATACTTCGCTGGTATTTCGTGTCACGGCCTTACAAAAAAATGGATATAATCTGTCCCCAAAAAATGTACACCCAAAGACCAATGATAGTTCATATCAAGGAAAAATCTCTATGCAAAAAGGGGAATATAAGAAAGAACGGCTTAGACGCCTACCAACTAACAGTATTTCAATATATACTCGTTAAAAACAGCAATACAGTTGGTAGCACCAACTCACAGTTTTCATATTCTTTGGCAGCATGAACAGCGTCCTTCTCAAATTTCTTCACATCCTTTTCCATCTCCCATATCTATGAGATGCAAATGACAATCAAAGAGAAAACACACAGAAGGTTGGATATCAAAAACTTCTACAATTTTCTCGTGATGGTACCAGGATAGATAATTTTATGTAGTGGGATGTTTAGAGGCATGGAACAACACAAACCATAAGCATTTATAATTGAATGAGCTCGCCATTTTCTTATGTCAGTTTTTTCTGGTTTGTGCACTGTTCATAAATGTGTGCACTGTGACTGCTTTCTCAAGAAGCATACCTTTGTATCAAGCTCAATAAAAGCCATGTTCTTTTCAGCAGAACACCATTTGAGAGCAACAGCTTCAACAAGTAAACTCTAAGAGATAAAAAACAATATGAAGTAAGAATATGTAGCCTTGATGATGATCAAGATAAACGAAATATTGGTGGTTAGCTTAGAAGTACTAGCCTTGAGTTTTATCATTGCTCGAAACCGTTGATCATTGAACTTAGCTAGCTGATCAGTAAGCTTTCTTGTGCTGGATTCCACATCTTCCTCTTGAGATATGTCCGCCAGAGTTCTTCTTTTGATATCTAGAGAGAAGAACAGCATATTATGTAAGCTACATGTAGAAGAACAGGGAAAAAGTAACGTACCTATACGCCTTTGTATTTCTTCCCTCCTCTTCTTTTGGGACCTCACCCTGTCAATAATTGTCTCCTGAAAATATGACAATCAAAAGATAAGCATTATCAGAAACAACTGAGCTTTAGTTGAATATAATGAAGTTAATAGCATTAAGAATATATGAAACCTTTTTCTTGCGGATTTCTGCCTCTTCATCTTCTAATTTCCTCTGGTCTTTCTGGATCTCTCGTAAGGTTTCCTCCATGCCTTCAACCTTTTTCGTAAGTTCATCGTTTTCAGACCGAAGCATTTCAATGTCACTAATATTCAAGTCTGCAAGAAAAAACTGATAAGAATTCTGCATAGGTAAACCATATAATACACTAACTTATCAAGGCAGAGATTGCAACGCATACCACACATGAAGAGACGAGATGGATAGACTGAATCAACATTTGCTGACACATGATCACCATATCTCGATCTAGACCATCGATAATGGTTACGCGGAGTCCAAAGGTCAGAAATACCTAACTTTATCACTTCGTCTGCTCTTTGATCTGCTTGATCTGTACCTATATACTTCATGGGCATGAAAAAGAAGCAGAACTCTCTGAAGTCATAAACATGCAACTTGGTACAGATTCATGAATTGGATATAAGCAGTGTTGTACCGATTGATCCACAGAAGCCTGAGTAATCAAAACATTTTTTACAGCAGGAGGAGCTTCAAATTCTTGATCAAGTCGTGATTTGATCCCAAGTTGCTTCATCTGTCAAAAGAACAATTAACAGACTCAAAATTTATTCCGCCATTTTATTTTTGCTGAGAGCATTTTGATTGGGCACAAAGATAAAGAAAGATCCGAGTTGTTAAAGTCAAAGAGGATCACATAATGTCCTCACATTAAGTGTGTAGCTAAGACAGACATGATGATTTATGTAGATGAAGTGAACTGTTCATGCACAGACAATTAAAAAAGAGGTTTGAACAAGCATGAAAGAGACTAGCATTAAATTTGCTTCCACACGTTATAGTAAGGGACATGATTTCGAAACAAAATAGCGCTCGTGAAACAAAGGAGAGAGTAACAATAAGAAATAGACATTGATGTACTAAAATGCTAATTTGACTGGTATATATGTGCTGACCTCCAGAGTAATGTTGAATGGCTCACACCTGACGCTATTGCTCCCTGTGTAGTTCAGAACAGGAATACCATATTGCTTCAGTTGTCTAACCAAGAGGTCACGGTCCGAAGCATCCTGGGTAATGAATGACTGGCACATGCAGTGAAATGACAGTTAATTTGTTTGCAGATATAATGTTCTCTGACAGAAATCAATGGAGGGAATGTGATCGTAGGGCTCATCTTCAGATCTGACACCTAAGAATGGGTGTACAGATGGAACCTCCCACCTCTAGCCCTAGCCACCCACCTCCTGACCCACCGCCGTCGCCGTACCCTCGCCGGCAGCCCTCCAACCCCCTCCCCCGACCCCTCCCCGTCCCTCCCTCCCTCCCTCCCTCCCTCCCTCCCCGCGCCATGACGTCCGGCGAGAGCAGCGGCGACCTGCAGCGGCGGCCGCTGGCAAGGCTCCGAGGGCGAGACTTCGAGCTCGGCATCCCGCTCCTTCCGCAACGTGGCCCGCCCGCGCGCCCAGGCCGCTCCCACGCCGCCGCAGCACTTGCCCGCCGCCGGGGTGGCCAACGCACGCCGGGCCCCGGCCTCCGACCGCATTGGCCCTCGTTCTGAGGTCCACCGCGTCACCCACGCTGCGCCTCGCGGGCCGGACGCCGACGGGTGGATGCAGCCTCGCCGCAGGCATCGGCAGCGCCCCAACGACGCCCAACGCCGCCCCCGCAGCCCCTCCCCGGAGCAGGAAGCCGGGCTCTGCTACCGCTGCCTCGAGGCAGGCCACCCCTTGCCGGAATGCCTGAACGAGATCCGGTGCCGTCACTGTCTCCTCTTCGGCCATAGCTCCCGGGGCTGCACACCGGAGCAGCGCGCCCACGACCACGCTCGCGCTAGCACCCGGACCTAGAACGGGGCCCCTGGAGCGGCGCGTCCGGCCGCGCGTAACGCTCCTCCCCCGCCTCCGCCGCGGCAAGCTGCACCCTCGCCGCCACTGCGTTAGGCTGCGCCCCAGCCCCCACCGCGTCAAGCTTCGCCACCGCCTCCGCCGCCGCCGATACCCGACCGCGAGGCCGCGCCGCACGCCGTCCCCGACGAGCCGGTTCGAGTGATTATCTCCCGCTCTGTCGAGATCGTGCAGTCCGAGAGAGGGTGCTGCAGCGTGCCTTCGTGGCGACCATCATCGGCACTAGGCCTGAGGTCACCGTCAGTCAGGTGGACGCGCTGCTCTGCGCCTCCTTCGACCTGGTCACCGGCGACTTCTCGGTCCTGCCTCACCGCCCGGAGGACTTCCTCGTGCTCTTCCACTCCAAGGCCGCCTTCGACCGTCTGTCCGGTGAGCACTTCGTTAGCGGCCCCGCCTTCTCCCTGCTGCTCCGACCGTGGCGCAAGCTTGCGCATGCCGACATGGGCAGGTTGGATCACCATGTTGAGCTGGAGCTCCGCGGCATCCCTGCCCATGCCTGGCACGCCTCCACCGCCGAGCATATCCTCGGATCAGGGTGTTGGATCGAGCAGCTGCATCCGAGCACGCGCTCGCGGACTGACCTCGCCACGTTCCGCCTGACGGCACGAACCGGTGATGCTGCGCTTGTCCGCCGCCGCGCGATCCTGGAGATTGTCGAGCTCATCCCGGCGCGCCACCGCACTGACCCACCGTCCGTCTGCACGCTCAAGTACCCCATCGACATCTCGCTGGTTAGCCAAGTCGCTGTTCGGGTCACCGCTCCTCCTGCCAGCCCCACGACCGGTGGTGACGGTGCTGATGGCAGCGATGGTGCTGCCGACCGCGGCAGCCACCCGCAGCCTCGCACCGGAGTTACTGCGCGAGCAGGTCGCGCAGATGGTGCGGCGGCGATCTGCTTCGGGTCGCTCGCCGCCCGTCCGCTTCGCGCCGATGGAGTCGCCGTCGATGATACCTGGGGGCAGCGTCCTAGCTGCCATGGCCAGGGCACGTCCAGAGTGATGGACCCATGGCTTGGTCAGCGTGGGCCCCACCGTCGTCGTCGCCGAGCCAAAAGAGGAAAAAGGCAACCTGCGCAAAGCGGGAGCCAGGACAAAGCCGGGACAGACAAAGCTAGAGACGCGCTAGGATCCTCACCGACAAGGTCTGCATCGGCCCCACCAGTTGGGGTGCGATCGACACCTGGCACAACCCCATTGGACTCTCTCCGCCTCGCCTCGCGGCCTCGGATCGAGACACACCAACTTCGCCGCCACTTGACAGGCGGTAGTGGCGATTCCATCTTTGGCGTGGATGGCGCCCTCAAAGCGAAAGCAGTTGGCGCCCATGTTCCCGCCTCCCGCAGTGATGAGCTGGAGCCCCAAACTCCGCCGCAGCGGCCCACGCCAGCTGGTGAGGCCAGACCACCCCCAGGAGACCTCGGCCCGTCCTCCTCGCGACCCCAACCCACCTCAACCGACGCTGCGACGCCCACGCCGGCCCGCAACCCAGCCCGGTTCGCCTCGCCACCCATCACGCTACGTCGACCGGGTCGTGCCGCTTCGCGCACTTGGACTCTGGGTGAGTTCCTTGCCGAGGCCACGAAGGGCCTAAGCGCGGCGCTGCCCACCCCTGGGCGCCGCACACGGAGGGCCGTGTTGAACTTCTCGCCGCGACACGGTAGATCGGCCTCCGCCAGCTGTGCGAAGGTAGCGGCGCCGCCCACGGCCGAGCGCCGTGCTCAGATGCACATCTTACGCACACTCGGGTTAATCGGGGCAAGTCAGAAGATCACGCCCGTGGAGCTGAAGACGTACGACGGACTCTTCGCCATGCCAATCCCACACTCCGTGCTCGCTGCAATCGCGGCGCTCGTGGACCGTGAGCTGCCACAGACGGTTGACGCGCCCACGCTCGAGGTGGCGGTGCACGCTCGCACGGTTGCGGTTTAGTCCACCGGCCGCGCCCCTTTCGTCGACCTGGTTTCTATGGATCATGGACTTAAAATCATATGCTGGAACGTGCACGGGATTAATGCTCGTGCCCGTAGATTGGCTATTCATATGCTTGTGGACTCCTCTGGAGCTGTGATTGTGTGCTTTCAGGAAACTAAGATGGAGTTGGTTTGTTCGTCGGTTGTCCTCGAGATGCTTGGGCCTGCGTTCGATGAGTACGTGTACCTACCGGCGCTCGGCACCAGCGGTGGCATCCTCCTTGAGTGGCAAAGCCAGGAAGTGTCGATCACCGACCTCGAGGTCTCCACGAACACGCTCTCTGCGAAGGTTTCCGCGAGCGCTGGAGCCCTATGGTGGCTGACGGTAGTGTACGGGCCGCAAGGCGACGCTGAGAAAATCGCGTTCCTCCATGAGCTGCGCCAAGTGCGAGATGACTGTCCAGGTCCCTGGCTCCTTTGTGGTGATTTCAACATCATCTATCGTGACGAGGACAAGAACAACAGTAACCTGAATAGAAGGATGATGGGGCGGTTTCGGCGCCTCCTAAACGACCTTGCGCTTAAGGAGGTTTACCTCAACGGTCGCAGGTACACGTGGTCGAATGGCCAAACGCCTCCCACACTGGTGCTCCTGGATCGCTTCCTCTGCACGTTAGACTGGGAGGACAACCACGCCGATTGCCACTTGCGTTGCCTCGCCTCGGTGGTCTCGGATCACTGCCCGCTGCTGCTCGATTGTGCTCCTTTGCCGCTAGTGCGACGTCGCTTCCGGTTTGAGGAATTCTGGCTACGGCTCGACGACTTCCACGATGTCATTGCCGAAGCGTGGCACTCTGTTCATGACCCGGACCCGTTCAGCGCTCGCGTGCGCCTACGAGCCCGCAGACGCAAGCTCACGGTGGGCGCGCCAAATCGCGGGCGACATCAAGCTTTGCCGCAATCGACGGAGCTAATCCTCAAGTTTGAGGCGACGCAGGATAACCGGGCTCTCACGCCCCATGAGTCATGGCTCCTTAAGCAGCTCAAGGTCTCATATCTGGGGCTTGCTTCGTTTGAGCGCACCATGGCGCGCCAGCGCTCTAGGATTAATTGGCTGAAGGACGGGGATGCAAACACTGCATTTTTTCACCAGCAGTGTAGCTATAGACGCCACAAGAACAGGATCCACACGCTGCAAAGATGGTCACAATACACTATGGCGAAAAGCTGCGTTCGCGCTCGATAGCACTTCTTTGAGCACGGCGGTGGATCGTACCCTCACGCTCAACCTCGAGCAGCTGATCTCGCCCGATGCCGCAGTGCTAGACCTGGACGCTCCTTTCTCGCCTGACGAGATTTGGGACACGGTCAAGCAGCTCCCGGCACACAAGGCGCCCGGCCCCGATGGGTTCACTGCTAAGTTTCTGCACGCCTGCTGGAGCACCGTTAAGCAGGACATGGTTGACGCTTTCCAGCAGTTGTACGAGCTCCGCGGGCGAGGCTTTCACCGTCTCAACCAGGCCTTGCTCATCCTGCTGCCTAAGCGCGCGGACGCGAACACGCTGAATGACTACCGACCCATTAGCCTCGTCCATCTGATCGCCAAGGTTTTCACGAAGATGCTATCCCTACGCCTCGCCCCGAAGCTCGATCGCCTGGTGAGCGCCAACCAGAATGCGTTCATACCGGGAAAATGCCTACACGACAACTTCGTGCTGGTGAAACAATCGGCACGCCTGCAGCACAAGCTTCGCGAACCACGCCTCCTCAAGATCGACCTCGCCCGCGCCTTTGACACGGTGTCTTGGGCGTTCCTGTTTGAGGTGCTGAGGCGTTATGGGTTCAGCGACTTATTCCTCAACTGGCTCGCCGTTCTCTCAACATCGAGCACTAGGGTTCTGATCAATGGGGAGCCCGGCCTGCCCATCTGGCATCGCCGCGGCCTGCGCCAGGGCGACCCTCTCTCGCCGCAGCTGTTCATCCTCGTCGTCGATGCCCTTGGACGCCTCGTCTAGCGTGCGGTCGATCTAGGCATCCTCGGCAGCTCCACCCACGCCGCCCCATCCCCGTGTTCTCGCTATATGCCGATGATGTCGTCCTCTTTTGCCACCCCACGGCTAGCGAGGCCCTGGCAATCAAGGAGATCCTGCAGCTCTTCGGCCACGCCTCCGGGCTCCTGGTCAACTTCAACAAGAGCTCAGCTTCCTCCGAATCGCGGCAATGACCGCCAAGACCGCCATCGCCATCCTGGGTTGACCGGTTGTTGAGCTCCCCATCACCTACTTGGGGATCCCGCTCACGATTCGACGCCCGACCACGGCGCAGCTCCAACCTTTGGTCGATAGAGTGGCTGCCGGCCTGCCCATTTGGAAGGCTAAACTCATGACCAAGGCAGGACGCCTTGCTTACATCAAGGCGGTGCTCAGCGCGACCCCACTCCATCAGTTGCTCGTCCTCGACCCGTCGAAGAAAATCATCAAGCAACTGCACAGGATTGAGCGGGTTTCGTGGGAGGTCGCACAGGCTGGCGGCGGCACCGCCACGTCAATTGGGACCGGGTATGTCGACCAACCTCGCTTGGCAGCCTAGGTGTGCCAGACCTAGCGCGCACTGGCCTCGCGCGGAGGTTGCGATGGCAATGGTTCTCTCGCACGGATGGCAACCGCCCGTGGCTGGGCCTCGACCTGCAGTTCTCGGCCGCAGAGCGAGCTATCTTCTTCGCGTCGACCACAATGGCCATCAGCGACGGGCATTCTGCCCTGTTCTGGGAGGACGGATGGATTGGTGGTCGTGCCGTCCGCGAATTCGCGCCGCAGCTCTATGACTGCATCCCCCAGAGGCGGCGGAAGACCAGGACCGTGGCTGATGGCTTAGCCGCGAACCGCTGGGCTAGAGACATCCAGGGCGTGGTTGGGCTAACGGAGATCGGGCAGTACCTCCAGCTCTGGCATGCCATTGAGCACACGGAGCTTGGCACCGAGCGCGACCAGCTCATCTGGAAGTGGACGCCAACCAGAATCTACTCAGCTCAATCTTGCTATAAGGCACTGTTTCACGGATCGATGCTCTCCCAGAGCTGCAAGCTCATCTGGCGCACTTGGGCACCACCACGTGTCAAGTTCTTCCTATGGCTCGCCACCCAGGACCGTTGCTGGACCGCCGAGCGCCTCGCGCAGCGCGGTCTACAGCACCATGACAAGTGCGTGCTCTGCGACCAGGAGCCCGAGACTATGCTGCACCTCACCGTCAGCTGCCCCTTCTCTCGGCAAGTTTGGCATGACGTCCTGACATGGCTGAGGATGCCTTGCCAGCCACCGAGTGACGAGGCCTCGCTGACGGACTGGTGGTCTGACACTCACTCGAGCCTGCCGAAGCCCATGCGCAAAGGACTGGCCACCACCACGTTGCTCACCGCCTGGATGATCTAGAAGCATCGGAATGACTGCGTGTTTGACAGAGCCCAGCCCTCCGTGAGGTCCCTCCTGTCCAAGATCAAGGCAGAAGCTCAGCTGTGGATCGCTGCTGGAGCCAAAGGGCTGAGAGACATCACACCAACGACGTGGGACGTGCACTGAGTTGTTGTTTTTTTCCAGCTTTGTTGTAGCCTCCTAGGAGGATTGTATATCTGAACTCTACCTTTTCAATGGAATGAAACGCAATAGTCTATTGCGTTTTCTCAAAAAAAAAAAATCAATGGAGATCATAAACAAGAATCGCAAAAGAAATAGACAGTAAGCGAAGGAACTTAGATCTAGAGAACAGTTTCTGGAGATGCTGTCCTATTAGACACTAATAATCTTCAGTAACTGGACGATCAGTCTGCTCTGCACATTAATCGTGCACAAGACATGGGCACAATGTGCAATGGCACGCCCACAGAGACATGCAGCCACTGGTAGACCTGCACCGGTTCGAGCAGAGGCAAAAAAATATCGCCCAGGATGCCTACCTCCATTTCACAATATCACCCAGGATGCCTACCTAGGAGGCAAAAAAAATTAAGTAATATTTGATGGGACAGGACCATACTTGAGCAAGCATGATCCAGTACCATCAAATATTCTTCGGCTTTATGCTTCCTATGATATGCTAGCCAAACATATTATAAAATGGAGGGAGTAAATTCAATGAAAATGCTAAAACTAGGGAAAACAATAAGTAGTATACCCACCAGGATTTAGCAACGGAACATGAAAAATTACCAAAGTATTAGTACCTTCCATACATAGTTTGGAACAATAATAGTTTTCCAAGTAAGCAGCGTGAGTTTTATTCTGAATATTAACCTGAGATCAGTCGAAGAAAGTACAATGATAAGCCTCTTGGATGCAAAGCAAACAGCAGTTGGTGGGCACGCAAACAAAACAAACCTCAAGGAGAACAGGCCCATAAACTTCTCTCCTGAACATATTTTTGTTATTTTGCACCCAGTAGTATGCCTCACTGATTTTGTCAGCACCAGCTCTTTCCAATGCTTGGAGTAGCTTATTGTTCTTACCTTCCATTTGCTTCAACCTGTAGGAAATGTTTATTAGGTAGCCATGTCACAAATAGTGTATATAGATGGTAGTTGACAAGCTGGATACCTATCAGAACACTTCCTCAGATTTTCTCTCTCCTGAGCTAACTGGCGCTCCTTCTCTTTCCGTCTTAATTTGAGCTCGTTTATGCCACAAGTTGTTTGTGCAATTTCATCTGTTAGTTGTGCCTGTGCAAAAAGATAAATTTAGATGCAGATGTAAATACCATTGCTATCAATACTGTGTTAATGTGAGACATTAAACTCGATAGGATGGTTACAGATGCGGACAGAAAGCTGCAAAAATACAAAGCAATAAGTCATGAAAACAAAGTAACTAAACTAACCATTTCAGCTCTAGGTGGTTCATATGGTTGTACATCTTGAAGTTCCTTTTCAGCAGTGGTAAGAGCTTCCCTAGCATTTGAGATCCTTTGTTGCCGAGATCTTTCTTGCCTTTTCAGATCTTCTATGTCATCAATCGTGGTTTTCAATCGTGCAATCTGATACCACAACAGGTGTAAAGGATTGACAACAGAAAAAACTGCACTAAGGAGCTGATTTGGGCAACAAAAAAGAAGAGTTCATACCAGCTGCCCTTCTTCATCTGTAACTTCCCGACGCTTGTTTGTGTTTTGATTTATTTGGTTGTTTATCTTCTTGGTATTTGAAGCATGAGTCATTTTCTCTTTCTTGATCTCTCTACATAAATACAGAGGAGCAAGAAGATGTGTGTTCCATTAGAAATCAAACATCTCAGTAAGTCGGACAAAGCTAAATTGTGAAGGAGAAACTTTTACTGAACCAAAAATGCAATGTCAAAGTATTAGCATGTTGCTCTATCACTCGGGTAATCAGAAATTGAGTTCCAGTTAAGAAGGAATGATATCTACTTATCTAGAAGGTGTTGAAAGGATATTAGTTAGTTCAAAAGTGACAGATGAACATAATAGGAATATCAAAAGTAGCACACTAGGACAAACACCAAACCATGCAGTACTAGGGACTTCCGGAAACATCTGGAGAGTGATTTGCAGGTGAAGAAAAGTAATAACTGAACTGGATCCGTTTGACTGTGATATATACTCGATCGAGGCTTTTGAATCTTGCCAGATCTTGGCTGCTTCTTCCATTTTCTTCTTGGAGCTTTTCTCTTCATTCTGTACCTTTTGAAATTCCACTTTCTTCATGTCGTATTTGAGCCATGGCAGCTTCTTCTTCATTAGCTCAGCCTAGGGCACAATCAACCAACACAGTATTGCAATAATATCATGATAAAATTACTGTTCATAACATTCAGAGCCAAACAATAAAACAGACCTTTTTAAGAAGTGTATCTCTTTGCCGGACACGTTCGACATCTTTTTCTTGTTCAGCGTTGAGAGCCTTTAGATTGTTCAAGGTCTGCTCCTTTTGCTTTACAGTCTGAAATTCGATATAAACTCGGTAGCTTTAGAGTGCAAAAGATCATATGTATGAAGCAAGAAAAGCTTCAGATGTTCAAGCAAACATAAGATAGAAATGAATGTTGATATTTACCACTTCGAGAACCCTGAGCTCTCTGCTCCTTTCTATGAGCTGGCGATGCTGAACGGGTAGATTAGGATCACCAACGGCCTTCTCGGTTTCTTCTAGCAGCTGGATGGGAGTCAGCTTTGCAAACTCACATACCCGATCTTGTGGCAGGAACTAGCAACAGAAACAATCACCATCGTCAGGTATAGTAGCTTCACAGTCGGTCACATGGAGAAAAGAAAACAAACATGAGATACAGACCTGAGTTAAGTTGTTAATTTGAATATTGAACTTCTTGATGACATCTATAATTTCCTTTTTGGGGACAGTGGCCCCTGCAGGAACGAAATCTCCATTGTGTTCAGCAAAAAGTACACACATTATTACCGAATTAAAATACATGATACTGTCAAATGATAAGGGGGGAGAGCAGGGTTACCGTCGAGGAGCCACTCGGACTTGTTGGTGTCTATCTTCCGGGTGATGCAGATGTCGCGGCCGGGCGCGTCGCCGCGGAGGGAGAGCCGGACGTGTCCGGAGTCCTCCCCGCGCTTGACGAAGGCCCTGACGCTGGACGCTCTGCCGAGGATGGCGGGGTCGGCGGCGAGGGCGAGGGCTATGGCGCAGACGAGGGAGCTCTTGCCGGAGCCGTTGGGGCCGACGACGAGGTTGAGGCGCGGGCCGGGGCGGCAGACGAGGCGGTCGTAGGTCATGAAGTTGCAGAGCTCGATCTCGACGATGTTGCCCGGCACGTAGTCATCATCGCCCCGCTGCGGCGCGGCGGGTGGGCCTGCGGCGGAGGAGGAGGAGGGCTCGAGCTTGGGGCGCTTGGCAGCGCGGGGGGGCGACATGGGCGGCGGAGGAATGGTGGGGTTAGGGCTTTGGGCGCGGTGCGGGTGGGGAATTTGGAGGGAAAGGAAACGGGATTAATCGGAAAACTGCGCGGTGACGACGACGACGCATCGATCGTCGCGCCCAGCAAGCCTGGGCTGCTTCGTTTCTGGTCCAAGCTTGGTTTTGGCCCACGAGCCTCTGGCTGGAGGTTTTAATATTTGGGAAAATAATCCGTTCTCTCTTTCTGCAGAATGCAGCTGCAAGGATTGATGCTCCGTCTGCGAGTTAATTATGGATGTGAAGTGAATTTAGCATAGTTGTGCTTGCTGTGCTCATCTGTGGAAAGCTAGTGATGTTCATTTGCATTCCGGAATTCCTTCACGTACCACGAAATATTTGCGATTTTGGTACGACAAGACCATGGAAAAGAACACACTCCATGTGTCAAAGCATGATTAGAAAGCCCAAAAACATGTTAGAATACAACTGATAAATGCAATGGAGCACCAGTGTGACACATCACCATATCTACTTGAATGTGTGTAGTCATGTAGATCAAGGTGCTTTGAATATCTATGATTTTGGTACGACAAGACCGTGGGCCGCGTGGATGTTTTCCTGTATGCAATAATCAACGGCCCCGTGTATACATCGGACGGGAATCGGACAAAATTTGTCGAACGTGTAGCAGCTCTCTTTGCATACCAACTTAAGCTAGTGATGCTCATATCTGAGCCCTGGGTCAGCTAGAATCACTCGTAGAACCCATGACGATGAGCCAACCTGGCCCTCCTATGCATTTTTTCAATCCCACCGGTGTCACTCCGCAATCCGCAATCCTTTGGGAGCTGTAACGCAAGACCACTGGCTTCAACTTTCAATCCTAGTTGACGGTAAAAGGCAGCAGGTTTCTACTGTTGATCAGTAACATGCCACTGAGCTAACCCGGAGCTTCGAGCTTCTTATGAAGAAAAAAATACCAATGAGTTACTGCCTGAAGTTTCAAATCCGAGACAGGGAGATGCTGTCGGTGACGCAACGATCACACTGCCCGGCATAGGCGTTGTGCCGATGATCAGCTTGCGCACTACCTGGGCTCCGTCCGATCTGCCGGCTCCAGGAGGGCATCCAATTCGGTGACGCTGCGAAAAGCTCGAGGGATCTGGTTCTTCTTCCGCTGTTGCAGACCAGAGTATACCATCCATTCAACCCCGTCCAAAACCTTTCAGTGACAAAGCCATGGCAGTTCTGCTGCGGATCGCGCGCCCATGTTGGGGCAAGCTTTCTGCACCTGGATTTTCTGGTCGCGTGTCTGAACTATGAAGACTGTGGGCGATACGCCGTCCCAGAAGACACCAAGGAACAAGGCAGCAAGTCGTCGCCTAGCCTGGCCTGATGCTGCTGTTCTCGTCTTCTCCCTGCCCAAGCGAGATGAGTCGCAGTAGATGCATGAATCAATGTGGGCTGTGGAACTCTAATAAAAGATCTTTCTCGATGTCCACACGTGTTGTCTTTCTCCCTGTGTTTCTCGAGATTGCCGCTGCCCAGTTGGCTCTGCTCATCTCACGAACCCTTCACAGGTACACACCACATATATAAACATGGCGTGGTCAGCTGCCTACCACACAGCAGGGACGGAATCGAGCACATGTTTCACCTTAAACATTATTGGACGTCTCTGCTCTCGCAAGACAAGCTACATTATCTAGTACTCCCTCCGATAAATGCATTTTAGTGTGTAAGTTCTACATATACGTCCGTTTCAGAAAAAGACAACATCTTATATTTTGAAACGTACAGTACTACTCCCAGGGGCGAATCTATCAGGTAGGCTTCGTTAGGCTGAAGCCTACCCTCCATTTTTGCTGGAATATGAAAATCTAGATATCGTGGTAGCCATGGATGTAGCTCAAATGACAAAGGGCAGCAGCTAGCCAGGGAAGAAGAGTTGTCGCGCTGGACGCGAACTGCCGATGGGGTAAGCAGCGAACCCAACTGGGCTGGAGTGTGGACAGCAAATGGGCCTATGGAGTGTGGATGTAGAAGTAGTCCAGTACGGGTGGGATCTGGAGCATTCGGGCCTTTTTTTCTTCCGTTATTACACATACACCATAGAATAAAACATAGTATAAGTAGAGCTAATCCAACTAATTCCAAAATCTCAGAAAATCTAATCCAACTAAGCACTTCGTATTCTATAGCACTAATTGATAGGTCAACATGTAACTTTAACCAACTTGAAAACGCTAATCGATAATAGTAAAGTTTAAAATAACATTTTTTGTATTTTACGTAAGAAAAACATAAAGTGGTTAAATTACTGATTGTCAGTGGTATGGTTATTACGAGTTTTTCTCTAAGATTTGAATTAGCGAATAGTTCATTGAGCCCACCCTCCAAATTTATTCTAGATTCGCCACTGACTACTCCTACATGCTATGCCGAGCTTGGCATTTCTTCTCTTCGGTCGGCATCTTCATTGTTCAATGTTGAACACCTCACCTGGTCACATGCACATGATGATGTATTCATCATGCTTGACAGTCACCAGTGGTTCGATCGAGTGATTCATCCCACACTCCGCAAAGGCGCAAACCAGTCTTTATCCATTGTGATGTGTGAAAACTCGAATAATTGTCCTACAACGGCGTAGTAGACCTCATGGATATTAGGGATATTATAACCGGGACATGAGGGAGCTCTCACATGGCCTAGATGTTTCCAGCCGTCTAATCATCAGATGAAACTTTCGCTGGTTGTCCGATTTACTAGCACAGTTGTCCCTAGGGGACGGGTCTCTGTGCATCAAATTAGCGTTTTCCGTTGACTGGGCCAAAAACCGTTGAAGCGGCCCACTCAATTCCCGACCTCCTCGTTCTCACGCCACAACCACAACCCTATCGGAGGCAGCAATGGCAGATTGTCTCCATGGGGATGTCGCCGCCTCGCTCCTAGCCGTGCTGCCGGTACGAGATGGGACCGGGTAGGATGGTCCGCCGGCGCTCCTGGCCTCCCACGCAGCCGCCTCACCCCTCATCGCGCTCTTGGCCCCATGGATTAACAAGGGATGTGGGAGGTACGTGAGATTCGTATCCACCTCCTCTTCCTGCGACCCGCAACCCACTCCTCCCGATATCAACCCTAGGACCGTTCGCGCCTCATCCCCATCCTCTGTTCGCGCAGCGGCTGTGGCTTCCCTTGCCTTCTCACGGTTGGGGGATAAAAGGGGCGATGGCCGCTGACATCGGGTCTGCCCTGGTGGCGTCCTGCGCGCCACTGGGAAAGCCACCTCAACCAGCGGCTGCCGAAAATACTGAACCAAAGATGCCCATGCCGAACGTGTGGCAGCAAGTAGACTTTTAAGATGGTAATTTCTATATACGAGTCATCGTTCGTTATACATTTGATTTCATTCATTTTTCCAATATTATTTAGACTACACCGAAGACCTGTAGTGTTACCAACACATTCTAAAAGATTACCTCAAGTCATGTTGCATGTTTTTTCTAGAAAATGTTGAAATGCTACACAGAACTTCGGTAGAACAGCAAGACCATCTCGCGAGCATGACGTCGTTTCACATATTGCATAAGCATTGCAAGATATATAAAGAAGTTTTCATCTTTATCTCTTTTAGTATTCACACGAAGTCTAAATTACCTGTCCACCTCCTCACCGGAGCAAATTATATCAGATTATATGGACTCTCGGGACTAGGTAGTAGAAAGGATTCCTGCCTAATCCCCTGAAACTATCATGTTTACATGTATCTATTTACCATGGATTAAAGTAGGATCACGTGGATCTGGAAGCTCACACATACGTTGAATTTGTAAACCTTGAAGCTCTTTTTTCTCTGTTCTTGTGCAGGATCCAAGGAAGATCCATAGCACACACACACAGATAAAAGACCTGACTCCTGACCTACCTAATGTATAACGTCATCTTAGCCTTCAGGTGCAATAACATTATTCATTGTATATCTTAAGCCGCCGGAACCAAACAATGTGGTCTGTAAATAGGTTACAAATAGAAGAATGCTATAACATTTGATGTCTACAAATTTGCAAGAACATTGTGTTCCGTCTCTAGCATATGCTCTCTATTTTAAGCATTGTTATGCAAGGTTATTACGATTCATCTAAAATAAGCAAGGAAGCTTATATGGTCATTGTACCTGATAACATGCATGTCCCTTGCAATTTTAGGAATAGAAGACCACCTTTTGTTGTTGCGGCCTCTCATGCCCTCAACACTTTTGGCCGTCGGATACTTGGATTGCTCGTCCTGCGAAGACATGTACCAGACCCTGCCGCCACCATAATGCAACAAGGAGCCGACAGGTATCCATCCCTAATCTTTTAAAGGTAGAAATATGTTCCCAGTATACATGCTTGTTCCGTTGGATATTGCTAAAGGAATGCAGTGTTTATAAGAAATCTAGAATCTTATTTGGCGTGCAGCTATGAAGTTTATTGTTAATTTTTTTGCTGTATTTTGCATTGCTACTAGCTTGCTACAACTTGGTGACACAAGCTCTTCCCTACTGGTTGCAACCAAGGTGAGTAATATTTGGGTTTTCCCAGTAGGCTACCTTTTCTTGATATACATTACTATCTAAGTTAAACGTGATTTTGAATGAAGCAAATGAAAGTGACTTTTTGTAATTATAAGGAAATAAAACCCAATGAAGGGATCATGTAATCTCTTAGTCTATAGTAAACACATTCTGTTAGTAATACTTGTTTTTGGAAAAACACATAAAGATGTCAATTCTCATTTTAATTTGTTAGTTCAACGGTAGAGGTTTCTATAGGATCTGGAATTCTATACTTAACTTGAATTTAAAATCGGAACGGTAGATGCTCATGGGATAGATATTGTTTTTAGTTTTTTGCTTCTAACCTAAACTTAGCCTTTAGTAAAAAGATTTAGTGAATATGTCTTAATGATTGACATAGTGTTTTTTAATGATTGACGGAGTGCCAATGTATCCTCTAGAAAAACCTATAGGAGTAGAACTATTCTTATCAGGTAAATAGCCTAAAGAATCACTGTTTCAGTTGCAGTATGTGGTAGCATTGTTCTATTTGGGTGCTAAGAGGCATTGAATTTCTTTGTGTTAATGGCAAGGATGTGGTACTATACTCAACTTTACACACTCCAAAAATTATCATCTAGCCTATGCTGTATGTCCACAGAGTGCACATTAGTTTGTAGTAAAATAGGATTATTCCAGGCTATATTTAGTTATCTCACATTTTTGGTGCTTATCGGTTTAGGTAGTATTTTGGGGATTTCGAACTATGTTTATGTGTGCACTTTGCCTAATTTATGTATTTGTGTAATTGTATTTACCCGTTCTCTTTTTTGCATAATTATGTCATACTTTGAATGAATAATCTCCCTGGTATCAATGAATGCCATACAATGTTCCTCTTAGTCCTGTTGTCAAATGATTAGTTTAATTTTGGCACTCTGATGTCTTAGATAGCTAACTGGAAATTTTGTTCTAATACGTGTGTTCAGGTGGCAAGATAAAGTCCTCTGGTTGT
The DNA here is from genome assembly GCA_023614405.1 of Avena insularis. NCBI lineage: Eukaryota > Viridiplantae > Streptophyta > Magnoliopsida > Poales > Poaceae > Avena > Avena insularis. The sequence continues at coordinate 607,393,416 of CM042690.1, read as the reverse complement.
GAGCATTTCGCTCCCAAAATAAAATTGCTACTGAATCCAGTGCTCATGTTTATGTTTGTATGAAGACGATTCTTGAACTGATTATTCTGGACATTTGAAGCACAAGGTTACTATTTTCTCCCATTCGTTTACACTGTATATATGATACGCGGGCATATACATCAGTTGGTTTAACAATTTTGGTATGATAATTCAGTGTTAAATGGATACCTTATTTGAACCTAATTTCGTGTTTTCTTCATAGGATTATTCAATCTGTGTTGGCCCTCCGATCCAAATTAATTGACTGAGATTTGTCTAGATTCGGCATTTGGATCGGAGGGTGTATGTATAAGTACCTAATAGTTAGTTCGGATGTATCTTAATTGAATGAGATATGTCTAGATTCAGTTGTATCTATAGATACATCCGAATCTAGACAAATCCCAGTCAATTAATTTGGATCGGAGGGAGTATGTATAAGTACTTAATGGTTAGTTCGGTTGGAGTATGTACTGATGCCTGAATGAATAGGTTTGATTTTTTTTTCATGCCTCTCTATCCATAAATAACTGTACTACTATCTCTTGTCTTAAGTCAAATTTTAAAATTTGACCAACTTTGTAGACAATGTAGCAACATACTTAATGTCAAATCGGTATATTATGAAACAACATTTCAAAACGGATATAATGGTACCAAATTAGTGGCGTAAATGTTGCTACATTTCTCTATGAAGTTAATTAAATTTAACTTAGGATAGAGGCTAGAAGCATTTATAGAGAAATGTAGTTTGGATGGAGGGAGTAGATATATGGAGTTTGGTGTTGTCTTCTCGGTTTTGACACATTGGATATTAGTGTTTATGTTCTTCCGTTGGAGAATAAATATATGAAGCTTCCCTTGATACGAGTATTTTTCACTATGTCAAGATGCTTCGGAAAATGCAGATCATCATGAGACGATTATACTACCGAACTATTTTTCGGAAAATGTTGATTCTCGGTGGTTGTATATTTCTCATATGATAGTTTGTGCTCAGCTCTAGACACATGTAGTCTTGTTGTTACACCTCATACTCAGATATGGCTATTAATAAATTTGTATCACTACTTGTGCCTTGAACATTTGGTAATCATTTATCCATGTGCTTGTGCTTCATAGTACACCACACGTATCTCTATAAACTGATTAAAATCCACTTATATAACTTATCGACATTCATATAGGTTATTGCAAAAAGGACGGGCGCGGCAACGCGCGCCACCATGATCTAGTTCGTGTTACAACCACGCATGATTTTGAGTAAGCATCAAGGCCTTTGATACGTCTCTTTTTCTCCCGGATTTGTATACTTGGATATGGAGCTATGTGCGGTGAGATCAACTTTTCAAATCAATAATAAAAAGAGCGTCGAGGAAATGATCGGCGGCTGTGCATTGACTGCTCGTCAAGCAACTTTTGTTTCCTTCCAAAGTTGCTCCGGCACTTTGTTTGGAAGTGAAAAAGAAAAAGATGCCTGAAAAGTTGCTTCTGTGTGTGTCGCCTACAGAGTTTCCATTGTGAAAAAGATCAAATTGCATTGTCAGTTTGTCACGGCAAAAGACAGACACTGATGTTGTTTGTGCTGACAGGATGTCGCCCCAGGTTATCATGCAGGGTTTTAACCAAAAGCAGTAGCTCCGCCACCGTTACTCCGTTGGAAGGAAGAAAAGTACGGTGTGACGGCCAACGCTAGTTAGTGGTCACCCTCTTACCAGAAAACGACGAAGGCGCCGGTACGTGAAACCCTAGTGCCCTTCTTTCATGCCTTTGATGTCGCCACACCTGCTCTTTCTCCGCCGTCCACGCGAACAGTCGCTACCCGAGGGTGGGCTTTCTCATACAGTGGAAATGACGCTTCACACATGGTGAAATGAGCCCTTCGCTAACCGAAGGTGGGCAATGAGTCTCTACTATGCTGACGGTTCCCGTAATCGTGTGTGATACCACAAACGATTTTGTGTGTTCAACCATCTCGACTTTTCGAGATTGCAAATGATTTGCGCTTCTACCTCGTATGTGCCAATTCACAAAAAAAAAGATCTAGCAGCATGGTTAGTCTAGATATTGCGAACGCTTTCACTGCGATAGTGCTGACCCATGATGGTAGCAGTACATTTATGCAAATACAGTACCAAACCTTAATTTTGTTTTTTGTTTGATTACACGTCAGATACATCATTTATTTATAAACATTTGCAAGATAGCTTCATCAAAAGAGAATATCTATCTATTTCTTGGTTACGTCTTTGACTCAGTGTTGATGATAAATCTTGCAGCGAAGGAAAGTGGAAATCTCTCTACACAAGGCGACAACTTCATATCCTCCAAAGACTAGATGCCACGCGTTGTATCTTTGGCTCTGGTTGGAAGGTTTTTTGTTCCTTACAAAAACATTCTTCAATGTGAGAACATACGTAAGCTAAAGAGAACTAAACTAAATAAGCTAAAGAGGACTAAACTAAACCTTCTCTCACTTTCTTCTTCTTATGCAATGTTACCAAAATAATAACCATATCATGCAAGTATGGAATAAAAACATATTAACATATATGATTATAAACAACCACACTAACATATGTAATTACCTTTATTTAAAAAAAGACCAACACAAGTCGGCCTAATGCATATGTAGATATACATAGTACATAGCCACACTAACAACAAAGTACTTAACAAATCCACCGTGCATTTGTATGGATTAAAAAAGATCAACACAAGGTCGGCCTAATACATATGTAGATCTATATACTACACAACCACACTAATAGGAAAATAATTAACAATTTCACGGTGCATTTGAATGAATTCAAAAGAGCAACACAAGGTCTCACGGCATATGCATATGTAGATCCATATAGTACACAACCATAGTAACAACAAAGTAATTAACAAATCACCGTGCATTTGAAAGGATTATAATTGACTAGCTAGTGCATGTGAAGGATCTAACAACTTTTGGTAGGGAACAACCACGGCTTCGTATACACCTTCCACCGTGCGCAGTAGGTCGGGAGGCTGGCCAGCATCCCATGTCACGTGGATAAAGAAGACGTGCCAACGCAGATGTGGTGCCTCGCCACGTGGATGGACATCTCACGGGAGAATAGCTGATGTAGCGCCTCGCCGATGTTCGTCCGACCAGGTGCGCTTCTCTGGATGCAGATAAGCATAAAATAGGAAGTGGTGGCTGTGTTGAGGAGTGTGGTCATATTCTCTATGCATGGTCCCTTTTTATAAAGGAAGGGTTCCACTAAATGGGCCATGGTGAGCTTTACAATCACACACGCTTCTCCTTCCCGGTAATGTTTGGAAAATTTGCACACACCTATGTGATGACAACCATTTGTGATCATGTAACAAATGGGTTTTCCATGAAGAATCATGCTCGATTTATTGACTATGCCCATATGTGTGTACCAAAACGACGTGAAACTTATTGTTAGCAAAGCTATATTTACCAAACACTGAAATTATGCAACATGAATTAACTAAAGCAAATTTATTGCTAGCAAATCTATACTTACCAACTGTTGGCAAATATAAGCACACAGTACATCTATCACATTAGTTCTCATGAACAAACTACAAAGTTAACTCAGACAAACAGTAGGCACCTTAACACATGAACCCATGCACATTAGAGGAGGGGGTTATAACTAGGAGAACGACATCATTTTCAATGATGAAGTTGAAAACGTAGATTGTTTCCTCTTTCAGTTTAAAGAACTTCAAAACATTAGCCTAGCAAGTCATTAAGATGGACATATTCCTAATCTTGTCCTTATTCAACAAAACATACTTCTCATTCTCGATGAAGTGAGGGCACCATGCATCCATTGGTAGTCCTCATTCCCCTTTAATTCCAAAGTCCAGAAGGTACCACTTTGTGTAGCTCATTGAAAAGTACTAAAAGAAATATAAAATGATGAATATATATATATATTAGGTTATAGTATATAGATTATTTTCAATATATAGGAAATTACAAGTACTAGTGACTAGCTAATTACTTACCATCTCTCTATATCTTTTGAAGACATTTGACTTTTTCATCTAGCAAACCTATAGAGAAATGGAAGGAACACCTTCATGTACTTGCATCCTAATCTGATTGAGTTGTGAATTAGTCATCTCTATGCCATTGCCCCATACGAAGTGATGCTCGAAATTTCCCCTCCACAATTAGGACCTATATACACAAGCATGAAGAATATATATATGGACTAAGTACAACATAATTCAGCTAGTATATAAGTGAACCAAGGATGATATTAATCGAACCTCGATGATAAAGTATATTGCGTTTTTTATGAGTACTACGCGCTCAATGTGACACTTGTCATCGACATTGCTACCACTCGAAAGGTCGATGTAAACACCCTGCTTGGCCATTTACCCTACATCATCATATATGAAACAATGAAAAACCTTATTTAACATTTTGAGCAAAAACAAGAATGTTTAACGGTTTGAGTGAAAACAAGAATATGCCAGCTGATACGTTGCTAACGTATCCATAGTTTTTGATTTTCCATGCTTGGTTTTATCTACTTTCTTATGTTTTGTCCACACTTTGGAGTACTTTTCATATGATTTCTTAGACTAACCTATTAACAAGAGCCACATTGCCAGTTGCCTGTTTTCTGCTGTTTTTGGTTTCAGAAAGTCAGAAAATAAATATTCTCGGAATTGGACAGGACAAAAGCCGAAGTTGATATTTTACCGGAAGATTCACGGAGCCAAAAGGAGAGCCGAAGAGGGGACACAGGGTGGCCACCCCCCTTGGTGCGGGCAACCCTAGGCCGCGCTAGGGCATGGTGTGGGCCCCCTAGCTAGCCACCGACCTCGCCCCTTCGCCTATATATTCCTCCCGATATAGAAACCCTAAATCGTCAATCAGAAATCCACGAAAAGTTCTACAGCGTCGCCGCCACCGAAGGGGAGATTCGGAGGACTGATGACCCACAAGTATAGGGGGTGTATCGCAGTATTTTCCAGGGAAGTGAAACCCAATTTATTGATTCGACACAAGGGGAGCCAAAGAATATTTATAAGCCTTAACAACTGAGTTGTCAATTCAATTTGCACTTTTGAAACAATCTTGCTCACAGCAGTTTATCAGTAGCAACAGTTTTGTAGTAGGAATAGTAAAGCAGCAGAAGTAGTAAAGCAAAGACAGTAGTAACAAAAGCAGTAAATAGTGGGATTCGAGTGTGGTAGGCATAGGGATGGATGGACGGGCGTTGCATGGACAAGACAATTCACATAGCAATCATAACATAGGGCAATTGTAGATAAATAAGATAAAGCACCCAAGTACTAGACAATCCTAGGCATGTGTTCCATATATAGTCATACGTGCTTGCAATGAGAACTTGCACAATATCTTTTGTGTAACATCCCAAAACTTCAATCCAAGAATATCAAAGATCAAATCATCCAAATTTAGGATTAACAAAAACTTTTCCATATTTAAAATGAAAGCATTCATATATGTGTGCATTTAAAATAGGAGTTGTTTGGAATTGCCATGATTGTGTGATCCTTTGCTTCTAAAATGTTTCTTAGGTGATTTAAACATCATCTACATAATTCCCAAACTTTTCCTAAAAGAAATCAAATAAAAAAGAATTAAAATGAAGGAATGGTCATTTGGACCAATTTAACTCTCATGCCTACTTTGGCTATTCCTAGTACTCAATTCTTAACAGAAACAATTATGGATCTTTACACCCCTTGCTAGTACACATAATGAGGTACCAAGGCCCACCTTTTGATCTTCTAAAAACATTCTAGAAACTATTTTAAATGGCAGTTCAAAATTGAATCTAATGCATATGCATAGATCACCCCTATTTCAAAAACCATGTATTTGAGCTCCATTTTCAAAACCCTTGCAACCAGAGCCTACCTAGCACTAGTGGAGATCACCCAAAAAATTTGAACTCAGAATTCAAAACTTTTTTCTTGCGGCCATTTCATCAAACACTTGGCAGGCAGAATCCTAACTCTAATCCTAGCTCACTGTTTTGAAAAGGGTTTTGCCCCCATTTGATCTCTATTTAATCCATCTGTCCCCCTTTGATCAAACCATGCCAATTGCAGCCCATCCCCTATGCCCTAGTGGCCATGCGACGCGCCACCACCTGGCAACGGACCCCTTCCGCGTGAGACAGCTCATACCGGCCAACCAGCAGCAGCAGCCCCCTCGCATCCTTGCAGGCAGCAGAACCAGCCAGCCATGGACCAGCGAGGAGCAGCGCTAGCCCACCACCCAGAAGACCGCGCTTTCTTGCTTAGGAATACATCCCCGGCGTGCAAGCCACCCACTCGCACCATTCGCCGCCCAACCCGCGAGCACCCTAGACCCCGACCCAGAAGAATTCCAGACAGTCCCACAACGCCACCGCTCGCTGGACCCCTTCCCATGACCCCTTTCAAGCGCCACCTCACCCGACCGGCCGCACCCGACCGCTCTCTGCCACAGAGCGCTAGAGCACCGCACGGGGACCGCCCATCGATCGCCATCCCCAGCCATGCCGTAGCTTAGAATGATAGCCATGTCGCCAATTGCCGACCCATCGCTCGGTCGTCGAGCCTATAAAGCCTATAAAGGCCCTCCCAGCACCCAAGACTCACACCACTCCCTCACCTCTCCGAACCTCAACCACCCCTCGAGAGAGCAGGCAACATCTACTTGGAGTGCAGGGCCGCGCCTCTAGAGAAGAAGGGTGTCGTTGATTCGCCACCCAAGCTCCGCCGACCACGCCTCGCCTCGTCTTCCACTGTCTTCACCAAGTTCGCCGACCACTCGCTGGAGCCCTGGTATGCCCCCAGTAGACCCCCACCGAGCCGCTAGGGTTCGAGCTCGTCGGCGACCCGTCCGTCATCGACGACGACCCTCAGCCGTAGATCTAGCCTCTAATCGCACGGTACACGCAATACCATTCGTTTTAAGTGCCACGACCTGGGACCCCACCGGTGAGCCTGTGCAGCTTGTGAGCCACTGGCCGCCCATTTCTTTCTGCAAGCCCGTAGATTCAAATTAGGATTTTTCCTTTTAGCTAGAATATAGTTTCTGTCCAGTGTTTCAAAATTCAATTCTGTGAGTTTGACAAATCCAAATTGCATGAAACTAATTTTGTATGGAAGGTATTGAAATGCTCTGTCCAAGACCGTTGGATTTAATTCATTTAGAGTTATTGATCTTCTAATAAAAATAAGAAGACAGAAGCTTTTGCAACTTGAAACATTTTTATAAAATCAACCAAGTTAGCTTTTGAGTTGATTCCAACTCTCAAAAATCACATTTCATCATATCTATCCAAATATGTAATAATATTAAGGTTTACAGGCAGTGACTTTGGACTAGTACCAAAATAATGCTATATAGGCATTTCTAGTCACTTTAAATCATTAAATAATAAACTTAAACCAAAGTAATATTGATCCAACCTTTAAATCTCATTCCCACATGTTAGAATATGTGGTGAGGACATGTGTCCAGATGATCCCATGTTTTGGTGGTGAATATTAAATTATAGTTAATTTTTCAATGAGTACAAATTACTTTTCCAAAATAAAAAGGCTGAAACTATTGAATTAAACTTATGATGCTTGTGATGATAATAGATCATCAATTGTGTGGATTAGAATACTACTTAGCCTAAGTTAAGTATTGTTTGGTGATTGTGCACTCCCTATGTATTTCTAGACGCTAGTACCGACCAAGCCTTCGAGGAGGAGGAGTTCTACCAAGAAGAAGAAGAAGAAGAAGAAAACTTCAACCACTGCACCAACAAAGGCAAGCTATAAGTGGCAAGCTAACCCTTGAAAACATGCTTTAGTAAGCTAGTGTGGCAAGCTAGAATAAAACTAGATAGTTTAGTAAGGATGCCTTAAGCATACCTTGATCACACCCCCTTAGCTTACACCAAGTTCTTTAATTAATTTTGAAGGTAGCATAAAGAGTATAAAACTTGACCTAATTAGAAACCCTTAGATGTCATCCTATGGCATGAGATTGATCCCACCTTTCCACCTTAGTGAACACTCTTAACCTAGTGTTTTAGAATAGATCAAACTTGAGTCATTTTAGATGGGAACACTTGGTGAAAATGAGTTATGAAAACCTTGGAATGATGAGTCATTCTATTGAGATGTTTTGACATGTGTTGAGAAACACAATTGGTTTATGATGATGAAAATGATGAGGCATGAGCCTTAACCCTTTTTATAAAACTGATGGTTGGATTCGGATGCGATACCATTCCAAATTTACTGTACAACCACATTACCTGAATTGGGTAAGGCTTAGCTGGAAATTTATATGCATTAGTATTAGTTCCCTCACGGGAGAGGTTTGAGCTGAGGCTACCTCTCAATGTTGTCCACCTATGCAGTGCCCAAGATGACTGATGGTCATGGTTGGGAGGCCATGCTCATAGGAGAGGTGCTTGTACTAGGGTGTGTAAAGGGAAGGTTATGTTTGATTATCTGCATACCAAGTATGATGATTCGGTTATCCCGACGGATGTATCGAATCTTGTGGTGAAAGTGTACCACCGCAGAGTGTCAAACTATTGAATAGCAGCGTCATGATTATGGACGATTGGAATGGCCATACTGTTTCGTTGTCAGATGTTTTCTAAATAACTTGAAATGAATGATGAGCCTTGACTTGACCACAATAGGGTTGTGTAGATGAAAATAGCTTCCCAACTTAAGTGATTCTAGACTTTTATTTTATCTTTTCTTGTTTCAGAACTCAGCTTAGGTTTCAAACTTAACTTGATAGTTATTCTTTCAATTCTGTACTTTAACTTAGAATCATAACCCTTGCTAGTAGTAGTTTGCGAGTACTTAAAGAGTACTCATGGCTTTTGTCCCTGGCTATTATCATGGCCAGACTATGAAGGAGATTATCAAGATGATGGTCAGCAGGACGGCTATGATAACTAGGACTATCTGCCTTCGTCAGCATTGCCTGTGCCTCTAAAGATGGACCCCACCGCTACGCTATCGTTTATTTCCGCTGCTTGTTGTATTAAAGACTGGATCATGAGATCCTTATTTGTGTAAAACCTTATGTATGGTTTGTAATGGATGATGTACTATGATATCCAATCCGTTATGTCTCGCAAAAATGGTAATCCTGGGATTGCGAGGTATGGCATAACGGGCATCTGGGATTAAAAATCCGGGTGTTGACAAGTTGGTATCAGAGCCATCCTGACCATAGGAGACCCTAGTTAGAATGGACGTCCAAACCAAAAACTTAGCTTCAAAACCAAAGTGAGTATTTATAAAAAAACTATTTCCCCTCTTACCCTTGTGAACTCATTCTTTCTCAAAAATACATGTTCCTCAAAATTCTTACATTACTACTTAAAATTTGACACACTTGATCACATCACTAATTTCCTCATCCTAAATTCTTGTAGATGGAGACTCAGTTCAGCAAGTTTTACCAGTTGGGAAACGGAGGTCACCGATCTTGAGAGGATCTGGATTCACTGTCAGAATTTCTGGGACGCCCACATCCGGAGTTTCTTGGAGCTCAACTTCCAGGACCCCCAGGAGGAGACCTACAATGGCTAGTCACCACAGATCTTCGAGGGAGCATTGAAGCACCAACTTCTGGAAGAATTCAGTTCTCAGTGAGAGAGAACAACTGGCTAGATGGATTATCCAGGGCAATGCATGAAGCTCTCGCACGTCTATGTGCCCTTAGCGTCAACAAGATTCAAGGAACCCATTTTGCCCACTATGCAAGACGTGACTTCACGGGAATGCCAATGGAGATGCCAAGTCACCCAGAGTTGAAGCGTCAAGTGGAGAACCTTGACCTCTTGCTTCATGACCGACAGCAGGAACTGGACAATGCCAGAGAGTTAGCCAACCAGAACCGTGCAATTGCCGACCAGAAGGCCCAGACTTTCGCCGCTTTCGTCCAAGATCGCCATCTCTTCGTCGCCCGGCAAAGAAGGATCGCACCATCGCCTGCCTTCGCAAGAAGGTGGCCGACCTCGAAGATTGTCAAGGAGCAGAAGCTCAGCTTGCCGCCAAGGAAGAAGATGGCGAGGTGAAGACATCCAGGAGATGTGGATTCTTACCAAAGAACGATGGCGATTTTACGGCGAGAGGATCTTGTGGACTTCTACACTGATGATGAAGACTCCGACTTCATTGACGATGAGTAGATGCACTAGAGCACTATCGTAGCATGAGATGTATCATCCCATTGTATCGTAGTTTGCAGAATGGTTCTTCAAACCATCTGTTTTCCCCTTTTGCTTGTTGTGGTGTGTGTTGTATTGTGTGCTTGCTTGCATGAATGAGAAGGAAGTTAGTTGACCTGAGTATAACTCAAAGTTGTAGCTTTGAAAACTCAAAACCCTGAACCTTATAATTTCCCTCTTACCCCTATATCTATCTCAATCTTCAGATGACTCATGGAAACCAAGGAGGGAGCAGCTCATCGCAGGACCCAATGCTGCAGATCTTGCAGAATCACATCGCGGACCGTGAAGCAAGGTAGGCGTCAAGCCAACTTAGCGACATTGCAGCAGATCGCCCAAATGGCTCTCAACAACCAAGGACATGGAAATCAGGATCACCATGGATCTAAACTCAAAAACTTTCAGAACACCAATCCCCCAATCTTCAACCAATCTGAAAACCCATTAGATGCTGATGACTGGTTACAAACCATGGAAAACAACCTAGAAGTTGCAGGAGTTGATGAGAATGAGAAAGTTCTCTTTGCCACTCACTATCTGGCGGGAGATGCAAGAGCTTGGTGGAATAGCATCCGCAACATGCACCATGGCTAGGTGATGACCTGGGAAGCATTCAAGGTCAAGTTCAGCCGCACCCACGTGCCGCAAGGTCTTGTCAACAGGATGAGAGATGAATTCCGTGAACTGAAGCAAGGAAGATTGACTGTAGTAGAGTACCGTGACAAATTCTTGTCACTTGCCAGATATGCACCGGATGAAATCAACACGGAGGCCAAGAAGAAAGAGAGATTCTTAAATGGACTACATGATGAGATCTGATCGTCCTCGTCAACATCCGTTTCGAGGATCTTGAAGAGCTAGTCGACTCGCCATTCAGATGGAAGGGAAGATTAACCAGCAAGCGACAACCGCAAGCGTCGTATGATGCAGCGGATCCGAGTCACGAAGTACCGTCCCAACCCCTCACTAGGATATGCACCAAGGAACAACCGACCCCCAAATTCTCGCCCAAGCTACCCCAACCGTAGTGGAGGAAATGTGAAGCCCGGAGGAAACAATCACAACTCCGGCAACGCCAACAACTTCAACCGTGCCCCTCCCAAGAGCAACAACAACAACACGCTTCAGGCTGGCAGCAATCTTGTACTGTTGCAATCAAGGACAAGTCCCATCACTTGTTTGAGTGTGGAGTGAAGGGTCACTACTCCAATGAGTGTCCCAAGAAGGCGCCACCAATGCCCCGTGAATGCCCCACCAGAACAGCGTCGTGTTCAACCAGCAGAGATTTGCCCTAGGGAACCCGCAGACAATCAAGAACGGTCGTCTCTTCCACATGAACGCAGAAGAAGCCGGGAAGCACCGGATGTAGTGTTGGGTATGTTTTACGTCAACTCAGTTTTAGCGAGTATTGTTTGATTACGAGCATCGCATTCATTTGTCACCGAAGAATTTGTATGCACTAGTAAGATTCGCCCAACCAACCTAAAGCATGTCATGATAGTTCAAATCCCCGGTTCAACTACAAAAGCTAGAAAATTTTGCAAAGATGTACCTATCAGAATACATGGGATAGATTTTTATGTCAACCTAATTGTACTTGGAACCAAATGTTTGGAAGTAGTACTAGGTATGGACTGGATGTCAAGGCATAAAGGACTGATAGACTGTGCTAAGAAAGCCATCACCATGACGATAGTTACGAGTAAGTAGAACATATCTCTGAAACCTTACCGTCAATTCAAATGCAACAAAAGTGTAGCCACCTACCATTGACCAAGTCGAGTAGTCGTGAATACCCCGATGTATTCCCAGATGAATTGCCAGGTATGCCCCCGGATAGGGATATAGAGTTCATTATCGAACTAATCCCCGGAACCGGACCTATAGCCCAGAGACCCTATACCATGAACCCCTCAGAATTAGTAGAACTGAAGAAGCAGTTGTATGCCATGTTAGCAACCGGCTTGATTCAGCCAAGTGCATCGCCATGGAGATCACCAGTGTTATTTGTCGACAAGAAAGATGGAGGCAACCGTCTATGTACAGACTACAGAAAGTTGAATGATGTCACCATCAAGAACAAGTACCCCTTGCCAAAGATAGAGGATCTATTTGATCGTTGATTTGAGCTCGGTATTCTCAAAGATTGATCTTAGGACTGGTTATCACCAACTTAAGATTCGTGCAAAGGATATTCCGAAGACCGCATTTACTACTCGCTATGGTTTATACGAGTATACGGTTATGTCTTTTGGATTAACCAATGCCCCTGCTTATTTCATGAATCTCATGAATAAGATCTTTATGAATTTCTTAGATAAGTTTGTAGTCGTGTTTATCGATGACATCCTTATCTACTCCAAGTCAGAAGAAGAGCATGAGCAACATCTGAGAATCATCCTAGAAACCCTGAGAGAGCATCAGTTATATGCCAAGTTCAGCAAGTGCGAGTTTTGGCTGAAAGAAGTAGGATTCCTAGGACATATTGTGTCTGCCGGAGGAGTCTCTGTTGATCCCAGCAAGATCAAAGATGTCGAAGAATGGGAAGCCCCAACCAATCAAACCCAAGTTCGTTCATTTCTCGGATTAGCGGGATATTACCGCAAATTCGTAGAAGGATTCTCGAGCATAGCCCGACCAATGACCCAATTATTGAAGAAGGACAAGAAGTTTGAATGGACAGACAAGTGTGAAGCCAGTTTCCAGGAGCTGAAGAAGAGATTGATATCAGCCCCAATTTTGATCATGCCAGACATCAAGAAGCCGTTTGATGTATATTGTGATGCATCCAAGATTGGTCTAGGATGTGTATTGATGCAAGAGGGCAAAGTCATCGCGTATTTGTATCGACAACTGAAGCAGCATGAGCAGAACTATCCGACCCATGATCTTGAGCTAGCAGTTGTGGTTCTAGCGTTGAAGACATGGCGTCATTATTTGATGGGTAATCGCTGTGAGATTTACTCCGATCATAAGAGCTTGAAGTATATCTTCACCCAGAAGGAGTTGAATATGAGGCAAAGAAGATGGATAGAGTTAATCAAGGATTATGACCTTGACATTCACTATCACCCCGGCAAAGCCAATGTGGTAGCGGATGCTCTTAGGAGGTTACCGTGTAGGCTTAACACCATGATCAAAGAGAAGCAACCAAGTTTGTATGAGGAGTTGGAGCAGTTCAGGACTGAGTTAGTTAGCAAAGGATTCCTAGCTAGCATTGAACTTCAACTCACTTTGATTAGCCAAATCAAGGAAGCCCAGAAGGGGAATGAAAGTATCGACGGAATCAAACGTCAGACAGGTAGTGCAAAGTACCGGATTCACGAAGGCGAAGAAGGTGTCTTGTGGTACAAGGGACGATTCTGTACCAAGCAGATTCGGAGCTGAAGGAAATTATCATGAAGGAAGCTCATGATACTCTTTATTCTATCCACCCCGGAGGAACAAAGATGTATCAGGATTTGAAAGAGCAATTTTGGTGGCACAAGATGAAGAGAGAGATCGGAAGCTACATCGCCAAATGTGACATTTGTCAAAGAGTCAAAGCGGAGCATCAGAGACCTGCAGGATTGTTGCAACCATTGCATATTCCAGAATGGAAATGGGATTCCGTCGGAATGGACTTTATCACCGGTTTACCTACTTCTAGTAGGGGAAATGACTCAATCTGGGTCATAGTTGATAGACTATCCAAGGTAGGCCACTTCATACCCGTCAAGACAACCTACCAGAGTGCAAAGCTAGCAGAGTTGTACATTGCTAGAATTGTTAGTCTGCATGGAACCCCCAAGACCATCGTATCAGATCGAGGAACTCAGTTTACTTCAAGATTTTGGCAGAAAGTTCAGGAAGGTTTAGGAACCAAGTTGAATTTCAGTACCGCTTATCACCCGCAAACAGATGGACAGACTGAGAGAGTCAACCAGATCTTGGAGGATATGCTTAGATATTATGTGTTGGAATACGGATCAAAATGGGAAGACTGCCTGCCCTTCACAGAATTCTCATATAATAACAGTTATCAAGCTAGTTTGCAGATGGCACCCTTTGAATTCCTATACGGAAGAAAGTGTCGTACCCCTTTGAATTGGTCGCAAGTAGGAGAGAGTCAGATCTTTGGACCCGACATTCTCCGAGAAGCAGAAGAGAAAGTTCACAAAGTTCGTGAGCACCTCAAGACCGCCCAATCCGCATGTAAGAGTTATCTTGACAAGAGAAGAAGAGACCGACTTTCAATGTCGGAGATTTCAGATATCTCAAGGTTTCACCATTGAAGGGAACTCAACGCTTTAGTCTGAAGGAAAGTTAGCTCCAGATATATCGGACCTTTCAAGATTACGAACCGAGGAGAAGTATCGTATCAACTGAAGCTGAAGAGATGTCAGCCATCCACAATGTGTTCCATATCTCGTTACTTCGCAAATGCTTGGAAGTGCCTGAGAAGACCGAAGTTTTCAAGAATATCGATCACAGAGCAGTGGAAATCAACAATGACCTGACCTATCAGGAAGTGCCCATTCGTATCTTAGAAGAAGCCTACAGAACCACCAGGACCAGGAGTATCAAGTTTCTCAAGATTCAGTGGAGCAACCATACCGAGGAGGAAGCCACTTGGGAGCGCGAGGATTACATTAGGACAGAGTTCCCAGATCTCTTTAGTTCCTAGTTTTCTTGTAAATGTCGGGATGAGATTTTATTTAAGGGGGGAAGGTTTGTAACATCCCAAAACTTCAATCCAAGAGTATCAAAGATCAAATCATCCAAATTTAGGATTAACAAAAACTTTTCCATATTTAAAATGAAAGCATTCATATATGTGTGCATTTAAAATAGGAGTTGTTTGGAATTGCCATGATTGTGTGATCCTTTGCTTCTAAAATGTTTCTTAGGTGATTTAAACATCATCTACATCATGCCCAAACTTTTCCTAAAAGAAATCAAATCAAAAAGAATTAAAATGAAGGAATGGTCATTTGGACCAATTTAACTCTCATGCCTACTTTGGCTATTCCTAGTACTCAATTCTTAACAGAAACAATTATGGATCTTTACACCCCTTGCTAGTACACATAATGAGGTACCAAGGCCCACCTTTTGATCTCTAAAAACATTCTGGAAACTATTTTAAATGGCAGTTCAAAATTGAATCCAATGCATATGCATAGATCACCTATTTCAAGAACCATGTATTTGAGCTCCATTTTCAAAACCCTTGCAACCAGAGCCTACCTAGCACTAGTGGAGATCACCCAAAAATTTTGAACTCAAAATTCAAAACTTTTTTTCTTGCGGCCATTTCATCAAACACTTGGCAGGCAGAATCCTAACTCTAATCCTAGCTCACTGTTTTGAACAGGGTTTTGCCCCCATTTGATCTCCATTTAATCCCTCTGTCCCCCTTTGATCAAACCATGCCAATTGCAGCCCATCCCCTATGCCCTAGTGGCCATGCCAAGCCATGCCGAGCACCACCCTGGCCGGCCAACCTTGCAACCGTCGCAGCAGACCACTCCCCCTTCCCTCGCCATGTCTAGGAGGTAGCCAACGCCGCACCGCCCCTCTCCGTCCCTTGCCCGAGCCAAGAGCAGTCGTGGACCACCGAGGAGAAACCGCGCCCAGTGCCACCAGACCATGCCGACGTCGCCCCAGAGCGAGCCCTATCCCCGCGTCCACAAGCCACCACTCGACACCAGCCCGCGCCCACCGCTCCGCCTCGACCTAGAGAACACCCCAGACACCTCCGTTCGCCGCCTAAAGCCCCACAGCCACTGCTCGCCGTGCACACAGCCGCTTCGGCCGCGCAGAGCGCCACCTCACCCCGACCGCATGCCACCGCCCCTACGGCCGCATTGAAGCGCTAGAGCACCGCCAGGGGACCGCCCATCGATCGCCATCCCCAGCCATGCCGCTAGCTCGCGGTAGCCATGTCGCCACCGTCGACCGCCCATCCCGCTCGGTCTCACCGTCGAGCCTATAAAAGGAGCCCTCCCCAGCACCCAAGACTCACACCATTCCACTCCCCTCACCTCTCTGAACCTCAACCACCCCTCGCCGGAGCAAGTGGAGCAGCAGCTCGCCGGAATTGCAGCCGGAGCCGCCGCCTCTAGAGAAGAAGGGTGCCGTTGATTCCGGCCACCCCAAGCTCCGCCGCGACCACGCCTCGCCTCGTCGTCGTCTTCCACTTTGTTCGCCCGCATCGCCGACCCCGCTGGAGCCCTGGTACGCCCCATGAGACCCCACCGAGCCGCTAGGGTTCGAGCTCGGCGACCGTCCGTCGTCGTCGGCGACCCTCGGCCGTAGATCTAGCCTCTAATCGCACTACCACGTCTTGGCGTTTGCGTTTTAAGTGCCACTGACCAGTGGGACCCCCTGTCGATTGAGCCTGTGCCGCAGTAGCGCCACTGGGCCGCCCATTCCTTTCCTGCAAGCCCGTAGATTCAAATTAGGATTTTTCCTTTTAGCTAGAATATAGTTTCTGTCCAGCGTTTCAAAATTCAATTCTGTGAGTTTGACAAATCCAAATTGCATGAAACTAATTTTGTCTGGAAGGTATTAAAATGCTCTGTCCAAGCCCGTTGGATTTAATTCATTTAGAGTTATATATCTCTCCTAATAAAAATAAGAAGACAGAAGCTTTTGCAACTTGAAACATTTTTATAAAATCAACCAAGTTATCTTTTGAGTTGATTCCAACTCTCAAAAATCACATTTCATCATATCTATCCAAATATGTAATAATATTAAGGTTTACAGGCAGTGACTTTGGACTAGTACCAAAATAATGCTATATAGGCATTTCTAGTCACTTTAAATCATTAAATAATAAACTTAAACCAAAGTAATATTGATCCAACCTTTAAATCTTATTCACACATGTTAGAATATGTGGTGAGGACATGTGTCCACATGATCCCATATTTTGGTGGTGAATATTAAATTATAGTTAATTTTTCAATGAGTACAAATTACTTTTCCAAAATAAAAAGGTTGAAACTATTGAATTAAACTTATGATGCTTGTGATGATAATAGATCATCAATTGTGTGGATTAGAATACTACTTAGCCTAAATTAAGTATTGTCTGGTGATTGTGCACTCCCTATGTATTTCTAGACGCTAGTACCGACCAAGCCTTTGAGGAGGAGGAGTTCTACCAAGAAGAAGAAGAAGAAGAAAACTTCAACCACTACACCAACCAAGGCAAGCTATTAGTGGCAAGCTAACCCTTGCAAACATGCTTTGGTAAGCTAGTGTGGCAAGCTAGAATAACACTAGATAGTTTAGTAAGGATGCCTTAAGCATAGCTTGATCACACCCCCTTAGCTTACACCAAGTTGTTTAATTAATTTTGAAGGTAGCATAAAGAGTATAAAACTTGACCTAATTAGAAACCGTTAGATGTCATCCTATGGCATGAGATTGATCCCACCTTTCCACCTTAGTGAACACTCTTAACCTAGTGTTTTAGAATAGATCAAATTTGAGTCATTTTAGATGGGAACACTTGGTGAAAATGAGTTATGAAAACCTTGGAATGATGAGTCATTCTATTGAGATGTTTTGACATGTGTTGAGAAACACAATTGGTTTATGATGATGAAAATGATGAGGCATGAGCCTTAACCCTTTTTATAAAACTGATGGTTGGATTCGGATGCGATACCATTCCAAATTTACCGTACAACCACATTACCTGAATTGGGTAAGGCTTAGCTAGAAATTTATATGCATTAGTATTAGTTCCCTCACGGGAGAGGTTTGAGCTGAGGCTACCTCTCAATGTTGTCCACCTATGCAGTGCCCAAGATGACTAATGGTCATGGTTGGGAGGCCATGCTCATAGGAGAGGTGCTTGTACTAGGGTGTGTAAGGGGAAGGTTATGTTTGATTATCTGCATACCAAGTATGATGATTCAGGGTTATCAATGACAAATGTATCGAATCTTGTGGTGAAAGTGTACCACCTCCAGAGTGTCAAACTATTGAATAGCGTCATGATTATGGACGATTGGAATGGCCATCTTTGTTTCGTTGTCAGATGTTTTCTAAATAACTTGAAATGAATGATGAACCTTGACTTGACCACAACAGGGTTGTGTAGATGAAAATAGCTTCCCAACTTAAGTGATTCTAGACTTTTATTTTATCTTTTCTTGTTTCAGAACTCAGCTTAGGTTTCAAACTTAACTTGATAGTTATTCTTTCAATTCTGTACTTTAACTTAGAATCATAACCCTTGCTAGTAGTAGTTTGCGAGTACTTAAAGAGTACTCATGGCTTTTGTCCCTGGCTATTATCATGGCCAGACTATGAAGGAGATTATCAAGATGATGGTCATCAGGACGGCTATGATAACTAGGACTATCTCGCCTTCGTCGACATTACGTGCCTCTAAAGATGGACCCCACCGCTACGTTATCGTTTATTTCCGCTGCTTGTTGTATTAAAGACTGGATCATGAGATCCTTATTTGTGTAAAACCTTATGTATGGTTTGTAATGGATGATGTACTATGATATCCAATCCGTTATGTCTCGCAAAAATGGTAATCCTGGGATTGCGAGGTATGGCATAACGGGCATCTGGGATTAAAAATCCGGGTGTTGACATTTTGTCCTGCCATCCCGTTTGCAGCGGGGCCTCTAGGGAACTACTGGCAATTAAGGTGCTCCTTTTAATAGAGCACCGGAGCAAAGCATTAACACTCCATGAACACATGTGATCCTCACATCAAAGCCTTTCCCTTCCGGTTATCCCGATTTCTGTCACTTCGGGGCCATAGGTTCGGGACAACAACATGTGTATATAACTTGCAGATAAGACCAAGAACAATACTATCATAATGAATCAATAACATGTTCAGATCTGAGATCATGGCACTCGGGCCCTAGTGACAAGCATTAAGCACAACAAGTCGCAACAAAGTCATAAAACACTAATAAAAGATACTAGGCACCATGCCCTAACAATCTGATGCCATTACATGAACGATCTCATCCAATCCCTACCATCCCCATAGCCTACAACGGGGGATTACTCACTCATAGATGGGGGAAACATGGATGGTCGATGGAGAAGCGATGTTGATGATGATGGCGATGATCTCCTCAATTCCCGTCCGCAGGTGCCATATGAGTTTGGTGTGTTGTGGAATCTGGTGGTGGCGGCGGAGCGGAACTCTTTTTGGAAAAACGTCGAACCTCCCGAAGTTTTTAGGTCAGAAGGCTCCTTATAGGCGAAGAGAGAGGCCGAGGGGGTGCTTGGGGGGCCCACACCACCCCATGGCGCGGCCTGGCCTGGCCCGCGCCACCAGGTGGTGTGGCCACCCTAGGGCTCTTCTCCGTCTCGTATTCTGGCTCCTGGAGTCTTCGGGTGAAATAGGATTTTTGGCATATTTTCCGGATTTTTCACGATAGTTGATTTTCTGCACAAAAAGTAGACACCAAGGCAATTCGCTGAAAACGAGTGTCGATTCGCATTAGTTGCATCCAAATCACACAAGTATAGAGGAGAAACAATAGCAAAAGTGTTCGGGAAAGTAGATACGTTTTGGACGTATCACTCCCCCCAAGCTTAGCTTACTGCTTGTCCTCAAGCAATTCAGTTGAAAACTGAGTGCGATAAAAGAACTTTCACGAACACATTTGCTTCATATGATGTAAATATTCTCAGCAATGTGATCAACTACTTAGATAATCCGTAATAAAGAGTATGCAACTGAGTCTACTTAATAGTCATTGCAAGCTATGAAGAGATTCCAACTCAAGAATAATAAGTAGCATAAAGCACGAACATAAGCAACATTACAATGCTCATAAAAAGGTATGATAGAGTGGTATCTCGCTTGCCTTTGATTATGAATGTCCAGGCACCTCTGAAGTTCAAGTGATGACTAGAAGTAAAGATATCAAGAATTCAAGCATCAAAGTCATAACACAAATAATCAAGTATTGGAACAAACACAAAGAATGACAACTAAGCTCTCAAGAAGGTGCTCGGAGAATAAGTGGAGACTCAACAAGTAGAAGAAAAGGTTTTGAATAATTTGAAAGGCTTCTAAATGCTGAAAGTATGGTACTCGTTAGCTTTGAGCTCTCATTGCCCCTATCATAAGCATCTTTAACGTGGTTAAGGTGAAAGTGAGGTCCAATTTGAGTTATATGCTTGACAGACTATAAAATGAAAATCACAAGTCCCTTGAGTACGAGGGTCGCTCCTCATGCTACTCAACTTTAGTTACCGGTAAGTTCTTGTCATCGTAAGTATGTGCGTATCATTGAGAACCGCCAACGGGGTACCCCTTGCCCAATGATACGGAAGAATCCCCATATCAAAATGACAAGGCAAGCAGACAATGAGTATCTCAACAATCTTCTTATTTACCATGGGAAAATGGTGTTTTTTTCTCTCTTTCCTCTTTTCATAAATCTCTGTTTTTTTTTCTTTTTCTCAATAGCTATAACTCTCTTTTTTTTATAAGAAGAATGCTTCATAGATATCATTATGGTTACACTGCAGGTTTCCACCATGTCAGCATGGATTAGACCAGCGGCCCAGGCGTTTCTCTAACACACATACATAACTCCATGGACTTACAAGCTCCCCTTTTATTTCACACCGACGACATTCGCAAACAAAAGAGCAAGGTATCAACTGGGTATATATTTACAAGTGTTGAAAGCGTTCCCCGTGACAACACGATTCTGCTAATCCCTAGCCTATAATTTGCAAGCATATAACTTTCATGGAGAGTTCACAATGGTTCAGGTTTATTAAGTGCGGAAAATAAAGTGTGCCATCAAGTTCGTGAGAGCTTTACTAACTAATTTTCCCATAACAAGCAAACATTTTATTCGGAAGAAAACAAGGCATAATGAATATGCACGGGGGTAGCAAGTGATGCTAATAGGTAGGTATGGTGGACACTTTGGAAATATTTGGTTTAGGGAGTTGGAAACATGAGTAAAACACTCAGTGGAAGTGAAGGCTAGCAATAGTAAGGGAGCGACAAACGAGAGAGCAATAGCTGTCATTATCATGCTTGCAACAAAACAGGACTACTCATGGCATGAAAGTGATTCAAGATCCTCAAGGCAAAATAATTCATCAAGGCTTAACTGGTTATTACAGTCATGTGCATGCGTGAGCATGTGCCAAGTCAATCAAATGAAACATTCAGAGGAGGATACCATGGTGCCATACCAATTTATGAATAGAGCAATGCAAGCAAACATTCATGAGACATGCTACAAACTATTAGTGAGATGGAGCTAATCATAAGAAAGCAAGAACTACTAAGCATCCAAAGAAAACATACACTCTACATGAACAGACTAAGCACGCCCACAGTGATGAGTATATGTACAAAAATGAAAATAAATAGAGTTCGTTACCAGCCTCTTACCACGCCTCAAGTTATCATCGATCCTCATTATTGCTCTTCACTTGTGTGGCTTGAATAATAATATGAAACCAATAATCCACTGAGAACTGCCGAACCCTGTAGCAAACTTGCAAAAACCAAAGAAGAACGACAAATATTTTTGGTGTTTTCGATTTCTAAATAAGAACCAAAAGAGAAAAACAAGCAAAGCAAAATCTTTTTGGGTTTTTCGAATAGTTCAAACAAAGCGAAAAGGGAAAATAAAACCAAGGCAAAAAGAAGAAGCAAACCAAAGAGAAACAACAAAAATATTTTTGGTCTTTTTGTGTTTTTAGAAAGCAAAAGCAAAGAAGAACGAAAACTAAAAAGAGAACGAAAACATGAATATACAAAGTACCAACACAACATGACATGGAGATGAGTGCGGTGTCGGCATACCTCCCCCCAAGCTTAGGCTTTTGGCCTAAGTGGGTATCAATCCCAAGCTGGCCAGGATGAAGTATCACAGGGGTACGATGAGGAGGTACCCTCGTCCTGGTGCAAGCCCGAGTACGCCCCTCCGTAATGTGCGGAGTAATCATAGGCGGGCGCATCCTCCTGGTGCTGCTCGTGGAAACCCAACAAGCGAAGCTGCTCGTCCACCTCCTCCTTGGAGCGCGACCACGGTCTCCTGTCAACACTAAACAAAGCAGTCTGTGGCAAAAGGATCTCCCTTTCATCCCCGTCAGTGAAAAGCATCCTATATACTAGATTGTTCAAATGAGAGGTAGCAGTGACAAAATGATGAGTTTTCATTGGAAACAAGGTCGAGCCTCTGTGGTGCTAACATAGCATCATCGGGATCCACTGAAAGGCCTAATGAATTGACTACATGCTAGGCAATGATGCCCCCATAGATAGGCCCCCTAGCAGCTAGGCGGCGAGCAATAAGCGAGCCAAGATTGTACCGAGTATCATTGTTGAGCGCAGCAGCAAGGAAAGCTAAGTGATAGTTGGAGATATTACTAGTGTTCTCCCTACCCAATACGCTAGTGGCAAGATAATATGCAAAGTATCTAAGAGCAGGGAGTTGGATATTTCTTATCTTTCCGCGCTGCGCCACGTGGTCATCATCATTGGTCACCCCTCGGTAAAGCTCCAACAAATCAGCGGGTCGCCCTTGAATTTTCTTCACGGTCCCTGTCATACGCACACCTACAATACTGCAAAATCAGTCCAAAGGCATGGTGAAGGGCATATCATAGATTTTAAAAGAGACAGTAGATTGATAGGATGTGTTAGTAAATGAGAAGCTCTCAACAAAAGTTTTGGTGAGCATAGCGTACTGTGCACTCTCATCTTGCATATAAGAGGTCAAGCCAACCCTCTCAATCAGTAGCAAGAAATCATCAAGAATACCTGCAGCCTGCAAGAAAGTAAAACAAGGAAAAGAGGATGGGTGAGCATCTCCATCATCCCTTTCACTGCCAATACGTGTTGCAATGAGGTCTTCATTGTATGAAGGCCTAGCTTGAGAGGCTGTTCTTGAGGGCCTCAACCTCCTAGGTGCATCATTCTCAAATATCTCTCCAAAAGTGTGGTTGTTCATGCTTGGTATTCTGAAATTTAAACACCTATCAAACAAGTGATTGCAAAGTAAATGTAATAAAAGATTCCACTCATAGGGACTTGCAAGAGGCCTAAACATGCATCAAAACTATATCTCTAAGCATCAAACAAGCTTACATGCTCTGATAACCAGTCACCTACAATAGCAAAATACTCAACATATAATCCACTAAACACAAATCTACTTGGACAAGGGGAGGAGTCACATACCAGGGAACAAATGCTCCAAATTTCAGCAAGAAAGATGGGCTGAGCAAGGAGATCGAAGAAATCGAGAGCAAGCACAGAAAGAACGTGATTTTGAGCTATGAACTGGAGCTTACTCGGGAGAGAGAAGAAAGTGGCAGGTGAGAGAAGTAGTAGGGGGCCAGGGGTGGCCCACACCAGGGCATGGCGCCACCCAGGGCTGGCCGCGCCACCACATGGTGTGCCCGCCTGGTGGGCCCCCCTGGTACCTACCAGGTAATCCTCTGCCCCTTTTTTCACGTAAAAACTTAATATGAATTTTTTGGAATTTTTCGAGACACTTTATTTTTGGGCTTTTTTCAGAAATAGAAGAATGATTTTTCTGACAGACAGATTTTTTTTCTTTTGGAAACATGATGTAAGGACAAAAAAAGGCTAGAACTACAGAAGTTCTAGCATGCAAGCAACTAACAACACAAAGAAAACTAAACGAAAGCAAAAACTAAAATGCAAAGGATAGAAATAAACAGAGATAATCATAATGAAAACATTGTTTTGTTCAATGGAATCCTTTTGTTAGCAAGGTTGATCAAGTCTTGCTACCAAAACAATTGCATATGAGACAAAACTTTGTACTCCACTAATGATTATGTTACCTCAACCTTGATAGCAATGGTCCCAATCATAATAGTTTCAAATTTTTCTTTTGGTATGGGACAATATATTTCTCCAACTTGAATGCCTTCAACATGTTCAATTGAATTTAAGCCATAAGTCCTTTCAATCTTCTTGGGGAAATAGACAGTATGTTCCTTGTCATTAACATTGAAGGTCACCTTTCCTTGATTACAATTAATAACAGCTCCTGCAGTATTAAGAAAAGGTCTCCCAAGAATAATAGACATATTATCATCTTTGGGCATTTCAAGCACAACAAAATTAGTTAATATCAAGCAATTGTGAGCCACCTGAATAGGTACATCCTCACATATACCCACAGGAATAATGGTAGATTTATCAGCCATTTGCAAAGATATATCAGTTGGTATCAATTTTTCAAGCTGAAGCCTCTTATAGAGAGAGAAAGGCATAGCACTAACTCCAGCTCCCAAATAACACAAAGCAGTTCTAACATAACTGTTCTTAATAGAGCAAGGGATAGTTGTAATCCCTGGGTCTCCAAGTTTCTTAGGAACCTTACCATTGAAAGAATAATTAGCAAGCAAAGTAGAGATTTCTTCATTAGGGATCTTCCTTTTATTCGAGACAATGTCCTTCATATACTTTGAGTAAGGAGGCAACTTAATAGCATCAGTCAGAGGAATTTGCAAGAATAAAGGCTTCATCCACTCACAAAACTTATTATAGTGTTCATCTTCCTTTGACTTGTGTTTCTTATCGAGGAAACGCATAGGTTTTTGGACCCAAGGTTCTCTTTCACTACCATGTTTCTTAGCAATAAAATCTTCTTTGGTGTATTTAGTAGTCTTAGTGTGGTTTTCGGGTTCTTCTTCAACTTTTTCTTCATTAGGAACTTCATTTTCTTCATTACCACTTTCAGTTTCAGCATCAGAGATAGATATACTATTAGGATCTATAGCAGGTTCAGAGGGTTCTATAACAGTTTTATGTTTCTTTTTCCTTTTCTTACGAGTAGAACCACTATTTTCAGCTTGTTGAGAATCCTGCTCAATTCTTTTGGGATGCCCTCAGGATATAGAGGATCCTGGGTAGCAGCACCACTTCTAGTTCTAATTTCATAAGCATGTTTTTCTTTAGCAGCATTAACTAGCAAGTATTTTTGCACTTTAACGAGTTGATCTATTTGAGTTTGAACCATTTGAAAGTGTTTAACAATCATTTTAACATCATTAGAGGTTCTTTCCACAATATCTTTCAACTCAACAATAGCTCTAGTGTTTTCCATTAGATGATTTTGCACCATTTTATTAAAGTTATCTTGCTTAACAATAAAGATATCAAATTCTTCTAAGCATTGATCAGGAGGTTTCAAGTAAGGGATATCACCTTCATCAAAGTGTTGGAGAGAGTGCACCTCAATAGTGGGTGAGTAGGGAATAGGCTTACATAATTCTTCTATAGGGGGTAAATTCTTGACATCTGCAGCTTTAATTCCATTCTCCTTAAGACATTTCTTAGCTTCCTTCATCACTTCATCATTTAATTCAATAACTTCCCTCTTCTTTGATGTTGAAATAGGCACAGGAATAGATGGTTCAGGTACAATTACTTCAGGTATAGCTTGTTTAGGAGGAGTCCAATCTTCATAATTCTTGCTTATTTTAGCCATTAATTCCTCAGCTTCTTTCGGAGTCCTATTCCTGAAAACACAATCAGCACAACTATCTAGGTATGTCCTAGATTCCTCAGTTAGTCCATTATAAAATATATCAAGAAGCTCATTCTTAGGTAATGGACTTCCAACCTGTGCATGAATCAAAGCACAAAACCTTGCCCAAGATTCAGGCAATACCTCGTTTTCTCCCTGTTTGAAATCAAAAAGTTCCTGCAAAATAGCATGTCTAGCATTAGGAGGAAAATATTTCTGCAGGAAAGTACTAATCAAGCACTCAGGGCTATCAATAGATCTAGGAGGTAAATTACTAAACCAAGTTTTAGCTTCTCCTTTCAGTGAAAAGGGAAAAATCTTAGCAACAAAGTAAGTACGCATCTTAATATCATCAGAAAACAAGCCACTCATGGTAGAAAGTTCATTCATATGTGCTACCGCACTTTCATTCTTAGTCCCACAAAAAGGTTCTTTCTCGACAATAGCTATGTAAGATAGATCGAGAGAGAAATCATAATCTTCATCTGTAATGTTTATGGGAGAAGCAGCAAACTTAGCAGCAGGAGATAATTTGGGTCTAATAGTACGCCTCTCAAGGAGACTCTTAGGAGCGCTCCTATCATGGGTGTTCTTACATTCTTTAATAAACTCATCGGTCATCTCAACATAATCTTCTTCAATATCATAACTCTCACTAAACTCAGGTGAGCTAACAGGTGTGGTAGTGTCTTCATTAGGAGTTTCGGTATTTCCAACTATAGTTCTAGCAATCGTAGCATCTAGGAAAGGACCTAATGAACCACTCTTATCAAGCACAGTAGAAGCAACATCATAAGCATCAGAAGTTTCAGATTCAGCAGTAGTAGTAGTGTGTGTAGCATGTGTATGTGGTGGTGTAACGAGCTTACTTATAACAGATGGTGAATCAAGAGCAACAGAGGTGTTTAGAACCGTACCTCTTCTTGTAGTGGATGGTAAAATAGGAAACTTGCCATCACAAGACTTACCCATGATGGATGGATAGCAGCGAACAATAGAGAATCCAAGTGAACTTGATAAATAAAGCTATGGTCCCCGGCAACGGTGCTAGAAAATAGTCTTGATGACCCACAAGTATAGGGGGTGTATCGCAGTATTTTCGAGGGAAGTGAAACCCAATTTATTGATTCGACACAAGGGGAGCCAAAGAATATTTATAAGCCTTAACAACTGAGTTGTCAATTCAGCTGCACCTGGAAACAATCTTGCTCACAGCAGTTTATCAAGAGCAACAGCTTTTGTAGTAGGAATAGTAAAGCAACATCAAGAGTAAAGCAAAGACATGAGTAACAAAAGCGAGAAATGGGATTTGAGTGTGGTAGGCATAGGGATGGATGGACGGGCGTTGCATGGACAAGACAATTCACATAGCAATCATAATATAGGGCAATTGCAGATAAATAAGATAAAGCACCCAAGTACTAGACAATCCTAGGCATGTGTTCCATATATAGTCATATGTGCTCGCAATGAGAACTTGCACAACATCTTTTGTCATGCCAGCCCGTTTGCAGCGGGGCCTCTAGGGAACTACTGGCAATTAAGATGCTCCTTTTTATAGAGCACCGGAGCAAAGCATTAACACTCCGTGAACACATATGATCCTCACATCAAAGCCTTTCCCTTCCGGTTATCCCGATTTCTGTCACTTCGGGGCCATAGGTTAGGGACAACTACGTGTGTATACAACTTGCAGATAAGACCAAGAACAATACTATCATAATGAATCAATAACATGTTCAGATCTGAGATCATGGCACTCGGGCCCTAGTGACAAGCATTAAGCACAACAAGTCGCAACAAAGTCATAAAGCACTAATAAAAGATACTAGGCACCATGCCCTAACAATCTGATGCCATTACATGAACGATCTCATCCAATCCCTACCATCCCCATAGCCTACAGCGGGGGATTACTCACTCATAGATGGGGGAAACATGGATGGTCGATGGAGAAGTGATGGTGATGATGATGGCGATGGCGATGATCTCCTCCAATTCCCCGTCCCGGCAGGGTGCCAGAACGGAGTTTCTGCTGCTGTTTCGTGGAATCTAGTGGTGGCGGCAGAGCAGAACTCCTTCTGAAAAAACGTCGAACCCCCCGAAGTTTTTAGGTCAGAAGGCTCCTTATAGGCGAAGAGAGGTCGAGGGGGTGCCTGGGAGGCCCACACCACCCCCTAGCGCGGCCTGGCCTGGCCCGCGCCACCAGGTGGTGTGGCCACCCTAGGGCTCTTCTCCGTTTCGTATTCTGGCTCCTGGAGTCTTCGGGTGAAATAGGATTTTTGGCATATTTTCCGGGATTTTTCCTGATAGTTGATTTTCTGCACAAAAAGTAGACACCAAGGCAATTCTGCTGAAAATAGCGTCAGTTCGCATTAGTTGCATCCAAATCACACAAGTATAGAGGATAAACAATAACAAAAGTGTTCGGGAAAGTAGATACGTTTTGGGCGTATCAGGGACATAAAGTCTCTGTTCCGGCACCCTGCCAGGACGGGGAAGTGCCCCCAGAGCCATCTCCATCGATCTCCACCACCATCTCCATCGCCGTTGCTAATTCCCATGATAAGGAGGGAGTAGTTCTATCTCGAGGCTAAGGGTTCTATCGGTAGCTATGTGTTCATCTCTCTCTATGCATGATCATATTGTGATCATGAGATTGTAATCTATAGATCTACCTTGCTCTCAAGTGCTTTAATAGATCTCTGCTCTCCCCATGAGTGTGAAAGTGACAGTGTGTACACCATGGTGGCACTTAGGCTAGAGATTACAAATACTTGTTATGAATTATATTTGGAGTTGGATGTCTTTATAAAATTGTGGTGTTTGTTGGAACCATCTAGCGCTCAAGGTGACAGTGTGGGGTTTTCTATATGGGAAAGACTTACTTTGAGGTGTGCTATTATAGCCCTACCATCGATTAGAGTGTTCAACCGAAGAGTAGTTAAGAGTAGTATCATAAAGAGAAGATATTTATATGAGAGAGTGTTCACTAGTGAAAGTATGATCCCCGGGCCTTGTTTCTAAGCATTGAAACACCGTTTGCAATTAGATCTGTTACATGTTTGCTTGCTTTAATCTTTATTTCAGTTTTACTTTAGTCTTTTGCATTCCATCAAGCTATTTTCTATCACCGTTACCACTTATAATTATCCATACCACTTGTATTTTACTATCTCTTCGCCGAACTAGTGTACCTATACACCTGACAAGTGTATTGGGTGTGTTGGGGACACAAGAGACTTCTTGTATCTTGATTGCAGGATTGCTTGAGAGGGAATACCTTTGACCACTTCCTCCCTAAGTTCAATAAACCTTGGGTGATCCACTTAAGGGAAAACTTGCTGCTGTTCTACAAACCTCTGCACTTGGAGGCCCAACAACTATCTACAAGAATAGAAGTGCGTAGATATCAAGCTATTTTCTGACGCCGTTGTCGGGGAGGTAAGGTAAAAGGTACTCACATCCTCCGGTGTGAGTGCTCAAAGTTATTTCCTTTAGATTCTGCAATTTTTTGTTTTTGTTTCTTGTTTTCACTAGTTAGGCTTAATGGAAAACAACAACAAAATTAGAGATCTTTATAGTATTTATCTTGAGTTAGGACATGAAGTGTTTGAGGAGAAAATTAAAAAAACCTATGGAACTTTATTTGCGTGCTAATAGAAATGTTATTAGTATGAATTCTTTGAACACCATTATTGCTAATGCTATGGAAAAGTCTAAGCTTGGGGAAGCTGGTTTTGATGAGCATGATATTTTTAGTCCCCCAAGCACGGAGGAGAAAATTTACTTTGATGATACTATGCCTCCAATATATGATGATTACAATGATAAATATGATATTTTTAGTCCACCTACTATTGAGGATACATTTAATTATGATTACAATATGCCTCCTATATTTAATGATTATGGTGATGGGAATAATAATGATAGCTATTTTGTTGAATTCGCTCCCACTACAATTAATAAGAATGACTATGTTTATGTGGAGAGTATTAATTCATTTATGCATGTGGCTCATGATAAGAATGTTTTATGTGATAGTTATATTGTTAATTTTATTTATGATGCTACTGAAAGTTATTATGAGAGAGGGAAACATGGTTTTATGTATCTCAACAATATTAAGTTTCCCCTCTTTATGTTGAAAGTCTTGAAGTTACACTTGTTTTGCTTTACTATGCTTGTTGCTTTGTGCTTTCATGACTTGTTTCTTTACAAGATTCCTATGCATAGGAAGTGGGTTAGACTTAAATGTGCTTTGAATTTGCTCCTTGATGCTCCCATTTACTTCAATTTATATTTCTTATGTGAGCATCTTCTCAAACTATCATGCCTAACTTAAAGGCGTTAAAGAAAAGTACTTATTAGGAGATAACCCAAAAGTTTTACATGAGTCTTGGAAGTTATTACTTCAGTAATAACCGCTCCTTATCCTTTTTATTTGCTTTTTGTGCCAAGAGTAACCTCTAATGAGAGAGAAGTAATGATTGGGAAAGTTGCTGTCTCGAAACAGATTTCTGTGCTTCACCGTAAAAATTCGTGTAAAATCTATGTACGTCCTTTTGAGGCATGAATTTTTGTGCTTCTGCCCCAGGTTGTTATCTAACTTTCATTAGTTCAACACTTTTAGATTTGAGCAACAGAAGGTCTTCGAAAAAATTCATCTTTACCTTCTTGTCTGTTTTGACAGATTTCTGCCATTTTCTGCATTTGCTTCTTGTTGGTTCCTTTTTGAAGTTTTTTGGGGAATTGAGATTTCTGAGGGAAGTGCTACAGTAGCTAGTGTTTTAATGGAAGTTTTATTGGTGTTATAACTGAACCTAAAGACTTATTATCTTCAGTGCACTAATGTTGCTAATAAAGATTGGGTGAAGTTTTGTATGAAGGAAAATTTTCAGGTGTATGGAAGGAATGGGTAATGAGATGAAGGATGGACTAAAGCTCAAGCTTGGGGATGCCACGTGTGTCACCCCAAGAAACATTCAAGAAGTACAAGCGTCAAAGATTGGGAATGCCCAAGGCATCCCCTTCTTCATCAATAAAAATCCCAGGTTTCTTCCAAACACTTTATTTTTATTGTTTCATGCACAGTTGTGTTGTTCTTGGAGCGTCTTCTTTTTCATTTTTGTTTTGGTTTTTCGTTTGCTTGGTTTGCTTAGTTTGCTGAATAAATTGGTTGGACCCCCTCTTTCATACATTGGTTTTCAAATAGTTTGGTTTGGATTGGAAAAGAGTAGGAAAAGTTCATGCTTAAGTGGTAAAGAGAGCTTGTTTTTGACCGTGGCCTATGCTTTGTCATACCATGCTTGATATTGTTTTGGCTTTATGCTTAGTATTCTTTGATGTAGCATGAGTTGTTATAAACAATTGAGATTGCTTAATGTGCCTTGGAAGAATCATGCGTTGTTTTAGCATATTAAAGCATAGTATTGTGGTATTCTCCTTTGATGCTTTATTTGGGTTGACTTGGCGCATGCTCACACCATGTTATGACTATCCCAAGTCACCATAGCCTTGATGATCCTTTAGTTTTCAACTTGTAGTATCACTGTATGCTTTGATTAATGATGTTTTGTTGCTCTGCATGATTATGGCTATTATTGCTCTCTTAGTTTGTCGCTCCCAGTCTTTTGCTAGCCTCTATAACCAAGTATGAGTTCTACTCATGCATCCAACTCCAAATAAAACCAAGTTATTCCAAAGAGCCCACCATACCTACCTATTAGCATTTGCTATTCCAAGTATATTCATGTTTTATCTACCTTCCGAATTAAACTTGTTATGAGAAAACTAGTGATTAAAGCTCTCACGAACTTCATGGCACACTTTAGTTTTCTTGCCCTTAATAAACTTGAACTATTGTGTCATCTATGTTGTATATGCTTGCACTTATTTGTTGGGGATTAGCAGAACCATGCTGTCATGGGGAACGCTTTCAACATTGCACGGGTACTTTGTACCTAGTTGACATCATGCTCTTTTGTCTATGGATGTCGTCGATGTGAAATGAAAGAGGAGCTTGTAAGTCCATAGAGTTATGTATATGTGTTAGAGAAACGCCTGGGCCGCTGGTCTAATCCATGCTGACATGGTGGAAACCTGCAACGTAACCATAATGAGCTGTCTATGAAGCATTCTTCTTATAAAAAAAGAAAGAGTCAGATATTGAGAAGAAAGAGAAAAATAAAAGAGAAAAAAGAGATATATGAAAAGAGGAAAGAGAGAAAAAAGCACCATATTCCCATGGTAAATAAGAAGATTGCTGAGATGCTCGTTGTCTGCTTGCCTTGTCATTTTGATATGGGGATTCTTCCTTATCATCGGGCAAGGGGTACCCCGTTGGCGGTTCTCTATGATACACATGTACTTATGATGACAAGAACTTACTGGTGACTAAACTTGAGTAGTATGAGGAGCGGCCCTCGTATTCAAGGGACATGAGATTTCCAACTTATACTTTGTCAAGCATATAGTCCATAGTTTGTTCACTTTAACCTTAATCACTTCAAGATGCTTATGATAGGGGCAATGAGAGCTGAAAGCTATAAGTACCATAATTTTTGGAAGCTCTTTATGAAACTTGAATCTCTGCTTCCTTCTATGAAGGCCTTTCCTTTACTTTTTATGTTGAGTCTCCACCTTCTATCTTTATGCACCTACTTTGAGAGCATAGTGGCCATTCTTAGTCCTATGTGCATTGTCCCAAGACTTGTTGATTGATGCATAATTTTGATATTGCTCGTTTTAAATTATTTGTATCTAGTCACTCTTATGAACTTTGAAGGTGTCCTATGCATATATGTTTTGCTACTCTATGAGGGACAAGCTGAATGCTACTATGCTATGTTTTCTTTATGTGAAACAAACAAATGTCTTGCAAATCATTATTATTCATGAATCTTTTATTTGTACCTTTTCATGTTGCAACATGGTTTCTTTGTCTTATTGCTAGAACTTTGTCTTTCATGTTATGATTGAAGTACTATGATCCCAGCTTTGAATATTTTACAAATACTTTGATCAAGTTTATGATGGTGCATGTCACCTCAAAAATTATTCTTTCTTTTTATCACTTACGTACTCGAGGACGAGCAGGAGTTAAGCTTGGGGATGTTGATATGTTGCTTACGTATCCATAATTTTTGATGTTCCATGCTTGGTTCTATCTACTTTCTTATGTTTTGTCCACACCTTGGAGTACTTTTCATATGATTTCTTGGACTAACCTATTAACAAGAGCCACAGTGCCAGTTGCCTGTTTTCTACTGTTTTTGGTTCCAGAAAGTCAGAAAATGAATATTCTCGGAATTGGACGGGACAAAAGTCAAAGTTGATATTTTACCGGAAGATTCACGGAGCCTGAAGGAGAGCCAGAGAGGGGCCACAGGGTGGCCACACCCCCCTTGGTACGGGCAACCCTAGGCCGCGCCAGGGCATGGTGTGGGCCCCCTGGCTGGCCACCGACCTCGCCCCTTCGCCTATATATTCCTCCTGATACAGAAACCCTAAATCGTCAATCAGAAATCCACGAAAAGTTCCACAGCGCCGCCGCCACCGAAGGGGAGATTCGGGGGACAGAAAGTCTCTGTTCCAGCACCCTGCCGGGATAGGGAAGTGCCCCCGGAGCCATATCCATCAATCTCCACCACCATCTCCATCGCAGTTGCTGATTCCCATGATGAGGAGGGATTAGTTCTCTCTCGAGGCTAAGGGTTCTACCGGTATCTATGTGTTCATCTCTCTCTCTATGCATGATCATATTGTGATCATGAGCTTGTAATCTATAGATCTACCTTGCTACTCAAGTGCTTTAATAGATCTCTGCTCTCCCCATGTGTGTGAAAGTGACAACGTGCACACCATGGTGGCACTTAGGCTAGAGATTACAAATACTTGTTATAAGTTATATTTGGAGTTGGATGTCTTTATAAAATTGTGGTGTTTGTTGGAACCATCTAGCGCTCAAGGTGACAGTGTGGGGTTTTCTAGATGGGAAAGACTTACTTTGAGGTGTGTTGTTATAGCCCTACCATCGATTAGAGTGTTCAACCGGAGAGTAGTTAAGAGTAGTATCATAAAGAGAAGATATTTATATGAGAGAGTGTTCACTAGTGAAAGTATGATCC
Source organism: Avena insularis (assembly GCA_023614405.1). Lineage (NCBI taxonomy): Eukaryota > Viridiplantae > Streptophyta > Magnoliopsida > Poales > Poaceae > Avena > Avena insularis. Next base: position 607,359,492 of record CM042690.1, on the reverse strand, counting down.
TTGGGCCTTGTTTCTAAGCATGGAAACACCGTTTGCAATTAGATATGTTACATATTTGCTTGCTTCCATCTTTATTTCAGTTTTACTTTAGTCTTTTTCACGCCATCAAGCTATTTTCTATCACCGTTACCACTTATAATTATCCATACCACTTGTATTTTACTATCTCTTCGCCGAACTAGTGCACCTATACACCTGACAAGTGTATTGGGTGTGTTGGGGACACAAGAGACTTCTTGTATCTTGATTGCAGGATTGCTTGAGAGGGAATACCTTTGACCACTTCCTCCCTGAGTTTGATAAACCTTGGGCGATCCACTTAAGGGAAAACTTGCTGCTGTTCTACAAACCTCTGCACTTGGAGGCCCAACAACTATCTACAAGAATAGAAGTGCGTAGACATCACCAGCTAAGTAGCTGTATAAACTTGGGTACAAATATTGTAGGGAGATCTAGCTGCTAGAATACCATGAAAATACTTGTGGATATTTTGCGCGAAAGACGAGATCTACTATTAGAAGAAAAGAGAGCAACGCTATTAACCTTCTGCTACCGATCTATAGGGTCGCGTAGTGGATCTAATGTGCATGCAACTAGGATGAAGCGGCTTCGATCTTCAGTTGGTGTCATGTCAACAAGAGAAGAGAAGCGAGGTCGTAGAGTGGAATAAGAAGACATGGGAAGGTGGGGTATTTTTAGATCCATCCACTGCTTTGTAGGTATGTCGAGCCGTCGGAAACGGTTTCTGGATGTACAAACGTGTCCAACGCTTGGGTCTGTTTTGTTAGAGGTCACACACATTTCATTCACTAAACCTATTGGTGTTGTGAGGGTATGGACTATAGTCCTCCAAATTGATTTTGAAGTTGTCATCCGAGGAGGACCAACTGACCGAGTACGAGGGGGAGGAGCCTTCATCATGGTACGGCAATAGGACAAGGTTCTCTCCGCAAACTTTGAAGCTTTTCCTACTCCTTCACAACCCGAGAGTCCTTCTCAACATGGAGGATCTTTACCTGCGGGCACTGCCAGACGCACGCAAGGAGACCGGTCTTCTTGCTGCGAGATACTGAACTGTGTATACCATAGAAGATGCATCACCCCAATAGATATCACACGATGGAAAAAGAAGAGGTTACGCACACGTCTTATGGAATTCGAGGAAAGCACACTATAATTTTTGAATCACAAGGTGAGAAAGGGGCCAGAAAACGAAACAGTGGAAACTAAAGAAGATGTCGCAAATATGAGGCACATGCACGTGGCAGGTGAAATGGCATTTATGCCCTTCCTATTGTTTTGATGTTTGTTGACAACACTTGGATATGTTTAATCTGTTGTTAAATGTTTCATGAGATATCAAGTACATTTGTGTCACCTGTACCTAAGGAAAAAGGACTCACCAGGATTATATCTGTGTTGGGACAAAGTCCCCGCCGGACTGTCCAGCTGATACGCGCCGGAGTGTCCGGCCCGCACCGGACTATCCGGCTGGTTTCTGTCGGACTGTCCAACCTTGGGGATTCGTCGACCTGCTCGGACATTCTGTCTGCCAAATCAGACACCACTCGGACTCTGGACGAAAACTTTGTCAGGCCGGAGTGTCCGATGGTTGTCATCCGGAGTGTCCTGCTGGGCCGAACTATCCGGCTTGTTTTTGCCGGACTGTCCGGGGTAAGTGGCTCCCAACAACTCTAATTCTAGGGGGCCTATATAAAGGACCCTTCTTCTACCTTGGGAGCTGCTCGTCCACCTCAAGAACATCAGCACCATTTGAGCCACCAAATCCTCAAGATCTCTTCACTCAACCATCCAAAGTCATTGACCTTTGGAGAATCGAAGAAGGAGGCCTTGATCTATAGCTTCACCAAGAGAGATCTTCATTCCCCCTCATTCACTTGAGGGCCCCTTGCTCTAGTGTTTCATTGGAAACCCTAGCTTGTGATTTGGTTCTTACAAGCTTGTCTTTCATTGTTTGATAGCTTGATTGTATTCAGGAGCCTCCAATTAGGTTCTAGATATGTGCCTCAAACTTGTTGTAAAGGTGCCGACTTCCACCTCGAAGGTTACCGATATAGTGGAAGAGGTGAATCTAACCCGTTGGGGTGAGGTTCATCGGAGAACAAGGGAGGCCTCTCGTGGCATTGGTGGTTTGAAACCACCCTCTCTCCAAACGTAGATGTACTTCCCCTCAAAAGGAAGGAACTACAGGAAATAAACCCTTGTGTCTCCACGTGCTCCACTTTGGTTACTTCTATCCTTTACCGCAATTTACTTATCTTGTTCTTGCTTAGTGGTAGTGCTAGATTGACATATAGGTAACTTCACCTTAGTTGCATAATCTAGAGAATTTACCTTTTGTGTCAAACCCTAACTTGAAAAAGAGTAAAATTTGAAGTAGCACCTATTCACCCCCCCTCTAGGTGCCCATACGATCCTTTCAGCAGGATCATGGGGGGATTCTTCTCTTATAATCAAATGGTTTGCACGAAGCGGTCCATGTGCGTTTTATTTGTTACTGTTCACGGAATTATTCTCTGTGTGCTAAGCCTGCAAAGGGGCCTATATGGTTCGCGAGGATATGGTTAAATTTTTGCAGTGTCACCGATCTTCCGCGCCGCACATGGAAAGGGCTTTATGTGTGCGACGGGGGGCATAATAGGCATGATCTATACTAGTGATATGCTGGCCGAACCGCCTACCACTGCCACTAGTGGCCCGTGTCACTCTAGCGCCATCCCAGACTGCTCAGATCACCACCCGCGCCAGCACACCACCATACACGACCATCCCTTTAACTATGTCCCTTTATTCTTCGGTGCCAACAAACCATGCACTCTCTAACACTAAATTTAGAGCTCTGCACCACCTCGCTCTAGGCTCACCATCGATTCTCTGTCGTAGACCTCTGGTGATCGTCACAATGTCGCTCGCTCTTGCGATGTGGTGCAGGAGGTGGATGCCACAAGTAGGGTTGGGAGAGAAGGACTGTGAGAAGAAAGAGGAAGGGGATAAGGGCTCAACACACATGGTTCGTCCCATTCGACGCGCCGCACGGGTGGTCAACCATCTGAGAGTATTCCTACCATGTGACACCCTCCTAGATCTAAATAAAGAGCAACAACAAGTAAAAGAGAATTATGTAGATTTCATAAAAGATCACATCAAGTGTGCGGTTTTCGTGGGGAAGCTTGCGTGTCAGTAACGATGTTGATGAGTTAGCAATTGACATGATCTAATGGCCTTGGGATTAGGGTTACTTCATATGAGATGTTATAGCAAGATAAACATAATGACTTTGATCGTATTGCTATACTTTGGGTGAATGTTCGTCACATCATTCCACTAATGATGTGACCTTGTTATTAACAACATCTAATATTCATGATCAGGAAACCTTGATCATATGTTCATCAACGAGCTAGTTTGAATTAGAGGCATAACTAGAAACTCTTATTTGTTTATTAAACACGCATGTATTAACGTTTCCAATTAACACAATTATAGCATGAGAAATAAACATTTATCATAAATATGGAATAACTAAAATAATAACCACATTATTATTGCCTCTCAGGCATATTCCCTTCACTGTTTGGCATAGGCCAACGTGGGCTTAGTAGCATTGGAGGTCTTGTTAGGTGGTTGTATTTAGTGAAACCGCTCCTTGAAGAGTGATGACGACATCGCTAATGCGCAGCCTCGACGAAGACCTCAGTTTTGGTGATGTGTGTGTGAAATTTGTGTTGGTACCTATCTCGGTTGTGTGCCCTCGAGACGGCCGTGTTTCGGATAATGAGTTTTTGGAGAAAAATTCTAATACATGTGTGGAATCATAAACTCCATTTAGATATCCCTAGTCTCGCCTCTAAGACTAGTTCATATGTTATTAATAGTCTTGGTTTTGTGACTATTGGACAAGTACAAAGTGATGTAGGATTTTCTGATGACATATGAGTTTAAAGTTGTCGATAGAACAACGATGACGGATAGACCCAGCATGATATACACTAAAACACATTGTCAACATTGTTATCGATAGTTTGCCATTGAAGTATTACCGTTACTATAAGATTGTTAGACCATAAGACACATATGAACTTGGTAAGACATGGATGTGACGGAGCCCTTCAAATGTTACTTCATGACTGGGTAATCATAACCCTTGTCTTCGTCCTTACCAGATAGTATTCCAATGTTCTGTACGGTGTAATTACGGGAATTTCTACTCCTGACGATGGAGAGATACACTCTAGGCCCACTCATGTATTATAATATTTTTTATCATTTGGCCAGACAATTGATCAAATTTTGGATCATAGGAATAGATATAATACGGAATGAGTAAAATAGTACATACTGGTTAACGAGGATAAATTAGTGTTTCACCTTCGGTTATGTCAAGTATCAAGAAGCAATACGACGTGTATCGATAAGTAACACAAAAGGTTCACATGATATAGATCTTGTTATGAAGTGGGGATCAATAAATATAGATCGAGATACCTATATTGATCATTGCCACAGACTGAGTTCCAGACATGTCCACTCATATCTGAACTCATAGGGTCACAAACTTAAAGGATTAGCAACATATAGAATGTGAGTGCGACTAGGATATGTGAATGAAGTAATTCTGAAAGGATATGCGGGGAGTCTCGGAATGTTCTGGAGGTGTTCGAAATATAACCAAGAGTTGACGGAATGGTACTAAACCCTATATATGGAAGGTATCAGAAAGTTCGGAGGTGTCAGGAATAAGTAATACAAAAGGTTCACATGATATAGATCTTCATGTTATGAGGTGGGGATCAATAAGTATACATCAAGATACCTATGTTGATCATTGCTGCGGAATGAGTTCCATACATGTCCACTCATATCTGAACCCATAGGGTCACACACTAAAAGGATTAGCGAGTGCGATTAAAGATATGCGAATAAAGTAATTCCAAAAGGATGTCCACAGAGTCTCAGAATGTTCATGAAGTGTCTAGAATATAACCAAGAGTGTACGAAATGGTTCTGGGCCCTATATGGACGGTATCAGAATGATTTCGAAAAGTCCAAGAATAAGTTTCGAGGTGTGAGGAATTATTCGAGACTTCAAAAAAATCATAAGTATTTAATAAATGATTAAATACCTAGTGGGAACCATGGGTCGGAGGGGCCACATGGTCCCACTAGGGCCACGCGCATGGATAAGGGGGACCATGGCCGAGTCGGCCAGAGCCTGCCCTTGGCCGGAGGTTGGGGAAGGGGTCCGAGTTGGACCCCAACCCCTTCCCTAAGTCGGTTTTGTGGAGAGGGAGTCCTAGCGGGACTCGACGTCCCACCCTTAGTCGGATTGGGCAAGGGGGGTTGGTCGGCCCCCATCTAAGGAGGGGTAGGGGCAGCCAAAGCCAACAGAAGCCCGAGCCTCCCTACCCTACCCAAGCCATCGCCGCACCGACCTCCTCCTCTTCCTCATGTCGATCTCATCGTCATCATCACGTGGAGAGGATCTACTTCATCACCATCATCAGAACACTGCCGAGTGTGCCCTATTTCTGGCCGCATGGCTTCAGGAGGATGTGATGCGAAGCTTTGTTGTTTGCTGTCATCTTGGGACCTGTCGGTGTTTCGATTTCTATGGTGAAGACAGTAGCGGAGAATGTCATGGCGGCTGAGATCTGAGGTCAAGTAAGACCGAGTTTTCGAGGCGATGATGACTTTTCTTAGTGATTCTTAACTTGTAGCAGTGGCATCGACAATTGGGTGTGGGAGCATAGGAGGAGTATAGTCTTATCTTTCGGGGTGAAAATCAAAGGTCCGGCCTTAATTGGTTGTGCCTAGCAATGGCCTTGTCGGGGGCATTATTTTAAGAGCGTGAACTTTGTCCAGGGTGACCTAAGATCTATGATCGACAATGACGAAACTTGTGCACTGTTTTCTTTTTGGAGGCATCGTTTGTAGAGAATTTGGACTCCCGAGGTTATGTTGGCAAGGGTTTGTGTTGCAGGTATAAGGTTTTGATCACTGTAGCGGGATCTTTTTTTTTGGTTGTAGGGCTGTCCATAATGTCTTTAGGATATTTCGTTGTTGAAGAGGCCGGGAGTAATTCTATCTCCGTGGTATTAATATATTTAATTTGTCAAAAAAAATTGAAAATAGTACTAAATCTTTTGCCTCTGTTTTGAGAAAAAACATGTGCACATCAACCTAAAATGTTCCCACCCAAACTTTGTTTTACACTTTGTGACAACAATTAGGCCAAATTTTACAAGAGAACAATTAGGCTGAGTTGACCTGCGTATATATGCCATATTCCAGCCATATTCGATCTGAAAATCCCACGCGAGAAGCCTCCATTATAGGAAGTGCCCATACTTGGTCGGCTCAAAGTTGACCCGAATCATTATGACCCAATTAGAGCAAGTACAATTAAGTCCTAGTCAGCTGGCTATAAGGATTAAAATATTATTTTTTTGCCTAGTTAGAAGAGAGAGAAGAGGAGAGAGAAGAAGAGTGGGCTCTCATGCAAGAGTCAGCTCTAGCACGTGCTTCTAGGCACTTTGAGAGAGTGAAATGTGAGCCATGTAGTGCTAAAATAGTATATTTTTGTAGCTCACTATTGTACATGCTAGCTCTAAGTTGGCTATAGATGACATGGCATTTGGCTTATAGCCAACAGCTGACTATACTATTGTCCTTGCTCTTAGTATACTCTACATGATTGGAGTAAGCGTCAACTAAAACAGCTCTCATCAACTCTCAACAGGCGCGTGACTTCACTGCCTTTTCTAGAAAGAGCCCTGTTCAGCGTAACTGAAAACTAAGCTTCCCCCACTGGCTGCTCTGTTGTCCAGATGCCTCAGGTCACGCTCGTTTTTCCGTTAGGGAGGCCGCCAGGCCGGTGCATGCGTTGGAGAGCGTGAGCAACCGATTCCTCCACCTTTGCCTTCGGATTCGGTTCGTCAACTTGGAATAGTCGAAAGCGTTGCAAGTTGGAGCAATATATGAGCAGAAAACTGGATGTTCGGATGTTTGAACCGGTGCGTATGCACTACGCAGCAAAGCCGATTCGATCTCTGCATCAGCATGTGTGTGTCTACTATACAAGGCTAAGCAATTCCGTTCTACTCGTCAACATAACAACTGTATTCTCCTTTACATAATATATATACATCCAGTGTGACCGCGACAGGGGCGATCGGAAAGGCGCCGACCTACTGCTTTAATTCTTTTTTGTTTATCCTACTAGAGAAAGAACTGGTCGTTCAGGCGCATCGTGGTAGTACGTCGGATGTCATCCCATGCTGAGTTATCCACACGGAGCTACGAAAAAAATCTCTGCACCTAGTAGCAAACATTTCCAGGGGGGATGCCCACACTGCCACTAACCTGAAACCTAACTGTGCAGCAACAGGTTGGTGTGACCTGGGAAATTTATTGGGGGCAAAGTGACGACTCAGACAGACGTCGCGGGCAAGTAGTAAAAAAATGGTGGTGGGATAGACGGATGATGCACGAAGACAGGGGGGAGGGCAGCCCGCGGCAGTTGCTTTGCGGCTGGCCGGTGCCATGCATCTCACCCTGCACTCGCGAAACAGCTTCGGTTTTGCTAGTTGCCTCCCTGACTTTTTTTGGCTCCCAGCGCATGCGTCAGTGGCGCATAGCCCCGTCCCCGGAAAATATCCGCCGTCTCGCGGGTCACGGAGCCATGCCTGCCTGCGACGGCGGATGGGTATGGGTGGATGGATGCGGCAACTCGCACGCGCTGCTTCTGCTTGTAGTAACGGAATGGACTGGGTGGTGGTTGCTGGCCGGTGCACGCATACGCGAGCTGGTGCTCTGCTAATCCGTTGCTACAAACCGGCCCATGTCAGCAAGCAAGGCAAGGCAAGGCAAGGCAAGGTGTTGTGCACAGACATGGGTAGACAGGCCATGCCTGCTGCCTGCTCCCTGCTGGTCTGGAATGATGAGGGTCAATTATCATGTTTACTACGACTGTCTCGTAGTACTAGCTCCCAAGCACGTCCCTTGAGCGAGTTCCCTTGCCATATTGGACAGCTATCAGACAAGCCTGGCTGTCAGACGTGTTCCCGAGTCGTGAAACCGAGTCATCCTAGTGCTACTACATAGCTGTCTGTGCTGATATAGTTAAATTGGGTAGTCGCGAGCAGAAGCAATCAACGAGCGACAAAAACTATTCCCCGCACTATCGGATCGAGAGTCGGCCGGCCGGTAAAGCGTTCCACAAATTAGCTACTCTAGTAATGCATCTTTTTGTTTCCGTGGTAGCAGCGCCACTGACTGACAGGGACAGTTTACGCATCGTCATCAGAACATGGGTAGAAACACGGCACGAGAGATCTTGCTTTCACGACGACGCTGCTTGCTCTGCACCACGTGATCGCAACATGCCTAATTTTGTACTACTACTACTGGCTGCCACCGTAGAGCGCGCGCCTTTCTCAGCTGTATCCACGGGATTCCGGCTGGCCCTGCGTGACGCGCCGACTCGCCACGGTCCACAAACGCAGCGCCGGCCCCGGCCGTTCCGGAAGCACACATGCCGTCTCGGCATCGGCACCGTCGCACGCACCGGCGCCAAAACTGGCACGAAAACGACCGGACCGATCCGGGAAGACGGCGTTTCAGTTCGGCACGATCGCGTCGCGCGGCACCGGCCCGGTGATTCCGCCAGGCCTCGCCCGCGCGGCCGGCACCCTGGTCCCGAGCTGTCGGCTCCGGTCGTGTCCCCTCCCACCCCACGTTTCCCTGCCCCCGCTGGTGTCAAGCCGTCCCAAGACACCCCGTCGTCGCGGCCTCGTCGTCGACTGATCGGCCTCACGCCGATACCGTGGCCGGCCGCAGAGCACTGCACGTAAACGTTTTCCAGGGTTTCGGTGGGACACGGCGCGGTGAGCAAGCAACACCCGTGTTTTTTGCCGCGGCGGCCCCGTGCCGTGCCGGTCGGCCGACCCCGATCGGTCGGCACGCACGCACGTACTCTCCCATGCTCGCGTCGTCGTGCCGACTGTGCTGGGATAAAGATTTGAATTGACCGTTTCCCTCCGGCCCGGCCACCGTCGTGGAAAGGACTGGCCGTGCATGCGGTCCGATGTATGTACCGCGAATCAGTATCCCTGTCAAGTGTCATGGGCTGGTGGTGCCGAGAACCTGGCTTCGCGTCATGGGGTAAGTCACACGGGCACGCGGGATTGTTTAATGACAAACAGCTCTTCCCACCCTGGATTAGCCGATTTAATTACGCGCCTGTTAGCGGCTCTGCTTCGCTTGTCCTGGGACGGAGGAGGCAGCTCCTCCCGAAAGCGATGCCCAAAAAGTATCTTGACCGCCAGGAAAGATGCGAGTACTGTGCTGCTGTATGACTTTCTGACCAGAGCCGCAATGCGTGGGGCCAGCTTCTCCCAGTTTCCGGTTAAGATCGATGAGCCGATTAAGTAACCGCGAAGCCATGAAACGTGATGGCATCTATCTGGTGTCAGCGTGGGTGTGGCGTACAAGCACAACAAATGGATTCAGCCGATCAGGCGAAGTGAAAACTTGGGCAGTGGTGTAGGAGTATCTCCCTACGTTACTTCTGCTGTGGTCGCCGATTGAATTATGATGGTGCCCGGGGACGTCCTGACCACCACGCAGAGAGAATCATGGCAGATCTTATCCTACACAAGCCTAGGGCGAGCATGGGGAACGAAGTCGATCGCATCAACAACTAAACCTGATTTCCGCAAAAAAAAAAAAACTAAACCAGCAATGCATAAAAAAAAAAGTCGAGATCAGGAGCGAATGAATGCCTAGCGTCTCTTAAGGCATGTACAATACGGTGACGTCAGCCTTTCCTTAGAGTTGTCACGTCGGATTTTCGCTTAGTTGGAGGAGAGAGAATTAAGAGAGAAGGTTGCATTCTCTTAGATAAGGGATTCTCTTAGCTAAGGGATGATCTCTTAGAAATAAGAGAAAACTATTTTCTCCATTGTATCTTGTGCCTTCTCTTATCAACATAATTTTTTACTATAATTAGACAATCAACAGTAATACTTAGAGATGATCCATTGTATGATTTATTATTATTGTCTTCTCTAGACTATGTGGAGTATTAAGAAAAGACCTGCCTTCTCTTCCATTGTACCTCGCACCGTCCGGGTCGATCGATCTTTGATCTCCCACAGCCGCCCGTAGATAAGAAGAGATATGCACGACGAACGCCGCCGGCCTCATGATCCGCACATGCCTCGGCCCGGCGTCGTGCCAATGCTCACTCTGCCGACGCTAAGTTTGAAACACGGTGATTCTCTTTGTATAATGGTGCTTCCCAAATGGGGCACATCAGTTGTGTGCTGCTCGATCAGCTGGACATACGTACGTAATGTTCCATCGGATCATTGCTAATCACTCACTCAGCATCATTGGTCTCGAATCTTTGGATTATGAGATACCGGCTCCAAATGATTGCCGACTTGTCAAACGCATTTCACAATTATTAAAGTGGTGTACAATTATACTACGTACAACACTCACAATCATATTTCATAAAAGATAAATAGTGTTGGCGTTAGTCTCAGTAGTGATGCTAGCGATATTTCTATTTCGAAACAGGTCTTGAGGCGGATAGAATTTGACCATCTAACGGTTATTGTAAAAGCTTCGACTTTGTTAGATACCACTTACTTAGATGGCAAGGATGAGAATGCCACAACTGACCTATCTTATCTAGTGAGTGAAGTATCGGGAGTTGGATTTGATAAGGACATGCTAAGTTCATTATACGAATTAACAACTTCTCGACAAAAATCTACCTCTCGTAAAAAAGTGTAATAAGTCTCAAAAACGAAATATGGCCCCAAAATCTTTAATTGTTTTCCAATGAATGACATGCTCTGAATAGAGAGGTCTTTGTGTTTTGGCAAAGAATTTATATATTGCTCAATGTTCTTGGAATCATAACTTGGGTTTTGTGGTTATTTCGGAAACGGGTCGACGAGAATTCTCACCAAGACTCCTCGACCGTCTCTCGGGCGGCATAAATTTTGAGTGGTATTCTCGTCCGCCTTGTCATCATTCTAGAGATATTTTACTTGGCGTAAGGTCCGATACCATGAATATGTTAGCTTGTTCGGATGGTGAGTTTCATATCAAACTTCATATCCGTAATAAAGCTGATAACTTCACATAGAGCTTTGTTGTCGTGCATGGTGTTGTCCGGGATAATTTTAAGGCTGCCTTTCTTCGAGAATAGGTTAACTTAGCGAAGGATATTCCATACCCTATGCTTATAAGGGTGATTTTAATTTGTTTCGATTTCCATTTAAGAAGAGTAAAGGGCGGTTGATGACCATTGACTTTTTTATTCAATGTTGTCATTGACAACTTAGATTTAGAGGAGGTTACAATGACTAGAAGACCGTTTACTTAAACCAGTCTTCTAGAACTTACATAAGAGAACTAAATCGTGTACTGATGAACTCTGATTGGGAAGAACAATTTCCCCTAGTCTCAGTACAAACTCTAGAACGTACTGAACACTATCAGACCATTCTCCCATCTTGCACACTACCAGATTGCCTAGAACATAGTGTGCTCGACGATTCAAGTTTGAACCTGGCTGGTTACACCGTGTAGGCTTCTAGGATATGGTCAAATCAGTATGGAAAAAACCGGTTGCTGGTTGTACCCTAATCCAGAGGTGGAATAATAAAGTATATATGACATACAAATGCCTTAGGGTCGAGAACGACACACAACAAGTATTCTGAAAAAACAACCTTCGTTAGTTATTGACAACCTCGAACCATCAGTAGAAGTTCATTTGTTGACTGTGTATAAAATTGGGCCCAAGAGCCAATCAAATACAGAATTAGCAAGACTTGTACATGAGAAGAAACTCAAATGGTATCAATGTTTCTAAGCAAAATTTATTTTTGCAAAGGGATTCGAACAGTAGATACTTCCAGAGTGTTGCTAATGGCAAACACATGATAAAATTTATTCGGTCCCTAATACAAGATAAGGGAACTGTTGAGAGGCATGAGCAGTTAAAGTCGTAGATTACTAATTACTATAAAGGTTTGTTTATGGCACTAGAAGAAGGTAACTTCTCCTTGGATGAGTCCTGAACTGATAATATACCCCATGTTTTTATTGAGAAAAATAACCTTCTAACTACGAGAGTTACAGTGTGGCTCCCGGGTGCCATACACCTCTATAACTGGAAAAGTTAAAAAAAATTAATAAAAGATTAAAAAATCTAACTTTTTTTAAATCAAAGATGACCAGGTATTGTACTTGTATAAAAATATTTTTATAGGGGATTACTTTCATTATGTCCTGGATAAAAAAAAAACTTGAAACATCACAGGACCACACGTATTATTACCCTGTGATACGTCATATTTTTTTTTCTAAAGACCAAACGAATCATTTTCTTTTCAAATATTTTTTTACTAGAGTACAATACCTGATCATCTTTGATTTCAAAAAACATTGGAATTTTTTAACCTTTTTTAATTATTTTTATTTTTTTCCAGGTATAGGGGTGTGTGGCACCCGAGAGTCAAAAGTCCGCGTTATTCTAACTACTCGCTACTTTGAGGAGGAAGTGAAAAAGGTTGTTTCCCAAATGGAACACGATAAGGCCCCTAGTTTTGATGGTTTCCTGGCATAGTTTTATCAAACCTTTTGGTATGTCATCAAGTCAGATCTTCTAGCGATGTTCAGCTTTTTACACGCTAGAACCTAGATTTGTTTCGTCTGAAATTCAGTGAGATAATTTTATTAGTTAAGGTTAATGAGGTAAACCGAATCAAATAATACATACAGATTTGTCTTCTTAATGTTAGTCTTAAAATATTCATAAAAGTTGCAACAATCATACTAACTTCGGCGGCTGATCATGTAGTTCGACCCTCTCGGACTGCTTTCATGTAAGGTCGAAACATACTTGATGGTGTGGTTAACCTACATGAAACAGTACACAAAATTCATAGGAAAAAAATTGAATAGGGTTATTTTAAAAATTGATTTCAAGAAAGTCTATGATAAAATCAAATGATCTTTTCTTTAGCAAACTCTCAGGATGAAAGGATTTTTGATAGCGCAAATGTGTCTGATCTTTCGACGAGATGGTGATAAGTCGATTTGGTTTGAGTTCAGGCTTGACGATCTGACTACACGTAAGACCACGAGTGCCAACATAATCTCTAGGCCAATCTCCTGGAGGTTACCGATCTTGCAGATGCACGACCAGCCTGACCAACGAGGATCTTAATTCCTACCAGAAATTGAGAACAAGTAAAACTACAATTGCAATCTAGATATTGCAAGTAAAGATGAAAGCTTTATTAAAAAGATGTGATATGTATAGGTATGAAGTACAAGAGGCCTCTGCGATACTCAAGCCTTGTGTTAGTTGCAATAGTGGCTAACTTTTTAGTTTAAACAAAATCCGAGTCTAAACGATGACCTAATGGGGGTTTATATGGAGGGAGGAAGGGGGATGCGTCCATCCTTGGCAGAGGCGGTCGAAATTCCTTCCTAAGTCGGTTTCCTCCATATATACGGACTCTCAAAATCCAGCCTATTAATTTGGACAAAAAATATATGGATCTGACCCATAAATAAAAGGGAACGCAACACAACATGACTATATGGACGAAATTAGTAAGGTCTGGATTTCTTCCATCTCTTCATCTCTCATTATGGTGGCTTCAAAGTTCTGAAATCTTCACTTGTAGCATCAGCTTCTATCCTCACAAGCTTGTTGTCGTGTCTCCATGAATGATCAGGCTCCATTGGTTATCCTTCTTGTCCTTGCTAGGTCAAACATTCCTAAGTAACATGAACACATCTGATTTAGGTAACATCATATTTTCATGTATATTAGGAAGTGTTTTTAGAAACGAAAGTACCTGATAATTAAAGAGATGTGCACGAGCTCTTGTGAGAGGTCCTTGTAATGGTATTGTAGGTGCAACGGGTGTATCAGTAGTAGGGACGTCCTCATCATCCTCCCCTTCTTGAATTGAAGTCGTCCTCGACGCAATCTCATCTTCTTCACCAAAGTATGGTTTCAAATCTACAATGTTAAACGCGGAATTTACCGGACCCAACTATTCAGGAAGCTCAATTTTATATTCATTTTTATTTATCCTCTCTAATACTTTGAAAGAACCATCAATACGTGGTTAGACTTGCGCAAATCATGAAAACGATCTTTCCGCAAATGCAACCAAATAAGATCTCCAACATCGAACACACCGTGCTTTCTTCTACCTTTATCTCCAGCAATTTTATACGTAGCTATCATACGTTCAATATTCTCTTTAGTAGTAGCATGCAACTTCAAAATATGTTCAACATGTTGTGTAGCATCATAATTATTTTGCATCGAAGATGGACATGGCAATAAATCAATGGGTGCAAGTGGAACAAAACCATACACAATATCAAAAGGGCACAACTTAGTGGTAGAATGGATAGAACGATTGTAAGAAAATTCAATATGAGGTAAACAACTTTCTCACTCGTGTAAGTTCTTCTTTAAAATAGTCCTTAGCATAGTAGACAAAGTTCTATTAACTACTTAAGTTTGCCATCAGTTTGAGGATGACATATAGTACTGAATAGTAATTTGGTCCCCTAATTAGCCCATAAACATCTCCAAAAGTGGCTAAGAAATTTAGTGTCATGATAAAAAACAATAGTATTTGGCACACCATGAAAACAAACAATATCACGAAAGAACAAATCAGCAGCATCACTCTTGTGGCAAGGAATAAAGTGTGCCATCTTAGAAAATCAATCCACAACAACAAAAATACTATCCCTCCCCTTCTATGTTTGAGTCAATCCCTAAAAAATTCCATAAAAATATCCTTTCAAGAAACACTAGGAACATGAAGTGGCATGTATAAACCATGTGGATTAAGGCGTGACTCAGCTTTTTGACATGTAGTGCAGCGAGCAACAAATCTCTCAACATCTCTATGCATCCGTGGCCAAAAGAAGTGTGCAGCAAGTACGTCCTCCGTCTTCTTTACTCTAAAGTGACCCATCAAACCTCCTCCATACGCCTCCTGCAATATCAAAAGACGAACGGAACTATCTAGGATACATAGCTTATCAGTATGGAACACAAATCCATCATTAATGATGAACTTGTTCCATGTTCTACCTTCTGTACAATTCAACAATATATCTTTAAATTTAACATCATGTGCATATTGTTTTTTGATAGTTTCTAGACAAAAAAAATTGTAGTCAAGTTGTGAAAGCATAGTATAACGACATGATAAAGCATCGGCAATAGCATTATCTTTACCCTTCTTGTGTTTAATAACATAAGGAAAAGACTCAATAAATTCAACCCACTTAGCATGACGCTTATTCAGTTTGGCTTGACTATGAATATGCTTCAATGATTCGTGATCAAAATGAATGACAAATTCTTTAGACCATAAATAATGTTGCCAAGTTTCTAATGTCCGAACAAGAGCATATAATTCTTTATCATAAGTAAATAGTTCATACTAGCCCCACTCAGTTTCTCACTAAAGTATGCAACAAGTTTACCCTCTTGTAATAACATAGCTCCCAACACAATTCCACTAGCATCACATTCAAGTTCAAATGTTTTAGTGAAATCAGAAACTTGGAGTAAAGGAGCATGTGTTAACCTTTCTTTCAGCATTATGAAAGCATCATGTTGTCCGTCGTCCCAAACAAAAGGAACATTTTTCTTTGTAAGGTCATTCAATGGCACAACAATAGATACAAAATCTTTAACAAAATGCCTATAAAATCCAGTGAGTCCAAGAAAACTACTCACTTGAGTAACCGTTGTGGGAGGCGTCCAACTTTAAATTGCTTCCATTTTTTTTCCGGATCAACTTCAATATCATGCGATGTAACAACATAGCCAAGAAAAGCAACTCGGTCGGTGCAGAAAGTGTACTCCTCAAAATTACCAAATAAATATGCATCGCGTAGAGCATTGAAAACAACACGTAAATGATTCAAATGATCCTCTAAAGATTTGCAATAAATCAGAATATCATCAAAGTAGACTACCATAAAATATCCAATGAAAACACGTAAAACTTCGTTCATTAATCTCATGAATGTGCTGGGTGCATTAGCTAATCCAAAAGGCATTACAAACCACTCATATAAACCAAACTTAGTTTTAAATGTTGATTTTCATTCATCTCCCAATTTCATACGAATCTGGTGGTAACCACTATGCAAATTAACTTTAGAAAACATTGTAGAGCCACTCAATTCATCAAGCATGTTATCAAAATGTGGTATAGGATGATGGTAACAAATAATAATAATATTGATAGCTCTACTCTCAGTACACATGCGCGAAGAACCATCTTTCTTAGGTATCAAAATAATAGGAACAACACATGGGCTAAGAGACTCACAAATGTGATCTTTGTTGAGTAGTTCCTAAATTTGGCATTGTATCTCCTTTGTCTCTTCTGGATTGATTCTATATGGCGCGCGGTTAGGCAGCATGACACCAGCAATTATATAAATTGGTGCTCAATTTCTCAATATGTTCTATTTATTGAACATGATCTTGAAAAAGCAAAAAAATCTGAACCTGGTTCTTTCAGCTCTTGAGCAACTTTCAGGCCTGAAAATTAACTTCCATAAAAATGAGTTGTTATGTTTTGGTGAGGCTCGGGACAGGGCCATTTTATATGCTAAGTTATTTGGCTATAGTCAGGGCCAATTTCCCATTAGGTATTAGGCATCCCGATTCACTATCGGAGGGTCACAAATGCTGAATGAAAGATTGTTGAGGAAAGACTACAATTAAGATTAAGTAGTTGGAAAGGTAAACTATTATCTTAGAGGGAAGATTAGTTCTCATTAATTTAGTACTAAGTAATATGGTATTGTATATGATATCATTCTTCTAACTACCGAAAGGAGTCTTCAAATGATTGGATTAATTTTGATCAAGATTCTTTTGGCAGGGATAAAGTGAGAAAAAGAAGAATAGACTCGCTAAATGGAGTGTTCTATGCTAGCCCAAAGACTAGTGTGGGTTGGGTGTTCATGATCTTGAGATCAAGAATACATCACTTCTTGGTAAATCTTCAAGTTGTTAACTGAAGATGGGGTGTGGTAAACTCTCTTTAAAATAAAATATGTTTGCTCAAAAGTTTTGTCCCAGGTGGTTTGAAAACCTGGTGACTCTTATTTTTGGGTTGTAATGATGGCGATGAAGAAATTTTTCTTCTTCTTTGGATCTTTTTAGTTAAGATACGATATGAGATACGGTTCTACGAGGATAAATGGCTTAGTAATGCTATTCTCCGGAAACAATATCTTGTGTTGTACATTATTACTCATCACTAGGATGATACGATTGCCAAAGTGATGAAGTCTTTTCCTCCAAATGTGACTTTCAGGATAGGTTTGATCGGACCCAGACTTGACTCTTGGATTGTGCGGAGACCCAGCATACCACTGGATGATGGGTACACTATAGTCGTTGACATAACACCAATGAAACACTGTTCACGAGTATTACATCCCTCAGAGTGGTACAACAGAAACATAGCAGGTCCAAGACATGACTATAGTTACAACTCGACTCTTTACAAAAGATCTAGAGAACACTCTAGGTTAAAGAGGAAGAAAGAAACTTCTTACAAAGAAGAACCAAAAATAAACACTCATAACTATCTAGTGACTAAGACTAGCATCTGAACTAATGGGCTTGCAATTGCTGCTAATGCAATGCTCTACATAAGTAGGTTTTATGGCTCGAGAATCTACTCCTATCTACTCAAGAACTTTGTCTTCACTTCGGTTGATGTATATGTTGACTTTATTGACTTTATTGAAGAACTTGAGATGTCGTTAATGGTTTCTTGAGCATAAGTTGGTGTTGACGTCGTCTTCAGCAACTTAGAACCTAGCAAGGGTTAAGAAGGTACGGTTGAGTACGAGGGTTGTTGGGGGGATACCCCCGGGTAGGGTCACGCCGGGGTATAAAGTCCGAGTTAGTCGAGGTACGGCAAGGTCAAAGCGAATGCTGGCCGAGTTACCTCAAGGCAGGCCGAATCTCGGGGTAACCCGGACCAGGAGATGTCCACCTAACCGAGTCTCATCCGACTTAAGCCGTAAGTCAGATAGATGAATCTAACTTGTATGCAGGAACAGGTGTGGCCGGATCAACTACGATCCAGGTCATAGCAAGCTTCTAGGAGAAGGAAGGTATCTCGCTGGTCAAAAGTAACCCCGGTACGCACAGCATGAGCGATGCGGACAGGAGCAGGACCACCGAGGCATGGCCAACAAAGGTGACGACGTCGATGTCGGCTGACGCAGGCGCCGCAGAGGCTCACGTAGCCTCTACATGGATGACATGGGGGAAAAGTGACCCGGTTGGCTTACTATTTTGGGAGGA
The DNA here is from genome assembly GCA_023614405.1 of Avena insularis. Lineage (NCBI taxonomy): Eukaryota > Viridiplantae > Streptophyta > Magnoliopsida > Poales > Poaceae > Avena > Avena insularis. The sequence continues at coordinate 607,341,056 of CM042690.1, read as the reverse complement.
GGCATATTCCCAGGAATATGCCTCCACGTATGCCCTAAGTGGAGACCTAGCCACCCCTATATAAGGAGGGCTAGGGCCTCTGTAGAAAGGGTTGGGTTTTACTAGGTTGGTCTAGGAAGGGTTGATCTCTATTGGGTAGATTTTACTTGGTTCCTGAGGGCTAGCTAGCGGTGAGAGTAACAGAGTTCCTTCTTTCTCCTCTCTCCAATACAGCTCGAGGAGCACTTGTAACCTTGGAAGTGAATCGAATACAAAACTTCTGTGTGTGGAATCACCACACTATCCCTCCCTGGATTCCCCTAGTGCAATTAGCCCCCACCTTTAGCCTATCCATGGCATCTGCCGTGACACCACCACGACAAGCGTACTCAGCAAGTTCACTAAAAAGGAGTGTATGATGCACTATCTCTACAGCGACATACTAAAGGTCGTAGGCAATGCAGTTTTTTGTAAATATTTCTTCAAAGGTTGCTTTTTTCTGAAAACTATGTCTAACAACCTTCATGGGTTGACCAGAACTTTCATGGAGTTCCTTTCCTGCCGCGTTCGTAGCTCCTTCCTGGAACAGGGAGTAACATGTCACAGTTCTTACACTCTACAGATGTGCGTTATTTTACCCATAAGAGACCTTAGCCTTGTTGCACATCCAAGTCGTGAGCTTATCCATACTTCCTTGGTATGGGGCCCAGTCTAAGATCCAAGCCAATCACTGGCCTCTCTGCGACCCCACATGTCTCCTTGGTGTACGCCATGCCTACATATAGAATTGTGGCATTGGTTAGTACAGACCGTTCAGATGCCAGAACTATGATGGGATGTTGAGGGTTCCCACCCATATGCTGCATATCCTCTACGAATTACCAATCAATGCATGCTACAAGGATAACCGCCACGACCTGCACATCTGGCTACATGCGGAAGGAAGAAGCTACAACTGACTTTCCCGTCCCATTTCAAGTCTTATGGTTAACGCGTAATATACGACGCTAGAATCACTGGCGATATTGGTTGTTAAGTCCTAGATATTATGTTCCTTTACCACTGGAACCGTATCAGTAGATTATTACCATCTGGTAAATAATCCATAATCATATTATTATGAAAATAGTGTTTTCTGACCTTTTTGAAATGCAGGTGATGACAACATTTGAGTTACAAGTATTTGATAGAAAATAACCAAAGGAAATGAGCAAGTGTGAATTTGCCTTTTGTGATTGCAAGATTATGCACTCAGGGTCTTCAAGACAATAGAAGATCCAAAATCTGGAAAAAGCATCATTGGTCCGGTAAGGACTAATGTTTAAAGAAGCAATATGTGGATGCATACGTAATGTAATGCATTTTGTAAAATCCTAAGATAAATCCCTAATAATGAGAATGAGTTAAATATTAGTGATATATTTTAAGATTTAGTGATTTCTAATGTTTACTCCATAAGTAAATCTATCTACAAAGCATTTAAGTATTTAATATGCAGAGTATAAAAGTGAAGTATAATAATATTCTAAGATCGAGGTGAATTGTTATCTGGTAATTATGATGGTATTTATTCTATTAAGTTGTTACGAGTTAAGGGACTTATTATAAGATTGTTGTTTGAAGTATCAGAACGAATAACTTTTGAAGAAAAGGTTTCTTTGCCAAGGTTTAAACAATCTATGGGGTTAATAGAATGTGATCAATGTCGTTTCCATTTGCTCGATAGGTTTGAAGATGCTTGAAGATTTACTTGAAATTAGACCAAAGTTAATTATAAAAACATATTTAGACTTTAGATATTGTGTTTATAGCTTGGTGGACCAAAGTTAACTTTAAAACATGAGTAAACTTGGGTGTGATATGTCTAAACTATTATCAGATTTTTAGGGTTATGGTAGGTATGATCAAGAGTGTGAAATAATTCATTTCCAATTTAAGTGAATGATAAGGTTAAATATGATTTGTGATTATGAATATAATTTATCTTATTAAGGAAAGTAAATTTAGATGATTTTAATAATCTATTAAAGTTTGAATTCATGTTTAAGAATGGTTAAGAGATAAATAGCGTTCACTTTTATTATAAGTGAATGATGTTTAAAATTTACTCAAAATTGTTGATTTAATTTTGACTTATGGTTTTTAAAGGGTTTTTTAAAAGTTAATAGTTTACACTTAAGTATTATTATAGACTCAAGTTATGGTTTTGGAAGTAGTATGTAAAATATTTAAGGTTTTGTATAAAATTTTAATTATTTCTGACTTAAAAATATTTTAAAGAATTTACAAAATAGGTATTTTATAAAATGGTGAAAGATTTATTATTTTAAAATCTTAGAAACCTTTTGGAATAATCTTTTTAATATTTTTCTAGTAAAATATATTTATTCAAGATCTTAAAACTGATTTTTAATTATTTTTAAGTATTATTCTTATTTTTATACAATTCCACAAAGAATTAAATGTCTTGGAATATTTGCTTCATGTTTTATTTGTAAAAAATCAAGCTATTATTTTTATAATATGGTAGATTGATTTTAATACACAAAAATGATTTCTCTTGATTTTTAGGACTTTTACTTATTTTATGAAATTTCATTTAGAACTAAATAGTGTTAATATTTATTTGTATTTTGTCTAACTTAAATAAGTAAAGTTATATTTTTATTAGGTAGATATTATTTCTGTGATTATTTTGATATATTTTTAGGTTTTTTCTATATTTTTCTGGAATTAAAATAAGTTCAGGGGTATATTTGTAATATATATTTTTTTAAATCTTTAACTTAATTCTCTATTTAAACTGGGCCTGATCAACAGACTAGCCTAGCCTGACTTTGGCCCATTCGGCCCATTTGGCCCACTAGGGTTGGGTTAGCCTAGCCAGGCCCCATTCGCCTTCCCCGGCCTCTCCTCGTTCCTCTCTCTCACCTCTCTCAGGCGATGTTATGGCGACGCCATCTCTGCTGCGATTCTAGCAGCTCCGGCCGTTGCGGCCACCGCGAACATCATGGATGACGCGCCGAACCCAATCCTTCTTCTCTACCCTGGCGATTCGCCCAACTCGCCTTGCCCACGCTAACCTTAACCGGCTGGGACGGGCGCACCGGCGTAGTAGCACCCCCGTGTCATGGCTGCTTCCCTTCGGCTCCGGTGTCTCCTCTTCCATGCTAGAACACCCGGTGCTCTTGTTGCGCCCCTTTCGTCCTCGACCACCATATGCTGCTATCGCCAGGGATTGGTTGTGGCGCCACGGTGGTGATGTTATAGTGGTAGTGTATAGGTGGTGTTGCTTCTGCTGTGATGGTGATGCAGTGTCATCCACCACTACCTCGACACCGGCGGGATGGTGCTGTGGCACAACCCCGACATTGATCTCCTTGCCTAGGTCGTTTATGATGCCCCTGATGCATCTACCACGCCTCTGGTTCAGGTATTTTTCTGTTGTGACCGGTTGTTGAGCCGATCCACAAATTCAGGTGTAGAACACAAGTTTAGGTTCTAGAAATCTTGAATTTGATATGTGGTACTGATTGGATTAGGGTCTGGCAATATTTCTGCTAGTTCTAGGGATCACTTGTGGATAAGTACTGTTCCTGGACATGTGCTACTCCTATGATGGAGATAATTAATTTATCTCCAATAGTCAGACTCCTAAAGCCTGAACTATTTGTTGTGGTGATTACTGGTTAATCAAGTGACTCTACTACATAGTTTTCTAGTGGACATGTTTATATATATGCTATTGGGTGTCACTAGATAACCACTAGTTGATGGTAGGTTTTGGAAACCTAGACTCTATTAGTTTCTGTGTTAGCTGTAAACTTGGACTAAGGCTTAGGCTTGACTGCAGTTGATGGTATTCCCTACCTTGGTTTGTTGAACTTTAATTCAGTGACATGATTTGATTAATTCTTGTCAGTCTCGATAACAGAAAACTAATAAGATTTGATTCCTAGATTCTTTACTAGGAACATGATTTAAAATTCACTCTCTGCTTACAGCAAAAAAACTTGTGAATACACTAAGGTTTTGTGATCTACTAAGGATTGTTTCCCTTCAATTTATATATGGTGAATGACATCCTTGGGAATTATAGAGTTGTCCCTGTATGCTCAAGTATAGATTTATCCCATGGACAATCATCTACACAAATCTGATAGCTTTGATTAGATCAAGACAGTAGTGATCTCCAACTTAGTAATTCTTGTATTACTAGTTAGAAACTAAGACAAACTCTGTGGTACCTCCTTAGAGGATGCATATATGTATACTTATCTAACTAGCTTAAGTGGTGGTGGTGATTAAGCTGGTTTAAACTACTAGATCATTGTAAAGCTAAATGATGATCACAGTTCCTAGAAATAAATTCCTGGTGGAAACTAATGAGCACAAATGGTGTGCTTGATTTCTCAATTAGCCAATGATGCATAGCTGAGGCTTAGAAGCGTATGCTAGCTTGTGTAAGAAGATCTTTATAAATGATTCCTAGTCTGCTAGATTAGGAAGATGATTATTTAACATAATGGATTATTTTGATGTGGCTCCTATTAGTATGGATACCACTTTGGTGCCTCTAGTTAGAGTGGTGCATAGTGTTTTCAAGCTAACATGATCTATTGCATTAAAATCCTAGAGTGGATGGAATTGGAATCCCTCACCAGATATTATAAGTTGCAAATTCACAACCTGAAAGTCCCTAGCCAAGGATGCAAAAGACCGAGGCCTTATTTTTGATACAAGCTCTATGATGCACTCCACATATTAATTCTATACTTACTGAGAGCTTCCTCCTCCCCAAATATTTTCTTGGCTAACTAATAAGATCAAAGGCTTTACCTGATCTTGGCATAGCAACCTGCTATTACAGAGTGGTTGCTCATGTGGATCTTTTTCTACTGTTGTTGATGAAGTGCTTGTAAGTTTGTGGTTATTCTTGATCAGCTGCTGGAGCAAATCCTCTCCTTTTAGCTTCTGACTTGATTTATTGGATCTGCTATTTCTTCTCTTCTAGTAAACCTTCTCCTCCCTATGCATGTCCTTCTTCTGGTGTTCCTGGATGGCTTTCCCAAGCAACTAGGTTGCTGGTGATAATTTGGTGAGAGGATCTAGTTTGCTGGATGTTGTGTGTTTGTGTATTGCACAGAAGATGGTATGGCTATGCAGGTTAGTGGAGAAAATTATATAGAGCTAGTTAGCGTTGGCTGGCTTCTCTCTCTATTTAGTGCTTTCTTGTGGTGTTGACAACACATTACTTGCATGTGGTGACAGTGCTGCTATCAAGTGGGACCCTTCACTTGTGGATCAGCTCAACTATGAAGATCTTTTCTGGCTGGTATTACAGTTTTACTTTTACCTGTTTACTATGTTGGTGAAACTTACCCCTTAAGGCCTCTGATGGTGATCTGAGGCCATTCGATATAAAAAGAACAGATTCCACACTTGTTCTATTTCCAAATACTCAATGATGAGCTTAAGCATATCATTAGTATACCAAACCTGAGAGTAAACTAATTAACACTAACTTTTTATCTATTATATTTGTTTTGTTTTCTATTGAGTTGATTTGTAGGTACAAGATCAGGCAAAGAAGATCAAGAAGATCTAGTGTAGGACTAGTTGTAGTTTAGTTTAGGATTTCCTTTGATTACTTTTTGTAATACTTTCCATCTTTGTATTTTTTATTCATTTATTTAATTGTAAGAACAATGTAATCTTGTTTATTTTAAATAATAAAGTGGAATTTTCATTTGTTACGCATATTGTGACAACAATATTTTCTTGTGTTAAAAATTATTTATTGTTTAGTCTATTTCATGGTAATTGACTTTTATTCCTTTATTGTAAAAAATTGTATTACTACATATATATATGAGAATACATTTATATTTTGTATGATATCCATTTCTTTTATACTTCAATACTAGTGATTATTGATAAATAGTATCTCAAATATGTATTTATAATCATAGTTATAATACCATTATCAATTATAATTCTATTTCAAATTCTTTTAGAATTCAAATATATCTTTTAAATATTCAAATTTGAATTGCCTTCCCTCAAACACAAAGATACAATAGAGGTCGTGTCGAAATCTATCGCACTTGCCCGGATGCATCCATCAGAACAAGAGAGATCTCGATCCCTCTATAACTTCTTTAGTTTTGCGTGAAAATTTCCTGGATTTTCTTATGCATGAATGTAATGCGCACACACCTGTGTCCTCTCTATTTCTAGGTGTTAATCCTGGGATGTTAGAAATTGCACTGCTACAAAGATTAACAATTGTTCAACTGATGTCTGGGGCTCATGAATTTTAGATGGAACTTAAACAAGAATGGTAAATTCTTAGTTAGTTCTTTATACAATGCGCTAGTTCAACTAGATATACCAGCTGCTGATGATAGGAAGATCTAAAAGATGAAGATACCTCTAAAAAATTCCTTGGTATCTTGGTTGGGAGATTGTTCTTATGAAATACAATTTACTTAAGCGAAAATGGTATGGGAATATTACATGTGTGTTTTGTCATCACGATGAGACAATTTAACACTTGTTTTCCAATATAATTTCACGAGGTCTATATGGTCGATTACCCAAGCAGCTTCAGGCGTGTATGCCAATATATTTGTAAAGGCTTGTTTTATAGTACCTTTTACTACACTTGGGCTAGGCAGTAGTATGAATCGGATCCAATGGCTTAGATGTGTGGGCATTTTAGACTTTTTCATGCACTAGAGTTGGACCACGTGGGTTCACATGTCAAGCTCCATCCTTGTTTCATGGCCAGCGGAATGAAGCGCAGCGACTCGCTCGCCTTCATAGACACCATCGAGCTAACGTTTCTCATTGACTCGTCGTCGCCGCCTGCGGCTCGCTCGATGCAGGGCAAGAGTTCCCTCAGCAGTGCCATCGAAGCCACGCGGTCGCAAGCGGCCGTGTTGATCCAGACAAACATGGTCACACCACCCCTATGGACTAGTAAGTTGTAGAGCACGACGAAGAACACCAGGGCAGCATGACGACCGATCAGTTACGAGGGGCGATGAATGGATGCATAGGAGCATTGCTTGGCCTTGGTGATCGCTGCATGTCTGGAGTTGCTCAGTTTCTCTGGCGTAGCGGACGAAGAGACGCAGCTTGGATCCTGTCAGGATGCGCTCCAGCAGGAACGCCTCGGCTCCCGCAGACGCGAGCGCCTTGGACGCCGACACACCATCCCTCCATCACCTACCATGGCTATACGCTGTGGGCAGATGGGATCGGATGGGGGTAGCCCAAATTCGACGATGGTGACCAGGATCGGAGAGGTGCGGGGAGGGAATCGAACAAGGGCGGGAGATGGGGAGTGGCAGGTTGCATACATCCCACCGCCATGGCTCAGCTGGGCGAGAGAATGGAGACGGTAAAGGGGAAGAGATCATCTTTCTAGTGGGGTGCTGATTTTGCCCTTGCAAGGCGAGTAGTATGATTTATACTTGTCATCTTTTTGGCACTAGTATAAATTGTTGTAACCTTTAGATGGACGAAAACAGATGGTTGTTATTTATTTGAGGGTACCGCAAAACTCGGTTCTGGAAAGAGCACACCAAATGAAAGGAATTATTACTCAAAAAGCGAACCATATCTCGATTCACAAACTGCCAAAAGCCTTTTTTATTCCATCGGACATTTAGTCTAGACATTAGTCCCGATTCTGGTACAAACTGGGACTAATGCCCTGGTCCCAACGGCTAGAAATGGTCGCAGGGCCCAGAAAACATTAGTCCCGGTTCGTAGGGGACCTTTAGTCCCGGTTCGTTTAACAAACCGGGACTAAAGGATCTGGCGCAGGAAAGAAGCGGATGTGTGGACCTTTAGTCCCGGTTTGTTAAACGAACCGGGACTAAAGGGCCCGACTATATCTTCTTCCTCTCCCCTGCCCGAGCCATTTCAAGCTCACACAAGCATCTCCCTCAAATTTCTTCCCTCAAGCTCGAGTTCTTGCCGATTTTTCTCAAGATTTGTGAAGATTTTTTGGCTCCACATCTATCTAAGGGTCCTAAGAGGTTAGCAACTTCATCCTTTCATATTTCATTGCTAGTTTTACCTCATTTCATGCTCTAGAAATGGAGGGATTTGTGTGGATTCTATCTCTATATATCTGGTTAATTTGGCACATATAGTCCTCAAAATTCATTTGATTCATTGAAGCACAGAGATACATGAGTTCATCCTATCTATATATCTTGGTTTGGCACATAGTCTCGAAATTCAGATGATTCACAGATGCATCATGCCACCGTCGAGCAACAAAATATCCTTCTTCTTCTTCTTCTACCTGCCGTCACAAAATCCATTGCAACTATGAAGGCATACATATATATAGTGGCGCCCTAGCATTTTAATCATCGACCATTTAAGCAAACCAAAAACATGAACACACTGGGGACCTACCAAATTAAATTAGGGAGTGCCTCTATGGCGAGCTCCTCGAAGATGTCTGAGGACGGGATCCTAAGACATCTTCGAGAAGCTCTGCCGTAGTGATGTCCCTTCTCTCGCACACCATCTTTCAGTTTATATCTTCTCTAGCTAGATCAGTATGCTGGTGGAGCTAACTAATTTCACATATTAGGGAGTGCCTCTACGGCGAGCTCCTCGAAGATGTCTGAGGATGAGGTCCTAAGACATCTTCGAGAAGGTCCGCCGTAGTGGTGTCCCTGGTCTCGCACACCATCATGCAGTTCTTCACAAGAATGCATACCTATTTATAGATTAAGCAGCACAACATAGTGTCGGGCACTGATGACATAATGTCGACACACTCACCCCTGGCATAGTGCTGCCACCCACCCAAAATAGTGTCATTTATCGGCTTAGTGTCCCACTAAGGACATAGTGTCGACATGTTGTCGCCACATCCACATTTAGTCCCGGTTGGTGCCTCCAACCAGGACTAAAGGTTCATCGTATCTTTAGTCCCGGTTGTTGGCTTTAATTTTGTTTTTTAGACCAGTACTAATTTTATCATCATGATTCTGTTTGATGTACTTAATTATATAATGAAGATGAGCCGGCAATGGATATACGCTGACCGACTCTCTAGTGAGTTCATTAAAGGCATGCATTCTTTTCTCCTTCTGTCCGAAGCAAACAAGCGGAATGGTTTTATGTCTTGTCCATGTGGTGTCTGTCGGAATCATAAGGAATACTCTTCCTCAAGAGTCCTTCACGGCCACCTATTTCAGTCCGGTTTCATGACCAGCTATAATTGTTGAACCAAGCACGGAGAAAGATGGGTTATGATGGAAGACAACGAAGAAGAAGAAGAAGAGAATGATAATGACTACCCCACTGTGTCCCCTGAATACGATGGTACTACAATGGAAGACAATGATGAAGAAGAAGATGAAGAATGGGCATCAAATCTGCCCGATGATGATCTTAGTCGGGCCATTGCTGATGCCCAGGAAGAATGCGTAACTGAAAGGGAGAGGTTGAAGTTCAAGCAGATGCTAGAGGATCACAACAAATTGTTGTACCCAAATTGTGAAGATGGGCACAAAAAACTGGGTAGCACACTGGAATTGCTGCAATGGAAGGCAGAGAATGGTGTGACTGTAAAAGGATTTGAAAAGTTGCTGAAAATAATGAAGAAGTTGCTTCCAAAGGATAACAAACTGCCCGCCAAAGATTTCACGGTTAAAGAAGGTTGTCTGCCCTCTAGGATTAGAGGTGCAGAAGATACATGCATGCATTAATGACTGCATCCTCTACCGTGGCGAGGAGTACAAGAATTTGGATGCATGCCCAGTATGCACTGCATTGCAGTATAAGATAAGACGAGATGACCCTGGTGATGTTGAGGGCGAGCGCCACATGAAGAGGGTTCCTGCCAAGGTGATGTGGTATGCTCCTATAATACCACAGTTGAAACGTTAGTTCAGGAACAAAGAGCATGCAAAGTTGTTGCGATGGCACATGGAAGACCGTAAGAAAGACGAGATGTTGATACACCCCGCTGATGGGTCGCAGTGGAGAAAAATCGAGAGAGTTCTCGGACTTTGCAGGTGACACGAGGAACTTATGGTTTGGTCTAAGTACAGATGGCATGAATCCTTTTGGGAAGCAGAGCTGCAGTCATAGCACCTAGCATGTGACTCTGTGTATCTATAACCTTCCTCCTTGGTTGTGCATGAAGCGGAAGTTTATTATGATGCTAGTGCTCATCCAAGGCCCAAAGCAACCCGGCAACGACATTGATGTGTACCTAAGGCCATTAGTTGAAGAACTCTTATAGTTGTGGCACGGACAAGGTGTACATGTGTGGGATGAGAACAAGCAGGAGGAATTTGATCTACGAGCATTGTTGCTCATAACAGTCAATGATTGGCCTGCTCTTAGTAACATTTCAGGACAGACAAACAAGGGATACAATGCATGCACACACTGTTTAAATGAGACTGAAAGTATATATTTGGATAAATCTAATAAGAATATGTACCCGAGGAATCGTCGTTTTCTTCCGCACACGCACACCCTAAGAAAGAAAGGTAAGCATTTCAATGGTGAGGCAGATAGCCGGTGTAAGCCTATCCGCCGTACTGGTGATGATGTATTTGATATGGTGAAGGATTTAAAAGTATGGAAAGGGTCCTGGTAGACAATCTGTTCCGAAGGACGATGTCGGACACGCACCCATGTGGAAAAAGAAATCTATATTTTGGGAGCTACCCTATTGGAAAGTCCTAGAGGTCTGCTCTAAATTGACGTGATGCACCTGACAAAGAATCTTTGTGTGACGCTGCTAGGCTTCTTGGGTGTGTATGGGAAGAACAAAGATACACCGGAAGCACGGCAGGACCAACAACATATGAAAGACCGAGATGGCATGCATCTAGAGCTGTTTGAAGGTACCGCCAGCTACGCTCTTACCAAAGAAGAGAAGGAAATATTTTTTGAAGTCCTTTACAGTATCAAGGTCCCATCTGGTTTCTCGTCGAACATAAAGGGGATAATAAATATGGCAGAGAAAAAATTTCAAAACCTAAAGTCTCATGACTGCCACGTGCTTATGACACAGCTACTTCCGATTGCATTGAGGGGACTCCTGCCGGAAAATGTTCGAGTACCCATTGTGAAGCTATGTACGTTTCTCAATGGAATTTCTCAGAAGGTAATCAGTCTAGATAGTCTACCAAGGTTACAGAAAGATGTGGTCCAATGTCTTGTCAGCTTCGAGCTGGTGTTCTCACCATCTTTCTTCAATATTATGACGCACCTCCTAGTTCACCTAGTCGAAGAGATTAACATTCTCGGTCCTGTATTTCTACAAAATATGTTCCCCTTTGAGAGGTTCGTGGGAGTCTTAAAGAAATATGTTCATAACCGTGCTAGGACAGAAGGAAGCATCTCAAAGGGATATGGAACAGAGGAGGTCATTGAGTTTTGTGTTGACTTTATTCCTGACCTTAAGCCCATCGATGTTCCTGAATCATGACATGAGGGTAGACTGAGTGGAAAAGGCACGCTAGGAAAGAAAGCAAGGATATGTATGGACGGACATTCTCTCACTAAAGCACACTACACAGTTCTGCAAAGTTCCACCTTGGTGGCTCCGTATATCGAGAAACACAAGAATATTGTACATGATGGGTTTGTAGCATGGAAAACAAAAAATTCTACCGCAAGAACAAACAAAACCCAGATCTAATCTAGATAAAAGCCAAGATCTAATCTATTAGACATGTGCAACGAGATAGATCTGTACTAACCCTCGTAGAACCGAAAGCGTTACGAGATTGGATCTCGGGGTTGATGTAGTTGATCACTTGCCGATCTCAAGATCGTGTGGCCGATCCTTCCGGCGCCACGTTCCGGCAGCGGCCTCATGATCGGTCACACGCTTGGAGTCGAAGCGCACCTTCCTATCCCTGCTCCAAAGAAGCCGGAGGTAGTAGATCTTCTCCATGGAATCCCAGCAGCACGACGTGTGTGGTGGTGGTGGAGTAGAGATTTCTGAGGGCTTCGCCTAAGCCGAGCAGCGAAGGAGGAGGAGAGAGAGGCGGCTAGGGTTTGTTATGGGAGAGGTCTAGGGGTGGCGCCCCCTCTATTTAAAGGAGGGAGGCGCCATGGGAGGGGGAGTCCTAGTAGGACTCCCCTCCCTCCTTGGCCGGCGGATTGGGAAGGGGGGGAGGAGTCCTCCTCCCACACGAATCCGTGTCTTGCCCCACAAAGACTCCTTGATCCTTTCTTGGTTTTCAAGCAAACTCCAAGAAATCTTCTAGAACCTTCCAGAACATTCCGAAACCTTCTAGAATCTCCATACAAACACTCCGGAACATTTTCTAACTTAGAAAATGATCCCCAATATATGAATCTTATTCTCCGGACAATTCTGGATCTCCTCATGATGTCCTGGATCCAATCCGAGACTCCGAACAACATTCAGTCTCCAATGCATATTCCATATCTACTTAAAACAACTTCGAACCTTAAGTGTGTCACCCTACGGTTCGTGAATATGCAGACATGATGAAGACACCTCTCCGATCAATAACCATCAGCGGGATCTGGAGATCCATAACGGCTCCCACATACTCAACGATGACTTCGTGATCGATAGAACCATTAACATACGAAACCAATTCCCTTTGTCACGCGATATTCTACTTATCCGAGGTTTGATCGTCGGTATCTCCATACCTAGTTCTACCTCGTTACTAATAAGTACTCTTTACCCATTCCATGTTATGTCATCCCTTGTGACCTAGTCACATGCTTGCAAGCTAACTAGATGACATTCCACCGAGAGGGCCCAGAGCATATCTATCCGTCATATGGATGGACAAATCCCAATCTTGGTTCATGCGCTTCAACACATACTTTCAGAATACCCAATGACACCTTTATAACCACCCGATTTAAGCGGTGTTTGATGTCATCAAAGTACCCATCCGGTGATGGTGATTAACATAACCTCATGGTCGAAGGATTAGGTTACTATGCATTTGAAAGCTTATAGCAATACGAACTAAATGACTTGATCTTATGCTACGCTTACTATGGGTGTGTGTCCATCACATCATTCTCCTAATGATATAACCTTGTTATTAATGACATCCAATGTCCATGATCAGGAAACCATGATCATCAATTAATCAACAAGCTAGTTTCACAAGAGGCTTACTAGGGACTCTTTTATGTTTACAAAACACACATGTATCAGTGTTTCCTTATAATACAATTATAGCATGGGATGTAAACATTCATCATAAACACAAAGATATAATAATAACCAATTTTATTATTGCCTCTTGGGCATATCTCCAACAGTCTCCCACTTGCACTAGAGTCAATAATCTAGATTACATGGTAATATACCTAACACCCATGGCGTTCTGGTGTTGGTCATGCTTTGCTCTAGGGAGAGGTTTAGTCAACGGATCTGCCAAATTCAGATCAGTGTGTACTTTGCAAATCTTTATGTCACCATCTCGGACATACTCGCGAATAGCATGGAAACGTAGCTTGATGTGCTTCAGCTTGCTATGTGACCTTGGCTCCTGTGCATTAGCTATGGCTCCTGTGTTGTCATAGTAGATGGCCATCGGGTCCAACGCACTGGGAACCACGCCAAGTTCAGTAATAAACTCCTTCATCCATATGGCTTCTTGTGCAGCCTCCCAAGCAGCTATGTATTCCGATTCAGTTGAAGATTTCGCCACAACGCTTTGCTTGGCACTCCTCCAGCTCACTGCAGCACCATTCAAAATAAATACGTATCCAGACTGTGACTTCGAGTCATCTGGATCGGTGTTCCAACTAGCATCAGTGTAACCGTTTACAACAAGCTGTTCATCACCTCCATAAGAAAGAACCATATCCTTAGTCCTATTCAGGTACTTTAGGATATTCTTGACCGCTGTCCAGTGTTCCATTCCAAGATCACTTTGATATCTGCTAGTCAAACTAACAACATGTGCTATATCCGGTCTTGTACACAGCATGGCATACATGATAGAACCTATGGCCGAGGCATAGGGAATTTTATTCATCTTTTCTCTATCTTCTGCCGTAGCCAGACTTTGAGTCTTACTCAAGGTCTTACCTGACAACATGGGCACGAACCCTTTCTTGCTCTCTTCCATTCTAAACTTCTTTAGAACTTTGTCTAAGTATGTACTTTGTGAAAGCACTATTAGGCGTCTTGATCTATCTCTATAAATCTTGATGCCTAGAATATATGTCGCTTCGCCAAGATCCTTCATTGAAAAACTATTATTCAAATAGGTTTTGACGCTATTAAGAAGTTCTATATCATTCCCAGTCAACAATATGTCATCTACATATAGTACTAGGAATGCTACAGAGCTCCCACTCACTTTATTGTAAATACAAGCTTCTCCATAAGTTTGTATAAATCCAAAGTTTTTGATTACTTTATCAAAACATCGATTCCAACTCCGGGATGCTTGCTTCAGTCCATAAATGGAGCGCTGAAGTTTGCATACCTTGTCAGCATCACTAGGATCGACAAAACCCTTGGGTTGTACCATATACAACTCTTCCTCAATGTCACCATTAAGGAACGCCGTTTTGACATCCATCTGCCAAATTTCATAATCGAAATATGCAGCGATTGCTAACAAAATCCTCACAGATTTTAGCTTCGCTACTGGTGAGAAAGTCTCATCATAGTCAACACCTTGAATTTGTCGAAACCCTTTCGCGACAAGTCGAGCTTTATAGACGGTAACATTACCATCAGCATCTGTTTTTCTTTTGAAAATCCATTTGTTCTCGACAGCCTTACGGCCATCCGGTAAATCCACCAAAGTCCACACTTGGTTTTCGTACATGGATCCCATCTCGGATTTCATGGCTTCTAGCCATTTGTCGGAATCTGGGCCCACCATAGCTTCTTCATACGTCGCAGGGTCATCAGTGTTGTCCACCAACATGACGTTCAAGGCAGAGTCATACCAATCAGGAGTGGTACGAACTCTCGTTGACCTGCGAGGTTCAGTAGTAACTTCGTTCGAAGTTTCATGATCACCATCATTAGCTTCCTCTCCAATTGGTGCAGGCGGCACAAAAACATCTTCCGGTGTTGCGCTACTCTCAACTCCGAGAGAAGGTTCAATAACCTCGTCGAGTTCTACTTTCCTTCCAGTCACTTCTTTCGAGAGAAACTCCTTCTCAAGAAAGGATCCATTCTTGGCAATGAAAACTTTGCCTTCGGATCTATGATAGAAGGTATACCCAATTGTTTCTTTAAGGTATCCTATGAAGACGCATTTCTCCGCTTTGGGTTCAAGCTTATCAGGCTGTAACTTCTTTACATACGCTTCGCAACCCCAAACTTTAAGGAACGACAACTTAGGTTTCTTACCAAACCACAATTAACGTGTCGTTTCAACGGATTTAGATGGTGCCCTATTTAAAGTGAATGCGGCTGTCTCTAATGCATAGCCCTAAAACGATAGTGGTAAATCTGTAAGAGACATCATAGACCGAACCATATCTAAGAGAGTTCGATTACGACGTTCGGACACACCATTACGCTGTGGTGTTCCCAAGTGTCAATCATGAAAGTATTCCACATTTCTTTAAATGCATGCCAAACTCATAACTCAGATATTCACCTCCGCGGTCAGAACGCAGAAACTTAATCTTCTTGTTACGATGATTTTCCACTTCACTTTGAAATTCCTTAAACTTCTCGAAAGTTTCGGACTTATGTTTCATAAAATAGACATACCCATATATACTTAAGCCATCCGTGAAAGTGAGAACATAACGATATCCACCACGCGATGCTACACTCATTGGACCGCACACATCGGTATGTATTATTTCCAATAAGTCTGTAGCTCGCTCCATTATTCCAGAGAATGGAGTTTTAGTCATTTTTCCCATTAGACATGCTTCGCATCTTTCAAGTGATTCAAGAAGTCCATCAGAATGGAGTTTCTTCATATGCTTCACTCCAATGTGACCAAGACGACAGTGCCACATGTATGTAGAATTATCATTCAATTTTATTCGTTTAGCATCTATGTTGTGAACATGTGTATCACTACTATCCAGTGGCGGAGCTACGTTGAAGTCAGCAGGGGCACTGCCCCCCCAGCTTTTGGACAATTGCTGAAGAATTTTTTTCTACAAGGTTAAGAGTAGAAAAATTATGGCATTTTGCCCCCCTAGACAATGAATGTTTGTGTTTTGCCCCCCCAACGTACCTGTGCTAGCTCCGCCACTGCTACTATCGAGATTCAATAAGAATAAACCATTCATCTCAGGTGCATTACCATAAAAGATATTACTCATATAAATCGAACAACCTTTATTCTCAGACTTAAAAGAGTAACCGTCTCGCAATAAACAAGATCCAGATATAATGTTCATGCTTAACGCAGGCACCAAATAACAATTATTTAAATTTAAAACTAATCCCGAAGGTAGATGTAGAGGGAGCGTGCCGACGACGATCACATCAACCTTGGAGCCATTTCCAACGCGCATCGTCACCTCGTCTCTTGCCAGTCTTCGTTTATTTCGCAGCTCCTGTTTCGAGTTACAAATATGAGCAACCGAACCAGTATCAAATACCCAGGCACTACTACGACTACTAGTAAGATACACATCAATAACATGTATATCGAATATACCTTTCTTCTTGATGTTGCCGTTCTTCAGATCTGCCAGGTACTTGGGGCAGTTACGCTTCTAGTGACTAGCACCCTTGCAGTAGAAGCACTCAGTTTCAGGCTTAGGACCAGCCTTGGGCTTCTTAGCAGGTGCGGCAGCTTTCTTGCCGTCCTTCTTGAAATTGCCCTTTTTCTTAGGCTTGCCTTGTTTCTTGAAATTGGTGGTCTTATTGACCATCAACACTTGGTGCTCCTTCTTGATCTCCACTTCAGCAGTTTTCAACATGGACGATAGTTCAGGCAACGTCTTGTTCATGCAGTGCATATTGTAGTTCATCACAAAGTTCTTTATAACTCGGTGGCAGTGATTGGAGGACACGGTGAATCCCTAACTCATTAGGAATTGTTATCCCCAACTCTTGGAGCTTGTTTGCGTGCCCATACATGGTGAGCACGTGCTCGCTAACGGAGCTTCCCTCTTCCATCTTGCAGGTAAAGAACTTTTCGGAGGCCTCATAGCTCTCCATGGCCGCGTGAGTCTCAAAAATGAGCTTGAGCTCCTTAATGATCTCGAACGGGTCATGGTGCTCAAAACGCTCGAGCTCCGCTTTCTAAACCGCATGTGATGGCACATCAATTGTGGAGTAATGATTTTTCCGAGTGGCGTAAACATTCTTTACGTCATCGGTGGCATCATCTGCAGGTGGGTCACCTAGCGGTGCTTCGAGCACATAGGTCATCTGACCATCCCTGAGGACAATCTTCAGACCACGGAGCCAGTCCGTGAAGTTGCTTCCATTGTTCTTAAGTTTTTCTTTCTCTAGGAACGCATTGAAATTGATGGAGAGATTCGCCATAATCTACAACAAATTTGCAATTAGTTTAGACTAAGTTTATGATAAATTGAGTTCTACTTTAATTCTTAAATTAACTAGGTGAACTCCCACTCAAAACAGCATCCCTCACATTGTCTTAGTGATTACACGAACCAAGTCCGATCTTCACGAGAGAGGATGTAGTTTCATCGGTGAACAATCTTCATGTTCATCATATCACTTATATGACTCGTGCTCTACCTTTCGGTATTCCGTGTTCCGAGACCATGTCTGTACATGCTAGGCTCGTCAAGATTAACCTTAGTTTCTGCATGTGCAAATCTGGCTTGCACCTGTTGTATGCACACGTAGAATCTATCACACCCGATCATCACGAGATGCTTCGAGACGACGAGTCTTAGCAACGGTGCCAACTAAGGACGAACACTTTATTACTTGAAATTTAGTGAGAGGGATCATCTTATAATGCTACCGTCGATCTAAGCAATACAAGATGCATAAAGGATTAACATCACAGCAATTCATAATTAGTGTGATATGATATGGCCCTTTCTTCTTATGCCTTTGATCTCCATCTCCAAAGCACGGACATGATCTCCATCATCACCAGCATTATGCCAAGGTCAAGGCCGCTTCATGGTTGTCCATCATCACCAAAGAACTATTACAACTACTTGGAATAAAGCTATTACAAGATGAATAGACATTTGTGTCTTAACAGAATTAAAGACAACCATTAGTTCTGCCGTTGCCATATTACAACAAGGATCATTGCATACATCAAATATAATCACAATCACATGATGGCCATATCACATCACCAAACCCCTGCAAAAACAAGTTAGACGCCTCTAATTTTCTTTGCATGTTTTACGTGGTTTGGGGCTTTCGAATAAGAACGGATCTTACCTACGAAACTGAACCACAACGTTGATACAAGTGCTATCAAGTGTAAAGTGTAAATTGGATCTATACTATGATGGGAGAGACAGACACCCGCAAAGCCACTTGTGCAAAGCAAGTTACACGTCAAGCGTGGAGCAAGTCTCATGTGCGATGACATGTAAGGTTAGCCCGAGCCCCTTCATCCCACCATACCGCAAGATGCACAGTACAAAAGCAAAAAAGACACGAGAACCAACGCCCACAAAACCATTGTGTTCTACTCGTGCAACAGATCTACGCATAGACAAGGCTCTGATACAACTGATGGGTTCGTAGCATGGAAAACAAAAATTTTCTACCGCAAGAATGAACAAAACCCAGATCTAATCTAGATAAAAGCCAAGATCTAATCTATTAGACATGTGCAACGAGATAGATCTATACTAACCCTCGTAGAACCGAAAGCGTTACGAGATTGGATCTTGGGGTTGATGTAGTCGATCACTTGCCGATCTCAAGATCTTGGGGTTGATGGAGATCCATAACGGCTCCCACATACTCAACGATGACTTCGTGATCGATAGAACCATTAACATACGAAACCAATTCCCTTTGTCACGTGATATTCTACTTATCCGAGGTTTGATCGTCGGTATCTCCATACCTAGTTCTACCTCATTACGGATAAGTACTCTTTACTCGTTCCATGTTATGTCATCCCTTGTGACCTAGTCACATGCTTGCAAGCTAACTAGATGACATTCCACCGAGAGGGCCCAGAGCATATCTATCCGTCATATGGATGAACAAATCCCAATCTTGGTTCATGCACTTCAACACATACTTTCAGAATACCCAATGACACCTTTATAACCACCCAGTTACGAAGCGGTGTTTGATGTCATCAAAGTACCCATCCGGTGATGGTGATTAACGTAACCTCATGGTCGAAGGATTAGGTTACTATGCATTTGAAAGCTTATAGCAATACGAACTAAATGACTTGATATTATGCTACGCTTACTATGGGTGTGTGTCCATCACATCATTCTCCTAATGATATAACCTTGTTATTAATGACATCCAATGTCCATGATCAGGAAACCATGATCATCAATTAATCAACAAGCTAGTTTCACAAGAGGCTCACTAGGGACTCTTTTATGTTTACAAAACACACTTGTATCAGTGTTTCCTTATAATACAATTATAGCATGGGATGTAAACATTCATCATAAACACAAAGATATAATAATAACCACTTTTATTATTGCCTCTTGGGCATATCTCCAATAGTACACTCCAATAACCCGGGGAAGCCTGGCTCCTGGATTAGAGATGAACACATCAGGACTTTTGGTGGTTGGTTGCAGACACATCTCAGGAATGACATCAATGTTGGAGAGCAGTTTTACTTGTTGGCCAGGTCACCATCTTCGACTATATTGACTTTCCAAGGGTACGAGATAAATGGGAATACATTTTACACGACTCCCAAGATAAAAAGAGCACCAACCAAAACAGTGGTGTCTGATTTGATGCAACAGACGAGAATGGGCAAAAGGATACATATTATGGTTACATAGAGGAGATATGGGAACTTGACTATGGACCTTATTTTAAGGTCCCTTTGTTTCGGTGCAAATGGGTCATGCTGACAGGAGGCGGGTTGAGGTAGACAAGAAATATGGAATGACAATAGTGTATCTCAACAACCTTGCATATAGAGATGAACCATTTGTCCTAGCCAATGATGTGGCTCAGGTTTTTTATTTAAAGGACATGTCTTCCAAACCGAGAAAAAGGAAAGATAAGCAAAAGAATACAACATACGATGAGCCAAAGATCCACATAGTTCTTTCAGGAAAAAGAAACATCGTGGGGGTGGAGGATAAGACAAACATGTCATAAGATTATGATAAGTTTCATGAAATTCCGCCCTTCGCTGTGAAGGATGACCCAAGCATCCTGTTAAGTAAGGAAGATGCTCCATGGTTACGGATTAGAAGAAAACCCTAACAATAGAGATGTGTGGATGTTGGTGATGTACAATATTATTAAACCTTTATTTTTAATGATCTGCTTATATATATATGGATATGAACTGTCTCGATCTCAATAGGTAGTATTGCAACTTGTTGTGGCCAACAACAAAGACATTTATTAATATTAAAACGTAAAAAATAGTCATAATCATATCTAGCCTTGTAGTACACTGCTTCAGGGTCGTCTTCAGAATCGTCATCGTCGTCGTCATCATCGTCGCTCGTAGCACGCGGCTGGATTCTCAGCCCTTCCCGGCTTGTGCACGGGGGAACGGAGGAGGGGGCACCTGGCACTCCAGCCTCAGATTCACGACGTACAGGGGAGGGGGCTCCCAGATGATGACCCTGGTATGCCCTCGGCCTTCACCGCCGCCACCATTCTTGTGGCTATGCGGCTGGTGAAAGTGCGGGTACCTCAGGCGAGGATGGTCTCCCATGGCGATGTAGCACATCACGCTGGCGATAGTCCGGTTCGCCCACGACAGGCGGCGACTGGCCTCGTTGTGGTTCACTAGGGGCGGGCTATCACCCTCGTACCTGGCGTTCTCCCTTTCCTGCCGGTTTGCGGAGAAGGCATTCCAGGTGTTGAGATTGTCGGGATCCCAATGGGGATCCATCCGCTGCTCCGGCGTGAGCTCGAGGTAGAAGTGGTTCATGATGGCCTCCTAGCGGACCGAACCTTGAGACAAGGGAGGAACAGAACCTCCTCCGGCACAGAGGTACCAAGACTCCATGCTGGCATGGGCAGCTAGAGGCACACAGCGCCTCAGTCTCCTCGAGCGTCAGAAAGGCCGAGTAAGCGGTGTCCATTGTTGTGAGAGAGAAGGTGTGGATGGACATGGCGATCGGCCTAGATATAGAGGGAAATGGCGGGAAAACATGGCGAGAAGCGGGGGAAATGGCGGGAAGCGGGGGAAATGGCGGGAAATATCTAGTCCCGATTAGTGGCTCCAACCAGGACTAAAGGCCCCCGAAATATCTTTTAGTCCCAATTACTAGTTTTAGTATGAAATATTATATTTCTAATGAGTATATTATTTTTTGTGAATAGTTTGGTATATTATATGTATTTTTCTGTTTTTTAAATAATAAACTATATTTTTCCAACATTTATACTAAATATAATACTTGTTAAACAATATATAATTTCATTTAAGTTGTATAATAGAGTATAATAATAGATTTAAATTATAGATCTTATTTTTTTAAAATTTTGATATAAAATACATAATTTTCTGAAAACTATACATCATTTTTCTTTTTGGTGCCAAAACACCTTTAACCTCGGTTTGTATATTACAAACCGGGGCTAAAGGGGTATGCGCGCACGGGAATAGCAGCGGCTGAAAACACCTTTAGCCCCAGTTTGTAATACAAACCGGGACTAAAGGGTGACCTTTAGTCCCGGTTTGTATTACAAACCGGGGCTAAAGGTGGGGGGTATAAATACCCCCACCTCCACCCCGGGTCGAGCCACGACCCAGAGAGCCCGATACCTTCTTCCCTAGATGAACCACCGGCGTCCGTTAACTCGCGCACATCATGGAGGAGCTCTCGGTGGAGGAGGCCGCCGCCTGCGCCAGAGGAGAGGCTCGTCGCCGCCCACCACGACCGTGTGGAGGAGTTTGCGCCGCCGTTGCCGCCTGCTACGCCCGTGGAGAGCTCGCCGTCGTCGCCCCGTCCTCCGCCGCCCCTGTAGGTGAGGTCGATTTATAGTTAGTATAGGTTAATTAGTTTAGGTTTATAGTTATTATTATTAGGTTAATTTAGAGTTTTTATTACTTAGTATAGGTTAATTAATATTAGGTTTATAGTTATAGTATTAGGTTAATTTAGTTAGTATTAGGTTTATAGTTAGTATTAGGGTTAATTAGTATATGTTAATTAGTATTAGGTTTATAGTTATTATTAGGTTAATTTATATTAGTTAGTATTAGTTGTTTATAGCTAAGTTTATAATATTTGTAAACTATCTGTTCATAGTAGTTAGTTTAGGTTTATAGTTAGTATATGTTTATAGTTAGTATTACAAACCGGGGCCAAAGGTGGGGGGTATAAATACCCCCACCTCCACCCCGGGACTAGCCACGACCCGGAGAGCCCAATCCTTTCCGGGGGTATAACTAACCCTAAATAGCTGTTTATAGTAGTTAGTGTTAGGCTATTTTCTTCATTGTACCATGTGCCTTCTCTTGTCAAAATAATTTCATTAGGGCTAGTTAGGGTTAGTTAGGATTAGTTAGAATACTTAGTTAATTAGGTTTAGTTTAGTTAGTGTTAGGGTCAGGGTTAGTGTTATTAGGGCAATACTTAGTGATTTAGTTACTGTTTATGTTTTATGATTGTTTATTGTTATTATTTAGTTATGCCGCGTCCTCGTCGTCCACTCAGTGGCAACGGCGGAGTACTAGACTCCGTCGGGTCCGGGGATGTCTGAGCCTAGGCTCCGTCGGGCTGGCACTAGGAGGTGCTACTTGCCGGGACTCGTACCTTGGTGAGGAATCCGGGTATCGTCATTGACCCGGAGCTTCTTTGGTGGCGTCCACAAGGTCCAGGAGCGGTGCAGAGGGAGCCAGCCCCCGAGGAGGTGGTACGTCATCGTATCAGGGAGGAGTACGAGCATGTCCGCCGGTATATGTATCTTTTGGAGACCAGGTTCTCCAATCTCTAGCAGGTTCACGAATCTCACCCGAGCTATTCTCCGGTGATGGTTCCTGTTCTCTGGGTGCAGAGCTGTCGTGGCATAGAACACGGCATCCGAGTTCGCTAGTTTGATATTATGAGCGAGATGTATTATTGTACTTTACCTTATATTATTGTACTTTATCTTAATGCAAATTGTTTCATTATTAGCACGTAACATTTTTTCTGTATCCGAGTCGTCACAATTGTAATATTCTTTTACTTAATGCAAACTTGTTTTATCATTTTATGTATTAGTTAAGCTATGGACGGTAGACAGAATAAAGAGGAGCCTGTCAACATGATAGATGAGGGTACTGAAGGTTCTTATTACGATGATGGATCCCAGTATCTTAATTTGTCTAGAGGAGACGATACTGGAGACGATAGTGGAGATGATGGTGCTGACCATGGTGGAGACCATGGTGAAGACACCTTAATAACAAAGTTTGGCGAGGTATATAAAGCCTCTACTGATCAATCACTAGTATAGATGCACTAATTGATTCATATATATGTACTAACGAATGTTTCTTCTCTTAGACCTCCGCATCGGTGCATCGGGCCAATCTTCCACAAGGAAAAGAGGCCCGACACAAAAGTTGGTCGCTGATGTCTGTTTCAGCATTGACTTAGTCTCTGCGCTGGGTCAACCGTTGGAGGCCAAACAATATGTGAATGCATTTGTACATCAATGCGGAGTGATTGTTAGAGACACCGTCCCAATCACCACGCGAGAGTGGAATAAGCCAAGAAAGAAAACGGATCCAGCTGGGGCTAGTTTTGTAGATGACAGAGCGAGAGATGCGATGTGGAATTCTCTCATGACACATTTCACCCTACCAGTCTTGGAGACTGATGAGCCCACACATCAAATGAGGAGGAAAGTCAAGGAGTGGGCTCTTAAGAAGATGGACGAACTATTCAATGATTGGAAGAAAATATTGTACCACAACTATGTATTGAAGAAAAAACTCCTCCATTCACTGGCCCAGTAGAGAAGCAGCAGGATAACTGGGTCGCATTTGTGGAATACAAGACCTCGGCACTAGATATGGCAATGTCAGAAAAGAATAAGCTAAATGCAGCCTAGAGAAATATCACCATCATATGGGCACATGTGGCTACAAGAGTGCCATGCCTAAGTGGCATAAAGCTGAGGCCGACCTGGCGGCTAAAGGGGTCACTCCAGCTATGTCTGGTTGGCCCTTAAGGTCAAGAAATTGGTTACTCGGGCATGGGGCATCGTATGACCCAGAAACAGGCGAGATTGTTGCAACCAAAGAAGTTGCTGGACAAAAGGATGATCTTATTAAAGTGATAAAAGAGGTTCAAGAGGGAAAGTTTGTTCCCGACAGAGAGAACGATGAGATGACAAAGGCCCTCGGGAATCCTGAAAAGGCTGGACGAACAAGAGGCTTCGGACCTTCTTGTCCATGCACTATCGGGTTTCCCGAGGACCTTGACACCTACAGAAGCCGATCGAGAAAAACAAAGCGGCAAAAGGAGGAGGATGTGGAGCGGTTCGCGAGGTTTAAAGCCATGTTGCAGGAGCATCGTGTTGGAGATATGCCCAAGAGGCAATAATAAAAGTGGTTATTATTATATCTTTGTGTTTATGATGAATGTTTACATCCCATGCTATAATTGTATTATAAGGAAACACTAATACATGTGTGTTTTGTAAACATAAAAGAGTCCCTAGTAAGCCTCTTATGGAACTAGCTTGTTGATTAAATGATGATCATGGTTTCCTGATCATGAACATTGGATGTCATTAATAACAAGGTTATATCATTAGGAGAATGATGTGATGGACACACACCCATAGTAAGCGTAGCATAAGATCAAGTCATTAAGTTCGTATTGCTATAAGATTTCAAATGCATAGTAATCTAATCCTTCGACCATGAAGTTATGTTAATCACCATCACCGGATGGGTACTTTGATGACATCAAACACCGCTTCGTAACTGGGTGGTTATAAAGGTGTCATTGGGTATTCTGAAAGAATGTGTTAAAGCGCATGGATCAAGATTGGGATTTGTCCATCCATATGACGGATAGATATGCTCTGGGCCCTCTCGGTGGAATGTCATCTAGTTAGCTTGCAAGCATGTGACTAGGTCACAAGGGATGACATAACATGGAACGAGTAAAGAGTACTTATCAGTAACGAGGTAGAACTAGGTATGGAGATACCGACGATCAAACCTCGGATAAGTAGAATATCGCGTGACAAAGGGAATTGGTTTCGTATGTTAATGGTTCTATCGATCACGAAGTCATCGTTGAGTATGTGGGAGCCGTTATGGATCTCCAGATCCCGTTGATGGTTATTGATCAGAGAGGTGTCTTCATCATGTCTGCATATTCACGAACCGTAGGGTGACACACTTAAGGTTCGAAGTTGTTTTAAGTAGATATGGAATGTGCATTGGAGACCGAATGTTGTTCAGAGTCTTGGATTGGATCCAGGACATCACGAGGAGATCCGGAATTGTCCGGAGAATAAGATTCATATATTGGGGATCATTTTCTAAGTTAGGAAATGTTCCGGAGTGTTTGTATGGAGATTCTAGAAGGTTTCGGAATGTTCTGGAAGGTTCTAGGAGATTTTTGGACTTTGCTTGAAAACCAAGAAAGGATCAAGGAGTCCTTGTGGGGCAAGACAAGGAGTCGTGAGGGAGGAGGACTCCTCCCCCCTCCCAATCCGCCGGCCAAGGAAGGGAGGGGAGTCCTACTAGGACTCCCCCTCCCATGGCGCCTCCCTCCTTTAAATAGAGGGGTGGGGGTTGGAATTATGCCCTAGAGGCAATAATAAAGATGTTATTATTATAATTCTTGTTCATGATAAAGTTTATATTCCATGCTAGAATTGTATTAAGCGGAAACTTTAATACTTGTGTGGTTTGTGAACAACACCGTGTCCCTAGTACGCCTCTATGGACTAGCTCATTGATCAATGATGGTTAAGGTTTCCTAACCATAGACATGAGTTGTCAATTGATAATGAGATCATATCATTGGGAGAATGATATGGTGGATAGACCCAAACTAAGAGAAGCAATTAGATCGTGTCATCGTGTTCGTCTTTGCGAAGTTTTTCTTATGTCAAATATTGTATTCCTTAGACCATGAGATAATACAACTCCCTGGTATCGGAAGAAAGCTTTGAGGTCATCAAACGTCATCCTATGAGAGGGTGATCATAAAGGTGTCTCTCAGGTAATCGGAAAGTATCTGTTGGGTTGTATGTATCGAGATGGGATTTGTCCCTCCCAAGTTGGAGAGATATACTTCGGGCCCAATCGGTAATCGATATCAACACCGCTTGCAAGCATGTGGTTAAGGAGTTAATCACAAAGTGATATCGGATTACGGAACGAGTAAAGTACTTGCTGTGAACGAGATTGAACTAGGTATGACGATACCGACGATCAAATCTTGGGCAAGTAAAATATCGCGAGACGAAGGGAATATATATATGGGATTGATTGAATCCTGGCATCGTGGTTCATCCGATATGATCATCGATGAATGTGTGGGAGTCAATATGGGTGCCTGACCCGCTGTTGATTATTGATAGAAGATCATGTCTGCATATTCTCGAACCCAGGTCACACACTTAACGTGTCTCGACGCTAGGATAGATTGGATAATTGGTTTATGATTTTTGTCCGAGTCTCGGATGGGATCCGGGACATCACGAGGTTCCGGAATGGTCCGGAGAATAAGATTCATATAAGGCAAAGGCAGTTTTGGAGTTCGAATTGTTCCGGGTTAATCGGTATTGTACGAAGCTTTAGAACCTTCCGGAAGGGGACAACGTGGTCCCACCTTCCGGGAGGGGGCATGGGCCTATGAGGGAGTGTCCTGGCACGCATTGGGGGGCACAAGGCCCCATAGGGCCCAGATCCTAGATAAGTTTAAACTGCTTAAACTAGAGATAGGATTTCTAGATAAGGGAGAGTTTAAATTGTTTAAACTAGAGATAGGCTTGGAGGATGGCAGGCTGGCCGCACCCCTCTATATATAGAGGGCTGGTGCGCCTCCCAACCACCACACACCTTCCTCCAAACCCTAGTTGCCTGCCGCCTCCTCTCTCCCTCCCGATGCTTGTAGGCGAAGCCTGCAGAAATTCTCCACCAAATACACCACGCCTGCGTGTTGTAGATCCAATCCATCTATCCACCATACTTGCTGGTCCGAGGAAGGAGTAGACGCCGAGGTGCCGCACGTGCATCTCACGGAGGCACCGCCACTTGTGGTGCTAGATCGGATCGGATCGCGAGGAGGAGAAGCGAGTACGACTACATCACCCACGCTCCATTTAACGTTCATTGCGTAATCTTCAAGGGTATGAAGATCTAATCCAATCTCTCTCGTTGTTTGCATCTCCTAGATTAGATCTTGGCTTTCCTCCTCGCTCCGTAGAAAATTTTGATTTACTATGCCGCAAAACCCATCGGTGGTATCGAGCTAGATCTATGCGTAGATGTGATTCACGAGTAGAACGCAACATGGTTGTTGCGTGTTGATGTTTTCGCTGCAAGCCTCTTGTTTGTGTTCTTCTTATGACGGGATAGTGAGATTGAAGCGGTCCAGCCAACCTTACCGACGTCGTTTGTGAGACCGGCTCGCACTTGACGTGGCTTGTTCCACACATGCGGCCGGTGGATGCCGCTTTCTCACTATAGTTGTCATAGGATTAACACCGGAGTTTGGCAACCATAATATCACCGTTGTGGCTTTCCGTAGGTAAGAATCGTTCTAGCATCTACTCCCATAAGCCACGTGAAACATGCAACAACAAAGTAGAGGCGCCTAACTTGTTTTTGCAGGAGTGTTTTCTATGATATGGTATGGCCCAAGATGTGATGTATAATGTATGCGATGATCATGTTTTGTAATGTTTCACGACTTGCATGTCGATGAGTACACAACCGCGTGAGCCATATGGTTGTCTTTATAATTGTGTATGACCTTGCGAGTCAACTTCTTATACGCCATGTAATAGCTTTACTTTATCGCTAAGTAGTTAGCAATAGTTGTAGTTGCTATTCGTGGTGGAGGCAATCATGGTGAAGTGATGGAGATCATGCTTAACGCACAAGATGGAGATCATTGCCAAGATTGGCTATACCATGTCACATAAAGTTATATGCATGTGATGTTTATCCTTTTATGTATCTTATTATGCTTAGATCGCGACGTAGCATTATAAGATGATTCCTCACTTAAAGATCAAGATAAAAACTGTGTTCTCCCCAAGTATGCACCGTTGCGAAAGTTCGTCGTGTCCAAGCATCACGTGATGATCAGGTGCTATAGACTCTACGCTCACATACAACGGGTGCAAGCCATTTTTGCACACGCGGAAATACTTGGGTCTAACTTGACGAAATAGTATGTATGCATACATGGCCTCGAACAAAAGAACCGAAGGTTAAGCATGAGTCATATGAATGATATGATCGACTTCGTTGTCCACCATTGAAACCACATCTCTTCTCGTGATGATCGGATTAGGTGTGGTGAATTTGGATCGTGTTCACTAAACAACTTGAGGGATGTTGAATTTAGTGGGAGTTCATCTAGTAATTTGATTAAGTTGAACTATTTATCATGAACATAGTCTAAATTGTACTTGCTAATACTGTAGATCACATGGCCAAGTCCAACTTCAACTTCAACGTTTTTGCTGAGATAGAAAAGCTTAGAAACAATGGGTCTAACTTCACCAAATGGTTCCGCATTCTAAGAATCATTCTCATTTGGCGGACAAAAGGACTATGCCCTTGAGAAAGCGCTTAGGTGACGCCCGCTATAGATGCCGGCTGATGAAAAGCTGTTTATCACGGCAAAGGATGATTATGATTTGATTAAGATCGCCATGTTGTATGCTATGGAATCGGATCTTCAAAATCGTTTTGAGGAGTTCGACCCTTTGAGATTCTCGAGGAGCTGAAAACATGTTTTAGACTCAAGCCCGCTCGAGAGATATGAGATCTCTAAGAAATTCTTTAACTACAAGATGGAGGAAGGAGTTCCGTTAGTGAGCACGCCATTAAGATGACGGGCTACACTCAACGCCTTGAGCAACCGGATCGCAAGATTCCGTAAGAGCTCAAGATTGACACTCCTAGCTACAAAGTTTTGTAGTTGATCACAATCAGATTGGTTCCACGATATGATCACTGAGCTCAGTGCTAAGATGAAAGTATCGGAGGTGAACATCAAAAAGAATAATCATGTGTTGATGGTCAACAAGCCCTCCTGTAAGAAAGGTAAAGGTGCAAAGAAGCCCTTCAAGAAGGGCGGCAAGCGTTTAATGCCCTGCCGAGAAGAAGCTCGTGTCCGGTCCCAAGCCGAAATCGAGTGCTTCTATTGCAAGGACAAGGGTCATCGAAGCGAATCGTCCAAGTACTTAGCGGACAAGAAGGCTGGCACCATCAAAGGTATATTTGATATACATGTTATTGATGTTTTCCTTACTAGCCCTTGTAGTGCCCGGGTATTTGATACGGTTCAGTTGCTAATATTTGTAACTCAAACAGAGCTGCGGAATAGACGGCTTTTGCGAGGGATGAGGTGACGATGCGCTGCTGGCAACGGATCAAGAGTTGATGTGATGGCCGCACGCCTCCTTAGTTTTACCTTCGGATTAGTTTTAAACCTTAATAAATGTTATTATGTGCCTGCGTTGAGCATGAACATTATTTCTGGATCGTGTTTATTGCAAGACGGTTATTCATTTAAATCGGAGAATAATGGTTGTTCTATTTATATGAGTAACATCTTTTATGGTCATGCACCTCTTGTGAGTGGTTTATTTCTTCTAAATCTAAAGGGATGAAACACACATCCATAACATTGAGGTGAGGCTAAGAGATGCAAAGTAGATAGTGATAATACTACTTATTTGTGGCACCGCTGCTCAGGTCATACTGGTGTAAAGCGCATGAAGAAACTCCATTCGATGGACTTTTGGAGTCTCTTGATTTTGAATCATTTGACACATGCTAACCATGCCTCATGGGCAAGATGATCAAAACCTGCTTCTCGGTATGATGGAGCGAAAACGGACTTGTTGGAAATCATACATACCGATGTATGCGGACCGATGAGTGTTTCACGCGGTGGATATCGCTATTTTCTCACTTTTACCGATGACTTAAGTAGATATGGGTATATCTATTTAATGAAACATAAATCTGAAACGCTTGAAAAGTTCAAAGAATTTCAGAATGAAGTGGAGAACCATCGTAAAAAAGATTAAGTTTCTACGATCCGATCATGGGGCGAATATTTGAGTTATGATTTTCTCACGCATCTCAAAGCAAGTGGAATCGCTTTCACAACTCACGCCACCCTAACACCACAACAGCAATGGTGTGTCGAACCGGAATCGAACCCTATTAGATATGGTCCGATCGATGATGTCTCTTCTTGATTTGCCGTTATCATTTTGGGGTTATGCATTAGAAACCGCTGCATTCACTTTAAATAGGGCTCCATCTAAATCCGCTGAGACGACACCGTATGAACTATGGTTTGGTGCTAAACCTAAGTTGTCGCTTAAAGTTTGGGGATGCGAAGCTTACGCCAAGAAGTTGATGCCGACAAGCTCGAACCCAAAGCGAGAAATGCATCTTCATAGGATACCCTAAGGAAACTATTGGGTATACCTTCTATCACGTAAACCAAGGCAAAGTGTTTGTCAAGAAGAACGGTTCCTTTCTTGAGAAGGAGTTTCTCTCGAAAGAAGTGAGTGGGAGGAAAGTAGAGCTAGACGAGGTTATTAAACCTTCTCTTGAATTGGAGAGTAGCACCTGAAATTGTTCCAAGGTCACCGCACTAACAATAGAGGAAGCTAATGACAAGGATCATGAAGCTTGGACGATGTTGAGCTTGAACGTCGCAGGTCGACAAGGTCGCGTGCCCTCCTAAGTGGTACGGCAACTCGCCTGACTGCCTTGTTAGTTAGTAGAAGACAGTGAACCTACGAACTATGAGGAAGCGATGATGAGCCAGACTCGAGAAATGTCTAGAAGCCATGAACCGAATTGGGATCCATGAGCGAAAACCAAGTATGGACTTTGTGGACCCTCCTAGCACCAAAGGCCGTTGAGTGCAAATGGATCTTCAAGAAGAAAACGGACACGATGGTAATGTTACCGTCTATAAAGCACGGCTTGTTGCGAAAGGTTTTCGACAAGTTCAAGGTGTTGACTACGATGAGACTTTCTCTCCCGTAGCGATGTTTAAGTCCATTCAGATTTTATTAGCAATTGCTGCGTTTCATGATTATGAAATATGGCAAATGGATGTCAAGACTGCTTTCCTCAATGGCAACATTGATGAAGAGTTGTATATGATGCAACCCGAAGGTTTTGTCGATCCTAAGGATGTTGATAAAGTATGCAAACTTCAGCGTTCCATTTATGGACTGAAGCAAGCATCTCGGAGTTGGAACCTTCATTTTGATCAAGTGATCAAGAGCTTTGGATTTGTTCCAAATTGCTACGAAGCTTGCATCTACAAGAAAGTGAGTGGGAGCTCGGTGACGTTTCTGGTACTATATGTGGATGACATATTGATTATTGGAAATGACATCAACATGCTTAACGATGTGAAGAGTTATTTGAACAAGTGTTTTTCAATGAAAGACCTAGGTGAAGCTGCTTATATATTGGGCATCAAAATCTATAGAGATAGACAAAGACGCCTGATAGCTTTAAGCCAAAGTACATACCTAGACAAAGTTCTGAAAAGGTTCAGAATGGATAAGGCATTGAAAGGTTCAGTGCCTATGTTGTCAGGTAAGATATTGAGCAAGGCTCAGTGTCCGCCTGGTAAATGATAGGGAAGCTATGAGCAAAGTGCCTTATGCCTCGGCCATAGGTTCGATCATGTATGCCATGCTGTGTACTAGACCGGATGTGTCCAATGCTCTTAGTTTGACGAGAAGTTATCAATGTGATAGATTTGTTGAACACTGGACAGCCGTGAAGAACATCCTAAGGTACCTAAATAGGACTAAAGAAATGTTCTTAGTCTATGGGGGTGATGAACAGCTCGTCGTAAAAGGTTACGTCGATGCTAGTTTTGACACCGACAAGGATGATTGTAAATCTCAGACAGGATACGTGTATATTTTGAATGGAGGAGTCGGAGAAGCCGCAAGCAAAGCGTGATCGCGGGATCTACATGAGAAGCGGAATACATGGTCGCTTGCAGGCCAAGTGAAGGAGTTTGGATCAGAACTTCATCATCGAGCTTGGCGTGGTTCCAAGTGCATTGGACCCAGGAGATATTGTGTGACAACACCGCGCCATATCACTCGCTAAGGAACCAAGATATCATCCAAAGACCAAGCATATCAACCGCAAGTTTCATATAATCCGAGATTATATAGAAGATGGAGATCTGAAGATTAGCAAAGTACATACAGATCTGAATGTCGCAGATCCATTGACTAAACCTCTTCCACGTGTAAAACATGATCAGCACCTCAGTGCCATGGGTGTGAGATTGTTGCTAGATGTAAACTAGATTATTGACTCTAGTGCAAGTGGGAGACTGTTGGAATTATGCCCTAGAGGCAATAATAAAGATGTTATTATTATAATTCTTGTTCATGATAAAGTTTATATTCCATGCTAGAATTGTATTAAGCGGAAACTTTAATACTTGTGTGGTTTGTGAACAACACCGTGTCCCTAGTACGCCTCTATGGACTATCTCATTGATCAATGATGGTTAAGGTTTCCTAACCATAGACATGAGTTGTCAATTGATAATGAGATCATATCATTGGGAGAATGATATGGTGGATAGACCCAAACTAAGCGAAGCAATTAGATCGTGTCATCGTGTTCGCTCTTTGAAGTTTTTCTTATTTCAAATATTGTATTCCTTAGACCATGAGATAATACAACTCCCTGGTATCGGAAGAAAGCTTTGAGGTCATCAAACGTCATCCTATGAGAGGGTGATCATAAAGGTGTCTCTCAGGTAATCGGAAAGTATCTGTTGGGTTGTATGTATCGAGATGGGATTTGTCCCTCCCAAGTCGGAGAGATATACTTCGGGCCCACTCGTAATCGATATCAACACCACTTGCAAGCATGTGGTTAAGGAGTTAATCACAAAGTGATATCAGATTACGGAACAGTAAAGTACTTGCTGTGAACGAGATTGAACTAGGTATGACTATACCGACGATCGAATCTCTGGCAAGTAAAATATCGCGAGACGAAGGGAATATATATATGGGATTGATTTAATCCTGGCATCGAGGTTCATACGATATGATCATCGATGAATGTGTGGAGTCAATATGGGTGCCTGCACTGTTGATTATTGATAGAAGATCATGTCTGCATATTCTCGAACCCGCAGGGTCACACACTTAACGTGTCTCGACGCTAGGATAGATTGGATAATTGGTTTATGAATTTTTGTTCTGAGTCTCGGATGGGATCCGGGACATCACGAGAGGTTCCGGAATGGTCCGGAGAATAAGATTCATATAAGGCAGTGCAGTTTTTGGAGTTCGGAATTGTTCCGGGTTAATCGGTATTGTACCGGAAGCTTCTAGAACCTTCCGGAAGGGGCCAACGTGGTCCCACCTTCCGGGAGGGGGCATGGGCCTATGAGGGAGTGTCCTGGCCGCATTGGGCCAGGGGCACAAGGCCCCATAGGGCCCAGCCGATCCTAGATAAGTTTAAACTCGTTTAAACTAGAGATAGGATTTCTAGATAAGGGAGAGTTTAAATTGTTTAAACTAGAGATAGGCTTGGAGGATGGGCAAGGGCTGGCCGCACCCCCTCTATATATAGAGGGCTGGTGCGCCCCCTCCCAACCACCACACACCTTCCTCCAAACCCTAGTTGCCCTGCTGCCCTCCTCTCTCCCTCCCGACTGTTTGTAGGCGAAGCCCTGCGGCAGAAATTCTCCACCAAATACACCACGCCGTCGTGTTGTAGATCCAATCCATCTATCCACCATACTTGCTGGTCCGAGGAAGGAGTAGACGTCGAGGTGCCGCACGTGTGCATCTCACGGAGGCACCGCCACTTGTGGTGCTAGATCGGATCGGATCGCGAGGAGGAGAAGCGAGTACGACTACATCACCCACGCTCCCGATTTAACGCTCACAGCGTAATCTTCAAGGGTATGAAGATCTAATCCAATCTCTCTCGTTGTTTGCATCTCCTAGATTAGATCTTGGCTTTCCCTCTGTTCGCTTCCGTAGAAAATTTTGATTTACTATGCTGCGAAACCCTTCAGGCGCCACCCCCTTGCCCCCTCCACTTCAAGCCCTAGCCGTCGCCTCTCTCCTCCTCCTTCTCTCTGCTCAGGCTTAGGCGAAGCCCTGCAGAATTCTCTACTACACCACCACCACCACACCGTCGTGCTGCTGGGATTCCGTGGACAAGATCTACTACCTCCGCTGCTCGCTGGAACGAGGAGAGGAAGGTCTGCTTCGACTCCGCACATGTGACCGATCGGAAGCGCCGAACGCTAGCGGAAGGATCGTCCACACGATCTTGAGATCGGCAAGTGATCGACTACATCAACCCCGAGATCTAATCTCGTAACGCTTTTGGATCTACGAGGGTTAGTACAGATATATCTCGTTGCACATGTCTAATAGATTAGATATTGGCTTTTATCTAGATTAGATCTGGGTTTTGTTCGTTCTTGCGGTAGAAATTTTTTGTTTTCCATGCTACGAACCCATCAGTGGTATCAGAACCGTATCTATGCGTAGATCTGTTGCACGAGTAGAACACAATGGTTTTGTGGGCGTTGGTGCTCGTGCCGTCTTT
This sequence comes from Avena insularis, assembly GCA_023614405.1. Lineage (NCBI taxonomy): Eukaryota > Viridiplantae > Streptophyta > Magnoliopsida > Poales > Poaceae > Avena > Avena insularis. The sequence continues at coordinate 607,306,152 of CM042690.1, read as the reverse complement.
TGCTTTGTGTACTTTGCATCTTGCGGTATGGTGGGATGAAGTGGCTCGGGCTAACCTTACATGTCATTTCACATGGGACTTGCTCCACGCTTGACATGTAACTTGCTTTGCACAAGTGGCTTTGGGGGTGTCTGTCTCTCCCACCATAGTATAGATCCAATTTACACTTTGCACTTGATAGCACTTGTATCAACGTTGTGGTTCAGTTTCGTAGGTAAGATCTGTTCTTATTCGAAAGCCCCAAACCACGTAAAACATGCAAAGAAAATTAGAGGCGTCTAACTTGTTTTTGCAGGGGTTTTGTGATGTGATATGGCCATCATGTGATTGTGATTATATTTGATGTATGCAATGATCCTTGTTGTAATATGGCAACCGGCAGGAGCCTAATGGTTGTCTTTAATTCTGTTAAGACCTGTGTGTCTATTCATCTTGTAATAGCTTTATTCCAAGTAGTTGTAATAGTTGCTGGTGATGATGGATAACCATGAAGCGGCGCCACTGACCTTGACGCAATGCTGGTGATGATGGAGATCATGTCCGTGCTTTGGAGATGGAGATCAAAGGCATAAGAAGAAAGGGCCATATCATATCACACTAATTATGAATTGCTTGTGATGTTAATCCTTTATGCATCTTTTATTGCTTAGATCGCGACGGTAGCATTATAAGATGATCCCTCTCACTAAATTTCAAGTAATAAAGTGTTCGTCCTTAGTTGGCACCGTTGCTAAGACTCGCTGCCTCAAGCATCTCGTGATGATCGGATGTGATAGATTCTACGTGTGCATACAACGGGTGCAAGCCAGATTTGCACATGCGGAAACTAAGGTTAATCTTGACGAGCCTAGCATGTACAGACATGGTCTCGGAACACGGAATACCGAAAGGTAGAGCACGAGTCATATAAGTCATATGATGAACATGAAGATTGTTCGCCGATGAAACTACATCTTCTCTCGTGAAGATCGGACTTGGTGTAGTGGACTTGGTTCGTGTAATCACTAAGACAATGTGAGGGATGTTGTTTTGAGTGGGACTTCACCTAGTTAATTTAAGAATTAAAATTGAACTCAATTTATCATAAACTTAGTCTAAACTACTTGCAAATTTGTTGTAGATTATGGCGAATCTCTCCATCAATTTCAATGCGTTCCTAGAGAAAGAAAAGCTTAAGAACAATGGAAGCAACTTCACGGACCGACCGCGTGGTCCAAGATTGTCCTCAGGGCTGGTCAGATGACCTATGTGCTCGAAGCACCGCTAGGTGACCCACCTGCAGATGATGCCACCGATGACGTAAAGAATGTTTACGCCACTCAGAAAAATCATTACTCCATAGTTCAGGGTGCCATCCTGTACGGTTTAGAAACGGAGCTTCAGAAGCGTTTTGAGCACCACGACCCGTTCGAGATCATTAAGGAGCTCAAGCTCATTTTTGAGACTCATGCGGCCGTGGAGAGCTATGAGGCCTCCAAAAAGTTCTTTACCTTCAAGATGGAAGAGGGAAGCTTCGTTAGCGAGCACGTGCTCACCATGTCTGGGCACGCAAACAAGCTACAAGAGTTGGGGATAACGATTCCTAATGAGTTAGGGATTCACCGTGTCCTCCAATCACTGCCACCGAGTTATAAGAACTTTGTGATGAACTACAATATGCACTGCATGAACAAGACGTTACCTGAACTATCGTCCATGCTGAAAACTGATGAAGTGGAGATCAAGAAGGAGTACCAAGTGTTGATGGTCAATAAGACCACCAATTTCAAGAAACAGGGCAAGCCTAAGAAAAGGGCAACTTCAAGAAGGACGGCAAGAAAGTCGCAGACTCGCTAAGAAGCCCAAGGCTGGTCCTAAGCCTGAAACTGAATGCTTCTACGCAAGGGTACCGGTCATCGAAGCGAATCGCCCAAGTACCGGGCGGATTCAAGAATGGAAACATCAAGAAGACAGTATATTCGATATACATGTTATTGATGTGTATCTTACTAGTAGTCGTAGTAGTGCTCGGGTATTTGATAATCGGTTCTTGCTCATATTTGTAACTCAAACAGGAGCTGCGGAATAAACGAAGACCGGCAAGAGACGAGGTGACGATCGCGTTGAAATGGCTCCAAGGTTGATGTGATCGCCGTCGGCACGCTCCCTCTACATCTACCTTCGGGATTAGTTTTAAATTTGAATAATTGTTATTTGGTGCCTGCGTTAAGCATGAACATTATATCTGGATCTTGTTTATTGCAAGACGGTTACTCTTTTAAGTCTGACAATAAAGGTTGTTCGATTTATATGAGTAATATCTTTTATGGTAATGCACCTGAGATGAATGGTTTATTCTTATTGAATCTCGATAGTAGTGATACACATGTTCACAACATAGATGCTAAACGAATAAAATTGAATGATAATACTACATACATGTGGCAATCGCTGCCTTGGTCACATTGAGTGAAGTGTATGAAGAAACTCCATTCGATGGACTTCTTGAATCACTTGATTTTGAATCACTTGAAAGATGCGAAGCATGTCTAATGGGAAAATGACTAAGACTCCATTCTCTGAATAATGGAGCGAGCTACGACTTATTGGAAATAATACATACCGATGTATGCGGTCCAATGAGTGTAGCATCGCTGGTGGATATCGTTATGTTCTCACTTTCACGGATGACTTAAGTAGATATGGGTATGTCTACTTTATGAAACATAAGTCCAAACTTTCGAGAAGTTTAAGGAATTTCAAAGTGAAGTGGAAAATCATCATAACAAGAAGATTAAGTTTCGCGTTCGACCATGGAGGTGAATATCTAAGTTATGAATTTGGCATGCATTTAAAGAAATGTGGAATACTTTTGCAGAGACACCGCCGGAACACCACAGCGTAATGGTGTGTCCGAACGTCAGAATCGAACTCTCTTAGATATGGTTCGGTCTATGATGTCTCTTACAGATTTACCACTATCGCTTTTGGGGCTATGCATTAGAGACAACCGCATTCACTTTAAACAGGGCACCATCTAAATCCGCTGAAACGACACCGCATTTAATTGTGGTTTGGTAAGAAACCTAAGTTGTCGCTCCTTAAAGTTTGGGGTTGCGGCGTATGTAAAGAAGTTACACCGATAAGCTTGAACCCAAAGCGAGAAATGCGTCTTCATAGGATACCCTAAAGAAACAATTGGGTATACCTTCTATCATAGATCCAAGGCAAAGTTTTCGTTAAGAATGGATCCTTTCTTGAGAAGGAGTTTCTCTCGAAAGAAGTGACTGGAAGGAAAGTAGAACTCGACGAGGTTATTGAACCTTCTCTCGGAGTTGAGAGTAGCGCAACACCGGAAGATGTTTTTGTGCCGCCTGCACCAATTGGAGAGGAAGCTAATGATGGTGATCATGAAACTTCGAACGGTTACTCTCGAACCTCGCAGTCAACGAGAGTTTGTACCACTCGATTGGTATGATTCGCTTGAACGTCATGTTGGTGGACAACACTGACGACCCTGCGACGTATGAAGAAGCTATGGTGAGCCCAGATTCCGACAAATGGCTACAAGCCATGAAATCCGAGATGGGATCCATGTACGAAAACCAAGTGTGGACTTTGGTGGACTTACCGGATGGCCATAAGGCTGTCGAGAACAAATGGATTATCAAAAGAAAAACAGATGTTGATGGTAATATTACCGTCTATAAAGCTCGACATGTCGCGAAAGGGTTCCGACAAATTCAAGGAGTTGACTACGATGAGACTTTCTCACCAGTAGCGAAGCTAAAGTCTGTGAGGATTTTGTTAGCAATCGCTGCATATTTCGATTATGAAATTTGGCAGATGGATGTCAAAACGTTCTCCTTAATGGTGACATTGAGGAAGAGTTGTATATGGTACAACCCAAGGGTTTTGTCGATCCTAGTGATGCTAACAAGGTATGCAAACTTCAGCGCTCCATTTATGGACTGAAGCAAGCATCCCGGAGTTGGAATCAACGTTTTGATAAAGTAATCAAAAACTTTGGATTTATACAAACTTATGGAGAAGCTTGTATTTACAAGAAAGTGAGTGGGAGCTCTGTAGCATTCCTAGTACTATATGTAGATGACATATTATTGATTGAGAATGATATAGAACTTCTTAATAGCGTCAAAACCTATTTGAATAATAGTTTTTCAATGAAGGATCTTGGCGAAGCGGCATATATTCTAGGCATCAAGATTTATAGAGATAGATCAAGACGCCTAATAGCGCTTTCACAAAGTACATACTTAGACAAAGTTCTAAAGAAGTTTAGAATGGAAGAGAGCAAGAAAGGGTTCGTGCCCATGTTGTCAGGTAAGACCTTGAGTAAGACTCAAAGTCTGGCTACGGCAGAAGATAGAGAAAAGATGAATAAAATTCCCTATGCCTCGGCCATAGGTTCTATCATGTATGCCATGCTGTGTACAAGACCGGATATAGCACATGCTGTTAGTTTGACTAGCAGATATCAAAGTGATCCTGGAATGGAACACTGGACAGCGGTCAAGAATATCCTAAAGTACCTGAATAGGACTAAGGATATGGTTCTTTCTTATGGAGGTGATGAACAGCTTGTTGTAAACTGTTACACTGATGCTAGTTAGAACAACAATCCAGATGACTCGAAGTCACAGTCTGGATACGTATTTATTTTGAATGGTGCTGCAGTGAGCTAGAGGAGTGCCAAGCAAAGCGTTGTGGCGAAATCTTCTACTGAATCGGAATACATAGCTGCTTTGGAGGCTCCACAAGAAGCCATATGGATGAAGGAGTTCATTACTAAACTTGGCATGGTTCCCAGTGCGTTGGACCCGATGGCCATCTACTATGACAACACAGGAGCCATAGCTAATGCACAGGAGCCAAGGTCACATAGCAAGCTGAAGCACATCAAGCTACGTTTCCATGCTATTCGCGAGTATGTCCGAGATGGTGACATAAAGATTTGCAAAGTACACACTGATCTGAATGTGGCAGATCTGTTGACTAAACCTCTCCCTAGAGCAAAGCATGACCAACACCAGAACGCCATGGGTGTTAGGTATATTACCATGTAATCTAGATTATTGACTCTAGTGCAAGTGGGAGACTGTTGGAGATATGCCCAAGAGGCAATAATAAAAGTGGTTATTATTATATCTTTGTGTTTATGATGAATGTTTACATCCCATGCTATAATTGTATTATAAGGAAACACTAATACATGTGTGTTTTATAAACATTAAAGAGTCCCTAGTAAGCCTCTTGTGGAACTAGCTTGTTGATTAAATGATGATCATGGTTTCCTGATCATGGACATTGGATGTCATTAATAACAAGGTTATATCATTAGGAGAATGATGTGATGGACACACACCCATAGTAAGCGTAGCATAAGATCAAGTCATTAAGTTTGTATTGCTATAAGCTTTCAAATGCATAGTAATCTAATCCTTCGACCATGAGGTTATGTTAATCACCATCACCGGATGGGTACTTTGATGACATCAAACACCGCTCAGAATCGGGTGGTTATAAAGGTGTCATTGGGTATTCTGAAAGTATGTGTTGAAGCGCATGGATCAAGATTGGGATTTGTCCATCCATATGACGGATAGATATTCTCTGGGCCCTCTCGGTGGAATGCATCTTGTTAGCTTGCAAGCATGTGACTAGGTCACAAGGGATGACATAACATGGAACGAGTAAAGAGTACTTATCAGTAACGAGGTAGAACTAGGTATGGAGATACCGACAATCAAACCTCGGATAAGTAGAATATCACGTGACAAAGGGAATTGGTTTCGTATGTTAATGGTTCTATCGATCACGAAGTCATCGTTGAGTATGTGGGAGCCGTTATGGATCTCCAGATCCCGCTGATGGTTATTGATCGGAGAGGTGTCTTCATAATGTCTGCATATTCACGAACCGTAGGGTGACACACTTAAGTTTCGAAGTTGTTTTAAGTAGATATGGAATGTGCGTTGGAGGCTGAATGTTGTTCGAAGTCTGGATTGGATCCAGGACATCACGAGGAGATCCAGAATTGTCCGGAGAATAAGATTCATATATTGGGGATCATTTTCTAAGTTAGGAAATGTTCCGGAGTGTTTGTATGGAGATTCTAGAAGGTTTTCGAATGTTCTGGAAGGTTCTAGGAGATTTCTAGGAGTTTGCTTGAAAACCAAGAAAGGGTCAAGGAGTCCTTGTGGGGCAAGACAAGGAGTCGTGGGGGAGGAGGACTCCTCCCCCTCCCAATCCGCCGGCCAAGGAAGGAGGGAGTCCTAGACTCCTCCCATGGCGCCTCCCTCCTTAAATAGAGGGTGGGGCGCCACCCCTTGCCCTCCCACTTCAAGCCCTAGCCGCCTCTCCTCCTCCTTCTCTCTTGCCAGCTTAGGCGAAGCCTCAAATTCTCTACTCCACCACCACCACCACCACACCGTCAGCTGCTGGGATTCCGTGGAGAAGATCTACTACCTCCGCTGCTCACCGAACGAGGAGAGGAAGGTTCCGCTTCGACCGCACGTGTGACCGATCATGGAAGCGCTGCTTAACGCGGCGCCGGAAGGATAGTCCACACGATCTTGAGATCGGCAAGTGATCGACTACATCAACCCTGAGATCTAATATCGTAACGCTTTCGGATCTACGAGGGTTAGTACAGATCTATCTCGTTGCACATGTCTAATAGATTAGATCTTGGTTTTTATCTAGATTAGATCTGGGTTTTGTTCGTTCTTGCGGTAGAAATTTTTTGTTTTCCATGCTACGAACCCATCACATCGGCAGGAGTTAAATGAACTTAAAGGACTCCGACAGCAAGATCCTACACTAGACAGTACGGTCAGCCCATCTCAACAGAAAAGCAGCGTGGCTTCCATGGAGGGCCACGCTAATGATGCAACAGTGGATGTGTACCCCGTGGATGCAATTAAGGAGAAGACTAGTTATGAGCTGCATGTTGAACTAAAGAACATATCCATGAAGGTGGCGGTCGGCTTTGCTTTACCTTCTGCACTGGGAGCGACCTACCATTGTAATCCGGTTCCAGCTGGCTATGCTCGTGTCGGTGTGGATGAAGTTCAACCGTTGTGTCAGTCACTACAGCTTGACATCCTTGGAGGTGAAGTGGAGACGACACTGGGAGAAGTCACGAGTGGATTTATTCTTTGGAAAAAAGGAATACATCAAGTTTCCAGGCTCTGCACCAAGGACACCTTCTCCACCGAGAAACAATCCATCACCTCCAAGACCACCGTCTCCTGCCAGTAAAAGTCCACCTCCAAGGGCACCGTCTCCTCCCAGTAAAAGTCCACCACCTCCAAGTCCAATCCATGACCTCAACATGAGTTTATCTCAATCTACACAGCCGCCTCCACCCATTGATGGCGCAAATATATCGAGCTCATTGGGGAACCCCAAGAGGAAGGTATGATGAGCACAACAGCAAGTTTTCCCTCAGTATGAAACTAAGGTTATCAATCCAGTAGGAGCAAGGAAACACCCCAAAGGTGTAGCTAGATGAACGTTGGCAGGTCGCACTACCGGTGCCAGCAGCAACATGGAGACCTGCACAACATAACCACAGAACTTTGCCCCTAACTTGCGATGAGGTTGTCAATCTCATCGGTTTTGCTGAAAAAAAGGATTAAACGTATCGAATGGAAAGAACTAATAGTTTACAGAAAATAAACACAAAGCAGTAAACAGTTTGTAAATTGTATGTAAAAGAAAGGACCGGGGTCGATAGTTCACTAGAGGTGGCTCTCCTTAAGATAGATAACATGCTGGGTGAACAAATTACAGCGGGGCAATTGACAAACACCGAGAAAGCAATACATGCATATACTAATTATCTTGACTCCTTTGAGACTTGATTGGGCATTACAACATTATACATAGACCGTCATCCAACTGCATCTATGACTAATAATCCACCTTCAGGTTATCATCCGAACCCCTCCAAAGATTAAGTTGCAAGCAATGATTATTGCATTATAATTATGTGTAAAGTAAACAATACGATTGTTCTATGAACAAAGGATTGTTGTTTTCTCCCTAGTAGCAACATCACATCTAGTACCTTAGAGATTTCTGTCACTTCCCCAGATTACTAGAGGCATGAACCCACTATCGAGCATAAATACTAACTCTTGGAGTTGCTAGCATCTACTTGGCCAAGATAGCTACTAACAACGGAAAGCATGCAAGATCACAAATAACAAAGACATGATAGAATGATTAATCAATCTAAAATAGCATCTCAATATCCATCGGATCCCCGCAAACACAACATGCAGAATTACAAATAGATGATCTTGATCATGAACAGAGCTCACAAGATCTAAACATGATAGCATAAAGGAGGAGAACCAGCCATCTAGCTACTACATGGACCCGTAGTCCAGAGATGAACTACTCACATATCACACCGGAGGCTTGCATGATGATGAAGAAGGCCTCCAGGCTGAATTACCCTCTCTGGCAGGGTGCCGGGAAGAGCTTCAGATCCCTCCCGATGTAGGGACAGAGACGACGGCGGCTACAAACTCTTTCGTGGAATTTTGATCGGGTACCTAGGGTTTCTATATCGGAGGCATCTTATAGGCGAAAGGAGGTCATGGGTGCCCGAGGTGGCTGTGACCAACCTGGCGCTGCCAGCCTGGCCGCACGGCCAGGTGGTGTGGCCGGGCCCCGGCCCTTCTCCGTCTCGTATTCTGGCTCCAGATGTCTTCCGGTAAAATAGCGACTTTGGCTTTCGTCCCGTCCAATTCCGAGAATATTCATTTTCTGACTTCCTGGAACCAAAAACAATAGAAAAACAGGCAGCTGGCACTGTGGCTCTTGTTAATAGGTTAGTCCAAGAAATCATATGAAAAGTACTCCAAAGTGTCGACAAAACACAAGAAACTAGATAAACCAAGCATGGAACATCAAAAATTATAGATACATTTGCAATGTATCACCCACTAAGGGCCAAAAGCGGAAGAATAGCACCGCTCCGTCGAGGAATAACCGATGCCCAAAGAGAAAGTTGTCGCCCCTCCCAAGTGTACCTCCGGTTCCTCCCAAGAGGGCTTACGACCTGAACGATGAGGAGACCGATGCAGTCGTACGGGCCGAAAGTGGATGCTCATTTTATAAAGAAACAACATGAGCCAGAGGTTCAAATAAAACCGGAAACCAAGGAGCACTTTAGGAAATTACTAACACAGCCATCCCAAGCTCAGTTAAATGCGCTAGATAACTATACACGCTGTCTTCAGAAGACACTGAAACAAAAGAGATCAAGTGGTAGAGGAAGCATCACAAAAGATGTTCCCCAGTAGGGGGAACAAGCAAAACTATCAAGTGGTAGCGGAAGCATCAGAACGGACATTCCCTAGCTGGGGAAACAAGCAAAACAATCGAGTGTTAGCGGAAAAATCAAAAGAGACATTCCCCAGCTGGGGAAACAAGCAAATCAATCGATCCCCCTGCTCCAGGTGTACATACCCGAACCTCAACTATATGGGGGTGAACCTTTGCATATGGAAACGGCTAAGATATTGGCCGAGCAATGTAATATGTCTATTCATGACATTATTCACGACGATGATATGCCCAAGGCTGATGTAGCACCCAAATATGTTCAAGGGGAGCCTCTGGTCAGTTCTGAGAGGCTTCGGAATATGCCAACAAAAATGCGACAATTGCATTAATGGTACATGGAAGTATCAAAAAAAGAGCGATATTGGCTCATAGCAAAAGTTCTAAAAGAGCATTACTTCACTGAAGACGAGGTCCCTATTTAATTTATAGAATTCTTTCAGTTATTCAATCAAATGGAACTCGACAAATCTATCCTCAGTTGCTATTGTCTATAAGTGATTACTTTATTTATGTAATTAAGTCTCTAGCTCAGCTTGTTCAATTCATTGCCGGTAAGTATACTCACTATATTCTTTTGTACGCTATAATAATGCAAATTGAAGATTCTTGAATGTAAAAAAAGGCTATCAATGGATTTGGGTTCATTGACCCACATCGAGTTAATGGAGTTGTGCTAAAGGATAAGCCACTGGAGACCGAGCATAACTTGCTCCGGTTTTTCACGAACCAACATTTCTGTAATGAAATACTATTTCCTTACCACTGCGAGTGAGTGTGTTATTGTCTTGTACACATTAAATTTTGCTTACTCGACGTTCAGTGTAAATGATGAGTTACTGATGTATGTAAACCTTGCGTAGCTACCACTGGATTCTTCTAATCATTTCTGTTGACTTGGGAAGAGTTCAAATCATGGTCTCATTAAACAAAGACATAGAAGAGTACCGCAACATTATCGATATGCTCTAGAGGTAATTTCAACCATTATCGCACTATATCGGTTTCTTTCGTTCATTTTCTGAGATATCAAGTAGTTATTAACTCATACATTCATTTTGTTTGTCGGATAGTCTTTGGACACGGTTCAAGAACAAGGTCTACGGTCAATGGCGTGAGGAGCTGATTTTTAAACCGATCACGGTAAGTAGTATGAGCTAGGTCCACGCATCTATTTAATTCTAGTTTATGTACATTTATCATGCTAGAGTTATTATTTGATTGAATTCTATTCTTGTAAAGTGCGCGAGGCGGCCATGGGGGAGTAATCTATGTGGATTCTACATGTGCGAGTTCATTCGCATCACTACCGATAAGCCCTTGGAAACTGTTCGAGTAAGTAAACAATATATTCACCCTTTATTTTTATTACAATAAGTTATGTTGAGTCTAATTCATATGATCTCCTTCTTTATAGTTGGACGCGATGTGGGACAAGCTCGTACCACAGGACCGCCTACTAGCAATCCAAGAGGAATTGGCCGGATTTTTGGTCGACGAGGTCATAGACCAATATGGAGAATACTCTCTAGATAGACCCTAAAGCATCCATGTTATGGTCTCCATGTAATCAAATAGACAGGCTCTGGACCCGGTTGGGACTCCATGTAATGACCTCCATGCATGTATGCTTGTAAGAGAAATTATATTACATATGCATCAATGTATACAAGTATTGTGTAGTAGTGTTGTGTATGTATACGAAAACTTGTTTGTATTGAAAACACAGAATGGAAAATAATTGAACACAAAATGAAAAGAAAAACACAAGACCCTAAAACCCCATATCCTGCCGCGGCAGCCAAATGGCCCAAAACGTTGCCGCGGCAGGGAACCTTTAGTCCCGGTTAACACGAACCGGGACTAAATGTCCTCCAGCCTAGCGCGTCTCGCAGGGCCACGTGGTGGACCTCTAGTCCCGGTTCGTAACAGAACCGGGACTAAAGGCCGGACCTTTAGTCCCGATCTGGCAGTCCTTACGAACCGGATCTAAAGGCCTGGTTTCTACTAGTGTTCCCACTAGAACATCAACCTGTTTAACAATAATTTTCTAAGAAACTTGCTGAATTATAAATGAAACAACCTTATTTTCAAGTGACATTCAATAAACAAATATTCTGGTATAAAATATGGTTTCTATTTTCTTGTTTCTTACTTATCCTTATTAGTTTCCTCTCATTTGTGAATTGGTTATATGGGATATATCACAAGTATATGATACCTTTTAGGATAGGAGTGATTGTCATTATATGCTCACTATGACTATGTAGAAATTATAAAGTGTTTAATGACAAAAATCATTCTCTCTTGCATGTTATCTTCTGGTGTACCATCACTCTACGCTCATGGTTGTCCCTACATCGTGCGGGGTTTCATGACCTTTTTACGGATGTGTGTACACGTCTCGAGGATATGATTAATTTACCTGTCATGGACGACAACATAATCTTTGGATCGATCCTCCACCATCACCTTAGAGCATCTCCACTCGCCCCTAAAGGCCCATAAGGGTGAAATGGGGGTGCCGACGCAGAAAAACTCGCCTAGCCCTCTCCCTAAAACCAAAATGGCGCCGGCGTGGCCCAACTAAACATTCGGTGCCTCCAGGCCAAACCCAACGTGAGGGAGGTTAATCGGGGCGTCGGCACAACTTGAAAAAGTTGGCAGGCCAGCCCTATCGACGGGACACCAAAATCTTCCCTTCCTTTTATCCTCTCTTTTCTCTCCCTTTTTCCTCCAGGCTACCCAGTCCCGCCATTTCCCTCCCATCGCCGCCCACTCCCGCCATTTCCCCGCCACCACCATGTCGCCGAAGAGGTACCAAGCTCTCCGTGCATCGGCGCCCGCGAATAAAGGGAAGGCCGACAAGCAGCGACCAAAGGGGATGACCAACGCATTGTGAGTGTTCGACATCCAACGCCGGTAAGTGGAGAACGCCTGCCACTGGCTGAGAGAGAAGAACTCAAGGCTGCGTAGGGCGGCAGAGCAGGCCCATGCGACCACTCTTATGGCGCAGTGTGCGGCAACCATGGAGGGAATGGCGGTGCCAACTTATAGCGCCGGCCTCCACATCCTCGGGAGCCAGAGCAGCATCTCCTCCCCATCACCGTCCAGCGCGTCGCCGTATGGTCACCCGAACATGGTGCCACACCTCCGTCGTTTCTCGCCGGGGCACAACGACTTCGACCCGCTCAGCGGTTTCGACCCCGACTCCCTCGCCAACGACACCTCACCGGCCTATCGCCGCCTCCCTGCGTTCAATGGCGGTGTGCCGCCATAGAGGCCTCGCTTCACCCAGTTCACCATAGGCAGTAGCCAGAGTGTCCCTACCTAGTTCGCCGCTGGCAGTATCTAGAGCGTCCCCAACCTGTTCAGCGCAGGCAGCAGCCAGATCGACCCCAACATGTTCGACAGAGCACACTACGGTGAACACACCATGACCGACTCCATCATGGCCGACATCATCAACGATAGCTCTGCCCATGCCTTCACGCAAGAGGAAGACGCTGCATACGCAGATGAGGAGGAAGACGGCGAACCATGGGAGGATGAGGTCAACGTGTACGCGGAGGTGGCCGAGGATGAGGATGAGGATGAGGTGGTGGAGGTGGCGGTGACCATCGCGGTCGACCTAAAAGGGAAGAAGGCGATGGAGGCAGAGGGGGAGAAAAAGAAGAAAGGAGACGGCAGACGCGGCCCCAAGTGGAGCTCGAGGGAGGATGAGTGCCTTGCCGAAGCTTGGAAGACCGTCAACATAGACCCCTTCACTGGCCCCAACCAGAACTCGGACTGCTATTGGAAGAGGGTGAAGGCGAGGTATGATGAGCGGCGGTTGTTGGATCCCTACTTCAAGGCCTTGTACCACGACCGCAACAACTCCAGCATGTCTCACCGTTGGGCAATGATCCAGCACGCCTGCAGCAAGTGGCATGATGTCGTGGAGGAGGTGCGCTGCGTCCATGTCAGCGACACCAACTATGACGATCAAGTAAGCAACCCCATTGCCACCCACTCCTGCCCATATGAAACTTGTGTCCGACTATTGGTGTTTTTTGTAGATGCATGCCATGATCGTCGCCTACCGCGAGGAGAATGACGACAACGAGTTTAAGTGCATCCACGTCTTTGCATGGATCGATGCGTGCGACAAGTGGGAGGGGATGCGAACCGCTCTCACCATGGCCAAGAGCACCGCCTACGACCCCGGAGCGGCGCTGTCGGCGACAATGGAGGGTCGACCAGTTGGTCACAAGAAGGCCAAGGCCACGAGGGACGCAGTGCCGGCCATCGAGAAACTACACTCTTCCATCCTAGCATGTGTGGCCGCCGCCGCCACGCACGCCGCCATGAGGGCAGAGTAAGCCACCAGGTTGGAGGAGATCGCCGCGGCAAGGTGGGCATCGGTCATCGAGCGACAGGACATCAAGCTCGGCCATCAAGGCCAACATGGTGGCAAAGAAGAGGATGGGGGACTTGACAATCTTGATGGTCGACATGAAGGACATGGACGTCGAGGTGAGGGTGTGGTGTGTTGATCAGCGCGCCTTGATCATCTCCGAGAACCGAGCGACGACCAACCGTATTAGCAACTCGACACCGTTTAATGCGACTCGACTTTTGATCTCGCACCTGTGCCAAAGACCATCGTTCGTCACGGCGATCCCGGAGGTGCCTCCTACCGCAGCGGATGATCTCCCCCCGGTTGATTTTCGTGTTTCTCGCATGTTTATTTTGACTACCGATGGACTTGTATTTCGGTGATTTGCGGCGATTGCATCGTTTGAACTATGTTGTGCCCGGTGGCGGCAAAACTCTGTTTAATTTCCGGTGACCTTTTGAATGTTTGAATTTGCATTTGCGATTGGGGGTGTGTTTAGGGCTGCGTCGAGACCCCGATAAGGCCAACCGCCGGACCCGTATGAGGGGGTGTGGGGACGGGGGGGAGGGGGGCTGGCGAGTGGAGATGCTATGTGTTTACAAAATTTTATTGTGATATGTAATTCGTCTATTTATTATGGGTTTCTAAAAGGACTTATATTATGGCGGTAGTAACAAAGAGTCGCCTTTATCGAAAATCAAAGAGGTTTGCAATGGAGGCAGAACAGTTGCAGGCATCTGTACCGATGCCATATCGCACATTCGCACCGGTAGGATCGATGTGCACGGGGCTGGCTTTGCGCCTGTGTGGGTGTGGCTTGGCCGCGAGCACGTCCGCCGCGGCGCCAGTGGACGATGATAGGCCGGCTCGGCGACGTGGACGCGCGCGTTGAGTGCCGCTACGCGATACCCACGAGCCAGCGATCCCCACACGAGTCATATCCCAGTCCCAGGCCACAACTTTTGGCGCAGTGCTCTCTGCGTCGTCTTCTCTTTCCTTCCTCCGCGTAGTCTTTCCGCTGGTCTGGCTGATTGGCTCTGTGCCGCCAAGACAAGACGGAACCACCTGGGCCACTCGCGCCCTTCCATGTCACCGCAGCCTCGTGTGTCCCCGGGCGGCCATGTCAGCAGCCGAGATCGAGCTCTGGATGTGCATGTGGTGTACCGGGAGTGTGGCGTGCTCTGTTTTTTGGTGGCTTATCTATCCTCTTGCCAATACTCGGAGGCACGTCACACGTCACGGAAAAAAAATCTGGGGCCATTTACCCGGTTGGTTCCTTGGATGGTAGCGTGCTAGCTATTATGTGTGGACACACACACATGAGTCCGGTACATAAGTTGGATGTGTGTAGATGTACCGGTGCCGAAGGACGTGGCAGGATTTTCTCGCAAGATCATATTAGTGGTTTGCAGTGTGATGCTCAGACCTAACTAAGAGATTATCCCCACGTTTTTTTTTCTGGATCGAACGTTCGTTCGCAGATTGATAACAAAAATGGAAAATATGCAGTGTGCAAACCGGTCTAATGTTGATTGTCATGACCAAAAAAAGCAGTGGGCATGTGGATGAGTAGATGACGTCCATCCGTTTATCCGAAACGGGGAACCCCCAATCAGTCCATCAAAGTGACCCAAAGGGGATCATCATCGCCCGCCCATGTGGCCTCAACGGAGCGGCACACCCCGAAGCAAGATAGCATCACAAGTTGCGCTTGAGCAGCACTCGCTCTCCAACGCAAAGCCAAGAGGCCCCCAAGTTGGTCGATGATGAGTTATTCCGTGATAATATATCCCGGAAATATTCGGGCAATTTAATATCCCATCTGCGCGACGTACAATGCGGATCGGGAGGAAATCGCATGCCAAAAGCGAAGTGAAGACGCCCGAAATCCTCGCCCACAAAAATTGCAGCGCAGGCGCAGGGAACCCCCCCCCCCCAGAGACACCTATATATACGCCACTGGCACGCTCGCCCTCTTCTTGCGGCGCCTCACACCATCTGCTCCTTTCCTCACTTTACACACACACTGCTCTGTTTCTCTCTGAGCTACCCTGCTCTGTTTCACTACTCACTCCTCGTGCTGCTGTGCTCTGCTCTGCTCGACCAAGATGGAGTGGACGCGCGGGAAATGCATCGGGAAGGGCGCGTTCGGCACGGTGCACCTGGCCGTCCACAGGGCCACGGGCCGCGCCTTCGCGGTGAAATCGGTGGACGCCAAGGGAGGCGCGCCGGCACAGGCGGCGATGGCGATGGCGTGCCTCGAGAGCGAGATAAGGATCCTGAAGCGGCTGAGCTCGCCGTACGTAGTGGCGTACCTCGGGGACGACGCGGCGGCCGCGTCCAGGAACCTGCACATGGAGCTGGTCCCGGGCGCCAGCGCTACCGAGGCGGCGGCGACGGGCGGCCTCGGCGAGCGCGCGGCGCGGCGCGTCCTGCGGCGGGTGGCCGCCGCGCTGCACTACCTGCACGACGTCGCCGGGGTGGTGCACGGGGACGTCAAGGGCAGGAACGTGCTCCTCGGCGCCGACGACGGGCACGGCGGCGGCGCGAAGCTCGCGGACTTCGGCGCGGCGAGGCTCGTGTCGGAACCGGCGCCCCGAGGCCCGCGCGGGACGCCGGCGTGGATGGCGCCAGAGGTGGCCCGCGGAGGCGCTACGACGCCAGCGTCGGACGTCTGGTCGCTCGGGTGCACGGCGGTGGAGCTGCTCGCGGGCAAGCGGCCGTGGTCTGAGATCGGCGGCGCGCTCGAGGTCAGCGAGCTGCTGTTCCGCGTCGGGTTCAGCGGGAAGCGGCCCGAGCTGCCCGCGTGCCTGTCAGACTCCTGCCGCGACTTCCTCGACCGGTGCCTCCGCATGGACGCCGGCGAGCGGTGGAGCTGCGAGCAGCTGCTGCGCCACCCCTTCCTCTCCGCGGACGCCCATGATGACGACGCCGGAGAGCCGTCGCCGTCGCCACGAGCGGTTCTTGACTGGGCGGCGGCGTCGGACTCGGACTCCCATGCCTCATCCGACTGCTCGGAGGCCGGCATGGAGCAGGAGGTGATGGCGCGCGCCAAGGGGAGGATTGCCGAATTGGCATCAGACGACAGGACGCGCACAAGCTGGGCGCGCGAGTTGGATGAAGGCCCCAGTACCTGGTTGTCCGACACCTTGGCCCCACTGTCCGGTCTCGAGATGTCAACCAATGTACTAGTACCATCGGCGCCATCACCTTCCGACGAGGCTACCACGGTCGCCGATGCAGGAAACGGCGGCGCCGGTGGGTCCGCCGTAAGCGTAGCCTACGCCGGTGGCGGCGGGTGCGTCCTCTGCAGTGTCAACGGCCATTTCTGGTGCGAGGGGCAGCATAAATGTGGTTCTACTACTGGGGTTATCAGACAGTCTAGTTGGCCACCGGTGGCCGTTGCGTCCGTGCTGGTGTCATGTATTCTCTCGCGTTTGATTCAATCAAAGATTTTATTATTACTTCAGCTATCAGGCAGTGTAGTAGTATTTGCTTTTGATACAGCTTCTGGTCTGGTTCATGCTTCTTTGGTGGTTTTGACTCTTGATCTTGCTGCTAATTGGGTGAGGGAGCCGGCCGAGATTGGTTGGTTGGTCAGCAGGGCGTGTGGCGTGCTTGCGCCCTTTTCTTTGCATTGCGGCGACAGGAGACTGGGTGCAGAAACTCATCGCTTGGCTATAGCGTGTAGGTATGTGGCTTGAGAGCGAAGCCAATCTGGCATGTTTCCTACTCCTCGTCAGTTGTCTAACACTCAACTGCTCAAATTTACGGAGAACCAACATGCATTTGCCCCGGAGTTTGCGTGGTCGTCTGATCAGGTCCAGATCTGCCACCGAGCGAAGTGGTCTTGGTATGAATTGGTGTCCTCCGTTCAACACCGAGCATCTTTTTTGCCATGCGGAGACTGAAGAACAAATGCAAAACTTCCTGCACATCAACAAACAGGATTACGATCTTCAGACCGTAGGACGATTCATCAGCAGCAAGGAACTGCCCTCCCGGCAACGAATTCTCTTGTCGCAGAAACACAGATGCACACGTACACCCATAATCTCCGTGGCCCGTGCCGCTCCGAAGTCCGAACACAAGCAGCACGCGGATCGGAGCTGAACCTGCAGTAGTGAATCTGAATTTTTCTGTACCGCGCGTCGATCTGCGTCGGGGATCCTCAGGATGGGATCGCGCAGCCGTAGCGCGCTACGAGGCCAACAGGGCTTTCATTTGTCTGCCGAGTACTGTATAACTTGCCAATACCACCACCACGGGGCCATCATCGTACGTGCCAAGTAGTAACGCTGTACGCCGGGATCCTCGCGTAACAGTACCTCCCGGCAACCAGCATGATACGCGAGTTAAACGGATGTGAAGGAGAAGGATCCCGCATCGGGTTTTTCAATGCAAATCATGGGGGATCATGCCCTGCCTGCCACCATATCAATTCAATTCGCGGTATATATCGATCAATCAATGTGCGGACAGCGCGTATAGACCGATCCTCTGTAGGTGTACAGAGCACAGCATTTGCTGCTGTGTGTAGTAGCAGCTGTACTGAGCAAAATACCAGCTTCGTATTGCTGAGTCTGATCAAACAATCAATCGGTGTACGCCGATGACATGCCCAGCCTGTACTCTGCACGGTGAGAAATGCTTCAATGCGCCGTGCCGATCCACCATGGATGGACGATTGCATGTGGTACAAACATCAGGGCAGCAAGGCATCAGTAGTATTCATTGCTGCCATCTACGTACGCCATGCCCTGTGAAACAACTATACTGATAAACAAGGACTACGGCCATGATACACCTACGTACTGCTACAAAGGTATAGATCAGCAATAAAATACACCCGTACGTTATTGAAAAACACTGAGACGTGAGCGAGTGAAAAGGCAGCACCACCCAGCAAATTTTGGACAACTCAACAACCCGTATCCATCCATACCAAGAGCAACTCCAAATAGTTGTACATACACACTGACCCCAGCAACACCATCCAGAAAACACAAAGCCTTAAATGACGGTTTATCAACCAAGAAACAAGATTAACCGACACAAAACAAACCTTTGCCTAACACAAACATTTCACCAGAGAAAAACACAATGAAAATTTGTGGAAGGGAGACGAAACTTTGACAGCGGAATGAATCGAATGACACTCATTTGACAGTTCACTAGTTCGAGTATAGGAGGAAATAGCAGGCAGGCGCTTCACTCTTTAGCATCCTTCTTCTCCTCTACTGCTGCAGGAGTCTCCTCTTTCTCCACAGGTTCCTCCTTTTTGTCCTCGGCCACGGTTAACTTCTCTACCAAATCGGCAGCAGCAGAGGCTTCCTCACTTTCTTTCTCCTCACTCTTCCCTTGCTCCTCGGCAATCTGGTCTACAAGATCCTTAAATTTCTTGCAGTCTGAAATAGAATCGAGAAATCATGAGGATGGTGTGATAGTGTAATCTCATGGCGCTTGATATCTCGTCTAGGTGCAGCAAACCCGCAAAACATAGCAAAATTCAATTTATATCAAGCTTTCAATTTTATATGTCTTGGCAGAGCTTGCAGTCCCATAATTTTCAACCAAACTACTGCTGACACTGTTATAAATTTCTCAGTACTATTAATCAGGAGTATCCTGCAATGCTAAGATGCATACACACCACATCTTGATGAGAATTTTGCATCGGAACCAGCAGTGTCAATCATGTCCATACCCTTGATAATTCACTCACTAGGTCCTTATAATATGCTTCCACTTAGGCCCAGAAACTTGATTAGCTAAACTTCTATATGAAAACGCAAAGGAAGAGGAAAACAATGTAGATCATTTAGATGGAAGAAACATGCCAGGGGATATTGTGGCTTTAATTAGCTAGTGGTACTAATGTAAAGCTGAATGGAGATGCAAATTATTTTAGAGTGATAATACATGCAGCAATATGGGCATTGCAGGCTGATCAACATCATTTTCATATTTGTATTCTATCTACTGCCACCGCGGATATTCTGCTAATTGAAAAACTGAAACGACCTATATCACAATATTTTGAGAAATTGCATACCAGTGAACTTATTTCAAGTTTAATGACCTAAGCAACAGGTTGCCACATGTTTAGAGGCTTGTCAGTGTTTCGCAATTCATCAAATTGATCCCCACTATTACAACAAACAATACTGCAGTTTTATGCAGAATCTAAATCCTTTTAACTGGGTCAAAATTAATAGGCTAGAATGTCAAACAGAGAAACAAATATCCTACAGAAGTGCAAAGCATCAAGAGGTAAAGGTGGTGTTATACATTAGTTCATTACTGACTACTAAGGTTAACTAAGTGCAGAACAATACCATGAAACTCTGCCCACGATTGATTGGTACAGGAACAAGACTACGCCAATATTATTGATGACAGAATAGCCCTGCTGTGGCGTTTAGAGTTAAAGGTGGGTATAGCATGCTAGATCAATCTGAACTCCTCAAGTATTATTATTTAGCTAATCAAACCCTATGCCCACAACCAATTGATAGATCCATAGCATGACAGTCTACCAATACTTTTGAGTAATGCAAGAAAGAACTAAAACACGTAAGCTGCGCAGATGATAGGGTGCTCAGTGCTCACTCTCAACGGATCCAAAGCGGATGGCGAACATCTCCTCCTTGAGTTCACCGTCGGCAAAATCAAGAGCATGCCACACACACGACTTGTCGCTCCCAGCGTGCTCCTGCATCTTCGTCGTCGCCACCACTGCATCATATAAGGGGAAACATTAGGATATCAAAACCAATCTGGTAGTCTCGAAATTGAATTCACTACCCAAAATTCGCCTAAAAAAGTACCGAGGTGATTAGCGCAGATCTTGAGGGTCTTGGCCTGTCGCATGACGAGGCGGACCTTGGCGGTCTCCTTGTGCTTGAGCAGCTTGACGGCGCCCGTGCCGCGCTCCTTCCATTGGCCCCCATCCTTGTCAAATCTGTAAAGCTTCGCTTTCCTACGGACACAAGCACCGAACCAGAAGCGTCAGACCTAGATCAGAGCCGAGAACGATCGGGTCGGGACAGATCGAGCGTGAGTGGCGACTGCAGCGCCTTACATATCGAGGAGGATCTCCTCGTCCTCTTCGCCGGTGGTGATGGCAACCTCCTCGAGCTTGACGATGGGGGCGATCTGGGCGCCGGTGTCCTCTTCCTCGCCCGCCGCCGCGGCCTCCTCCTCCTCGCGGTGCTCCGCCGGGTCGGCCATGGCTGGAGTAGTTGCTGTAGGGCTTGGGGCTGCCCTCGCTTTGCTCTACTGCTGCTAGGCGTTGCGGCAGCGGCGGTGGACAGGGAAGGATGAGAGAGGAGAGAGAAAGGGGGTTTATAAAAGATCGTGGGATGGGAACGTGCGCGTCGGAAAGAGCTCCGATTTGGGGAAAGCAGGAAGAGTAGGGTTGCGTTACGGCCCAGTGGGTGGTTTTTTAAGCAGACAGTACTAGAAAAAACAAGTTACAAGAACAAATACATTTGAAAACTAAAAGACAGATCAATATAAAATGATTATTCTGAAAATTTTGTAGATAAAATTCAATTGATCGAGAAATACAAATTAATTCCTAGGATTTTCTATAACCACCGAATCTAGCGGCAACCACCAACTCTAACACCGTCGAGACGCATATCGAAAAGACGTTGAGACTCCACTATTACCAGATCTACAAAAGTAGATCACCAACGAGGCACATGTTGCGGTGGCACGTCGACCGGGTCTTGGACCAAGATTCGCCACCTCCCATCGACAAAGTCGGAGAAGACCGGCAAATCCACCACCTCCGAACCAACATCCTTTCTCCAAAAAAAACCACCTCGACCCGGCCACCAGCGTCGTCGTGGATAAACTACCGCGACACATAGAGAAACTGATCTCGCCAGATCAAAAGAATGACGAGAAGACCAAACTGCTGATCTGAAGGACTAACCGGCATACGTTACCATCAAATTTGAGGCACCGTGAATATTACTTTCGGTGTGGGAGTAGAGTTGAGGCAGATTTATTTCCCTAGTCGCTGACCTCACCACCCAAAGTCCCAAACGAGGCACCAGAGCTGACAAAACCAAATCCTAAATACTAGGCTAGAATGGAGGAACGAGCTACCTTCCTCTTGCCACAGGAGCGGCAAACATAGGGAGAGGGGATCAACGCCCTCGCCGAAAGAGATTGGGAGGAGTTGGGCTGCCGTGTACCTATGAGAGGAGGAAGAGGGGCGAAAACGATTCTCTAAGGCCTTATTATGGTCTAGTGGCCTACTAGGGTGTTGATATACAATACTTTTTTGTTTTTCATTTTACTCGCTTTATTACATGTATAATAGAGTACAATATCAACTTTTTTATTGGAAGTGACAATAGTGTGTTGAAAGTATTTTCATAAAAAAAATCATAACCTGTTTATTTCGTGTCTCATAATATTGCGTAGTATGTCCCTACATATTTTTATTTGTCAAATTTATTATGAAATCCACTTTGAGAAAGCCACTAAACTATAGAAAAGCTGGTTAGTCAAATAAAACAAATAGAAACTTGTTAGAAAAGTTATACCCTTATAGTCCATCGTACTACCAAACATGATCTGTGTATTTTTATATATTCAAATTAGAATTCGGTTTTGTGAAAGTTGACATCGTAAGAATATGATTTTGTAAAATGCCACACGCTATCAAATTGTCTTTCCTAGCATACTCCTCTTTGAACTAGTTCAAAGTGCAATGAGTCAAATGCATATCTGGTAAGTATTAACTATTTACATTGCATATGTTTCGTTCATATTTTCATCTTTAGTTATGTTTTGTTGATGTTGTTATGCTATAGGACTCCTTAGCCTTGTAACTCCTAGCTCTTGGCTCCGCCACTATTGACAATGTTTATAATTTCAAACATATCTTCTCTCTCGGTATTTGGTTCACTCCAACCTTGGTCCATCTGTACAATGTGTATGAGCAGTAATCATGGACACATGAAAAAAGCATATATTATTGTATTTCTACATATCCTATTGGTGATCAAAAGATCGTCTGAAACCCAAATTTGGATTGATCCGACCCGTTCTCTCGCCTCTTCCCCGAGGCGACGGAGCACCTCCCTCTGGCGAACAGCCCTCTCCTCTCTGCCAAGACGGGCCGCTGGGCAAAGTCCCGGCGATGGTGGACATGCCCTTCCCCGCTCGCGAGGCGAGGAGATCGGGGCTCCCTTGGCCTGGCGGCGGTGCACCATGGCGGCGCTGGATCCTTCCGCTTCCAATCTCCCCGGCAAGGGTCGGCATGGCCGAGGTGGAGCAGAGTGCTAGAGGCGGCGTGGCTCGGCGTCGGGGTTGGGTTTCTCGGCCCGGCGGCAGTAACCCTGGCGGCGCTGGATCTCGAAGGCGGGGTCTGTCCCTGGCGGTGAGGTGCGGTTGTGCGGTGCGGCGGCGCCCCCTTCCCGCCCGGCAGCAGGGACGGCTCTGGCCCGGGCTTGAGGCGCGAGCTCGGCCCGATCTCTGGCGGCGTCCATGGCGCCTGCAGCGGCGACGGGGCACATGTTGCTCGGGGCGTTGGGGTACGATGGCGGCAGCGTCTTGGCAGCAGCAGCGCGGCGGCGGAGCGGAGGGGCCCGATCTGGGCCTGGCCGCGGACGGCTCGATCTGGGCTGTTCCACCTTTGTCTAGTTCTCGCCATCGGTCCGGACGGCACACACCGCGGGTGATGGAGGGCAGGTCCCCTCCCCTAAGCCGCCCGTGCCTCGGTTGCCTCACGTCCGTGAGCCCGACCTGTCCCTATCGTCGGCGGCTCGATGCGGCGCTGGTCGGAGCTCTGGCTAGAGCTCGGGGATGCCGGGGCGGCGGCTCCGGAAGGTGGACTGCACGGGTGTCTCTTCGGCGAGCGTCGTGGCAGTGGTGGTGGCTCCCTCCGGTCATGTAGATGGCGAGGAGAGGGCGATGGGAGGCTTCGGGGTTGGCGGCGCTTCGGTTAAGGCAACTCCCAAATCGCGTGTCGGCAGCCTTTCCTGGGGTCAACGAGCGTGGCAGATGTCGCGGAGCGGTTGGAGGTTTTTCCGGGCGAAAGCTCTGTGCTTCGGCACCATCGGCGGCGGTGCCTGCGGGTATTGTTACCTTCTTGGGGGCGTCGGTGTGGCTACCTCCCGCACGACAGGGCTCCGGGTGAAAACCCTTGACCTTTGGTCTCGGCGGCGGTGGCAGGGTGTGTCGTGACCCTCTTGGGGGCGTCGTCGTGGAGCCCCGGGTCACCCCAGTTGTTGGAGATATGCCCAAAAGGCAATAATAAAAGTGGTTATTATTATATCTTTGTGTTTATGATGAATGTTTGCATCCCATGCTATAATTGTATTATAAGGAAACACTAATACATGTGTGTTTTGTAAACATAAAAGAGTCCCTAGTAAGCCTCTTGTTGAACTAGCTTGTTGATTAATTGATGATCATGATTTCCTGATCATGGACATTGGATGTCATTAATAACAAGGTTATACCATTAGGAGAATGATGTGATGGACACACACCCATAGTAAGCGTAGCATAAGATCAAGTCATTAAGTTCGTATTGCTACAAGCTTTCAAATGCATAGTAACCTAATCCTTCGACCATGAGGTTATGTTAATCACCATCACCGGATGGGTACTTTGATGACATCAAACACCGCTTCGTAACTGGGTGGTTATAAAGGTGTCATTGGGTATTCTGAAAGTATGTGTTGAAGCGCATGGACCAAAATTGGAATTTGTTCATCCATATGACGGATAGATATGCTCAGGGCCCTCTCGGTGGAATGTCATCTAGTTAGCTTGCAAGCATGTGACTAGGTCACAAGGGATGATATAACATGGAACGAGTAAAGAGTACTTATCAGTAACGAGTTAGAACTAGGTATGGAGATACCGACGATCAAACCTCGGATAAGTAGAGTATCGCGTGACAAAGGGAATTGGTTTTGTATGTTAATGGTTCTATCGATCACGAAGTCATCGTTGAGTATGTGGGAGCCGTTATGGATCTCCAGATCTCGCTGATGGTTATTGATCGGAGAGGTGTCTCCATCATGTCTGTATATTCACGAACCGTAGGGTGACACACTTAAGGTTCGAAGTTGTTTTAAGTAGATATGGAATGTGTGTTGTATACCTAATGCTGTTCGGAGTCTCGTATTGTATCCGTGACATCACGAGGAGATACGGAATTCTCTTATGAATAATATTCATATAATGGGTATCGTTTTCTATGTTAGGAAATGTTAGGAGTGTTTATGGGGATTCTAGAAGGTTTCGGAATGTTCCGAAGGTACTAGAAGATTTTTGGAGTTTACTTGAAAACCAAGAAAGGATAAAGGAAACTTGAGGGTAAGTAAGGAAACTTGGGGAAGGACTCTCCCCCCAAGCTCCCTTGTGCGCCAGCCCTAGGAGGTGGGCCTAGGGGTGGGAACCCTAGGCCGCACCCCTCCCTCTATATATAGAGGGGTGGAGGCGCCACCCCCCTTGGCCCCTCCCACTCCAAACCCTAGCCACCTCTCTCCTCCTCCTTCCATCTCGCCTCGGCTTAGGCGAAGCTCCCAGAATTCTCTACTCCACCACCACCACCACGCCGTCTGCTGGGATTCCGTGGAGAGATCTACTACCTCCGCTGCTCGCTAGAACGGGAGAGGAAGGTGCTTCGACGCCGACCGACCACGCATTTGCCGAACGCCGACGGAAGGATCGCCTACTCGATCTTGAGATCGGCAAGTGATCGCTCACATCAACCACGAGATCCGATCTCGCACAAGGCTTTCGGATCTACAGGGTTAGTACAGATCTATCTCGTTGCACATGTCTAATAGATTAGATCTTGGCTTTTATCTAGATTAGATCCGGGTTTTGTTCGCTCTGCAGAGAATTTTTTGTTGTCCATGCTACAAACCCATCAGTGGTATCAGAGCCGTGTCTATGCGTAGATCTGTTGCACGAGTAGAACACAATGGTTTTGTGGGCGTTGGTGCTCGTGCCTTCTTTTGCTTTGTGTACTTTGCATCTTGCGGTATGGTGGGATGAAGCGGCTCGGGCTAACCTTACATGTCATCACACATGAGACTTGCTCCACGCTTGACATGTAACTTGCTTTGCACAAGTGGCTTTGTGGGTGTCTGTCTCTCTCACCATAGAATAGATCAAATCTACACTTTGCACTTGATAGCACTTGTATCAACGCTAGGTTCAGTTTCAGGTAAGATCCGTTTATTCGAAAGCCCCAAACCACGTAAAACATGCAAAGAAAATTAGAGGCGCCTAACTTGTTTTTGTGGGTTTTGTGATGTGATATGGCCATCATGTGATTGTGATTATATTTGATGTATGCAATGATCCTTGTTGTAATATGGCAACCGACAGGAGCCTAATGGTTGTCTTTAATTCTGTTAAGACATGCGTGTCTATTCATGTTGTAATAGCTTTACTCCAAGTAGTTGTAATAGTTGCTAGTGATGATGGACAACCATGAAGTGGCGCCACTGACCTTGACGCAATGTTGGTGATGATGGAGATCATGTCCGTGCTTTGGAGATGGAGATCAAAGGCATAAGAAGAAAGGGCCATATCATATCACACTAATTATAAATTGCCTGTGATGTTAATCCTTTATGCATCTTGTATTGCTTAGATCGTGATGGTAGCATTATAAGATGATCCCTCTCACTAAATATCAAGTAATAAAGTGTTCGTCCTTAGTTGGCACCGCTAAGACTCGCTGCTTCAAGCATCTCGTGATGATCGGATGTGATAGATTCTACGTGCATACAACGGTGCCAGATTTGCACATGCGGAAACTAAGGTTAATCTTGACGAGCCTAGCATGTACAGACATGGTCTCGGAACACGGAATACCGAAAGGTAGAGCATGAATCATATAAATGATATGATGAACATGAAGATTGTTCGCCGATGAAACTACATCTTCTCTCGTGAAGATCGGACTTGGTGTAGTGGACTTGGTTCGTGTAATCACTAAGACAATGTGAGGGATGTTGTTTTGAGTGGGAGTTCACCTAGTTAATTTAACAATTAAAATTGAACTCAATTTATCATAAACTTAGTCTAAACTACTTGCAAATTTGTTGTAGATTATGGCGAACCTCTCCATCAATTTCAATGCGTTCCTAGAGAAAGAAAAGCTTAAGAACAATGGAAGCAACTTCACGGACTGGATCCGTGGACTAAAGATTGTCCTCAGGGCTGGTCAATTGACCTATGTGCTCGAAGCACCGCTAGGTGACCCACCTGCAGAAGATGCCACCGATGACGTAAAGAATGTTTACGCCACTCGAAAAAATCATTACTCCACAGTTCAGTGTGCCATCCTGTATGGTTTAGAAACGGAGCTTCAGAAGCGCTTTGAGCACCACGACCCGTTCGAGATCATTAAGGAGCTCAAGCTCCTTTTTGAGACTCACGCGGCCGTGGAGAGCTATGAGGCCTCTAAAATGTTCTTTAACTGTAAGATGGAAGAGGGTAACTCCGTTAGCGAGCACGTGCTCACCATGTCTGGGCACGCAAACAAGCTCCAAGAGTTGGGGATAACGATTCCTAATGAGTTAGGGATTCACCGTGTCCTCCAATCACTGCCACCGAGTTATAAGAACTTTGTGATGAACTACAATATGCCGCATGAACAAGATGTTGCCCGAACTATCGCCCATGCTGAAAACCGCTGAAGTGGAGATCAAGAAGGAGCACCAAGTGTTGATGGTCAATAAGACCACCAATTTCAAGAAACAGGCAAGCCTAAGAACAAGGGCAACTTCAAGAAGGACGGCAAGAAAGCCGCCGACCGCTAAGAAGCCCAAGGCTGGTCCTAAGCTGAAACTGAATGCTTCTATCGCAAGGGTGCTGGTCATCGAAGCGAATCGCCCCAAGTACTGCGATCAAGAACGGCAACATCAAGAAGAAAGATATATTCGATATACATGTTATTGATGTGTATCTTACTAGTAATCGTAGTAGTGCTTGGCTATTTGATACCGGTTCGCTTCATATTTGTAACTCAAACAGAGCTGGAATAAACGAAGACGGCGAGAGACGAGGTGACACGCGTTGTTGAAATGGCTCCAAGGTTGATGTGATCGCCGTCGCACGCCTCCTCTACATCTACCTTCGGGATTAGTTTTAAATTTGAATAATTGTTATTTGGTGCTGCGTTAAGCATGAACATTATATCCGGATCTTGTTTATTAAGTAGACGGTTACTCTTTAAGTCCTAGAATAAAGGTTGTTCGATTTATATGAGTAATATCTTTTATGGTAATGCACCTGAGATGAATGGTTTATTCTCATTGAATCTCGATAGTAATGATACACATGTTCACAACATAGATGCTAAACGAACAAAATTGAATGATAATTCTACATACATGTGGCAATCGCTGCCTTGGTCACATTAGAGTGAAGCGATGAAGAAACTCCATTCGATGGACTTCTTGAATCACTTGATTTTGAATCACTTGAAAGGTGCGAAGCATGTCTAATGGGAAAATGACTAAGACTCCATTCTGAATAATGGAGCGAGCCATGATTTATTGGAAATAATACATACCGATGTGTGGTCCAATGAGTGTAGCATCGCGTGGTGGATATCGTTATGTTCTCACTTTCACGGATGACTTAAGTAGATATGGGTATGTCTACTTTATGAAACATAAGTCCAAACTTTCGAGAAGTTTAAGGAATTTCAAGGTGAAGTGGAAAATCATCATAACAAGAAGATTAAGTTTCATGCGCTCGATCATGGAGGTGAATATCTAAGTTATGAGTTTGGCATGCATTTAAAGAAATGTGGAATACTTTCGCCATTGACACCGCCGAAACACCACAACAGAATGGTGTGTCCGAACGTCAGAATCGAACTCTCTTAGATATGATTCGGTCTATGATGTCTCTTATGATTTACCGCTATCGCTTTTGGGGCTATGCATTAGAGACAGCCGATTCACTTTAAATAGGGCACCATCTAAATCCGCTGAAATGACACCGCATTTAATTGTGGTTTGGAAAGAAACCTAAGTTGTCGTTCCTTAAAGTTTGGGGTTGCGAAGCATATGTAAAGAAGTTACAACCTGATAAGCTTGAACCCAAAGCGGAGAAATGCGTCTTCATAGGATACCCTAAAGAAACAATTGGGTATACCTTCTATCATAGAGCCGAAGGCAAAGTTTTCGTTGCCAAGAATGGATCCTTTCTTGAGAAGGAGTTTCTCTCGAAGGAAGTGACTGGAAGGAAAGTAGAACTCGACGAGGTTATTGAACCTTCTCTCGGAGTTGAGAATAGCGCAGCACCGGAAGATGTTTTTGTGCCGCTTGCACCAATTGGAGAGGAAGCTAATGATGGTGATCATGAAACTTCGAAACAAAGCTACTGCTGAACCTCGCAAGTCAACGAGGGTTCGTACCACTCCTCATTGGTATGACCCTGCCTTGAACGTCATGTTGGTGGACAACACTGATGACCCTGCGACGTATGAAGAAGCTATGGTGAGCCCAGATTCTGACAAATGGCTAGAAGCCATGAAATCCGAAATGGGATCCATGTACGAAAACCAAGTATGGACTTTGGTGGACTTACCGGATGGCCGTAAGGCTATCGAGAACAAATGGATTTTCAAAAGAAAAACAGATGCTGATGGTAATGTTACCGTCTATAAAGCTCGACTTGTCGCGAAAGGGTTCCGACAAATTCAAGGAGTTGACTACGATGAGACATTCTCACCAGTAGTGAAGCTAAAGTCTGTGAGGATTTTGTTAGCAATTGCTGCATATTTCGATTATGAGATTTGGCAGATGGATATCAAAACAGCGTTCCTTAATGGTGACATTGAGGAAGAGTTGTATATGGTACAACCCAAGGGTTTTGTCGATCCTAAAGATGCTGACAAGGTATGCAAACTTCAGCGCTCCATTTATGGACTAAAGCAAGCATCCCGGAGTTGGAATCAACGTTTTGATAAAGTAATCAAAAACTTTAGATTTATACAAACTTATGGAGAAGCTTGTATTTACAAGAAAGTGAGTGGGAGCTCTGTAGCATTCCTAGTACTATATGTAGATGACATATTATTGATTGGAAATGATATAGAACTTCTTAATAGCGTCAAAACCTATTTGAATAATAGTTTTTCAATGAAGGATCTTGGCGTGGTTCCTAGTGCGTTGGACCCGATGGCCATCTACTGTGACAACACAGGTGCCATAGCTAATGCACAGGAGCCAAGGTCACATAGCAAGCTAAAGCACATCAAGCTACGTTTCCATGCTATTCGCGAGTATGTCCGAGATGGTGACATAAAGATTTGCAAAGTACACACTGATCTGAATGTGGCAGATTTGTTGACTAAACCTCTCCCTAGATCAAAGCATGACCAACACCAGAACGCCATGGGTGTTAGGTATATTACCATGTAATCTAGATTATTGACTTTAGTGCAAGTGGGAGACTGTTGGAGATATGCCCAAGAGGTAATAATAAAAGTGGTTATTATTATATCTTTGTGTTTATGATGAATGTTTGCATCCCATGCTATAATTGTATTATAAGAAAACACTAATACATGTGTGTTTTGTAAACATAAAAGAGTCCCTAGTAAGCCTCTTGTTGAACTAGCTTGTTGATTAATTGATGATCATGATTTCCTGATCATGGACATTGGATGTCATTAATAACAAGGTTATATCATTAGGAGAATGATGTGATGGACACACACCCATAGTAAGCGTAGCATAAGATCAAGTCATTAAGTTCGTATTGCTACAAGCTTTCAAATGCATAGTAACCTAATCCTTCGACCATGAGGTTATGTTAATCACCATCACCGGATGAGTACTTTGATGACATCAAACATCGCTTCGTAACTGGGTGGTTATAAAGGTGTCATTGGGTATTCTGAAAGTATGTATTGAAGCGCATGGACCAAAATTGGGATTTGTCCATCCATATGATGGATAGATATGCTCTGGGCCCTCTCGGTGGAATGTCATCTAGTTAGATTGCAAGCACGTGACTAGGTCACAAGGGATGACATAACATGGAACGAGTAAAGAGTACTTATCAGTAACGAGGTAGAACTAGGTATGGAGATACCGACGATCAAACCTCGGATAAGTAGAGTATCGCGTGACAAAGGGAATTGGTTTCGTATGTTAATGGTTCTATCGATCACGAAGTCATCGTTGAGTATGTGGGAGCCGTTATGGATCTCCAGATCCTGCTGATGGTTATTGATCGGAGAGGTGTCTCCATCATGTCTGCATATTCACAAACCGTAGGGTGACACACTTAAGGTTCGAAGTTGTTTTAAGTAGATATGGAATGTGTGTTAGAGACCGAATGTTGTTCGGAGTCTCGGATTGGATCCGGGACATCACGAGGAGATCCGGAATTGTCCGGGGAATAAGATTCATATAATGGGGATCGTTTTCTAAGTTAGGAAATGTTCCGGAGTGTTTATATGGGGATTCTAGAAGGTTTCGGAATGTTCCGGAAGGTTCTAGAAGATTTTTTGGAGTTTACTTGAAAACCAAGAAAGGATAAAGGGAAACTTGGAGGGTAAGTAAGGGAAACTTGGGGGGGGGGAGGACTCTCCCCCCAAGATCCCTTGTGCGCCGGCCCTAGGAGGTGGGCCTAGGGGTGGGAACCCTAGGCCGCACCCTCCCTCTCTATATAGAGGGGTGGAGGCGCCACCCCCCTTGGCCCCTCCCACTCCAAACCCTAGCCGCCTCTCTCCTCCTCCTTCCATCTGCTCTGGCTTAGGCGAAGCCCTGCAGAATTCTCTACTCCACCACCACCACCACGCCGTCGTGCTGCTGGGATTCCGTGGAGAGATCTACTACCTCCGCTGCTTGCTGGAACAGGAGAGGAAGGTCTGCCGACTCGCACGCAGTGACCGATCAAGGAAGCGCTGCCGGAACGCGGCACCGGAAGGATCGTCTACTCGATCTTGAGATCGGCAAGTGATCGTCTACATCAACCACGAGATCCGATCTCGCACAAGGCTTTCGGATCTACAAGGGTTAGTACATATCTATGTCGTTGCGCATGTCTAATAGATTAGATCTTGGCTTTTATCTAGATTAGATCTGGGTTTTGTTCGTTCTTGCGGTAGAATTTTTTTGTTTTCCATGCTACGAACCCATCACCAGTTTCGGCTCGTTGTCCTCGGTGGCAAGTTTAGGCTTCCGCGTCTTTCTTGTTTATTTTGATCTGCTTTGTATAAGGGGTCTCCCCTCCACCTTGTATCTGTTCGGCCGATGTGGCTTTATTTATAAAGCGGGGCGAAAGCCTAGTTCGAGAGAGATCAAAAGATCGTCTATCTACACCGTTGTTAACAAATCTATCTCGCAAATACATCTTGAAAATTTCTAACTAAACTATAGCCTTTAATATGATGCAACTGAAAATCAGTAACCTTATATCAATATATAGCAAACCCTTTAATTATTCTATATCTAAATAATTTTCAATATGAAACATGATCCAAGTGACCATAATTCACATCCAATTTAGCTATATCTTAAATTTAAAGAAATAAAAACAAGTTTCTAACCTTAGATCACTAACAAGTAGTACATGTACAATGAGTGGCTGACCTAGCACCCCCACAACCTGAGCACTTTCCCGAGCTTTTGGTCGGCTGGCACAACCTGTTTTAATGGAATTCCATAATTTTTTTATTTTGCTCTGCTACTGTCTACAACAATTTTTTCGAAATGCTAGGCTCGGGCCTCTGCATCAATCGATGCATGCAGACTTTCTTATTATTTTATTAGTAGAGGTCATACAAAGCTTATTACAATTCAAGGGTCACACAAGATCGAAACATGAATAAGACACGAAAAATAAAAAGCAACATGTATCGCCTTTGCGTCAACATGATGCCAGTCTTCTCCAAAATCGCCCCACACTGGCCGTATAAAGCCCGTGCAACCATTTCACCAAAAATACATGGTTTGGCTGTGTCCCTCTAGATGGATATAAGATGACATACGGTCCAGGGGATAGCCACATGTATAACCTGCAAAAATGATTGAGATCTTGCCTTGGTAAAACCAACACCATTTTTCGCATTACTTAGAGTCCATAGTAAATTACACACACCCAATCGAATGTTTGCTTTAACTTTTTTCTCTACCCCACTCAACCAATCGCCGAAAAGATTGGTGATATTTGCAGGTGGAGAAATATTGAAAGTCATATGAATGATGCGCGCCATTACGTCTGTGCAAAAGGGCATTTGATGAAAAGGTGTTGGATTGTTTCATCTTGATCAAAAAAGCAACACTTTTGTGTCCATTCCAATTTATTTTGGCTAAATTATCTTTTGTAAGAATGAACATTCTATTAAGGAACCACATAAAAATTATAATACCTAGTGAAAACTTTATTTTTCAAATGTATTTGCGTTAGTATCTCGTATGGCCATTGATTAGATCAAGGTACATAATTTTTTACCGAAAACACATGTGAAGCACTTATCTTCCATTGAAAGTGATCTTCTTCATCTTTTAACTCAATATGCATGAGGGGCTGAACAAATCATTCCATTTCTGCCCGTCAACACCCCCCGGAAAATAATATTCAAAGGGTTATTTTACATAACATTTACAACCAAAACCCGTTTTTGATGTATAATATTGTATAGAGCAGGATATTAATGAAATGTAGCTAAGAAAGTCATATTTACCTTCCATAAGACCTTTCCAGAAATGCGAATTTGTAGGCTTTGTTGAAGCCTGAGATCGGGTATGGTTATGTAGGTAATTATTTTGTAGTAGTTCTTTCCAATCCCCTTTTTTATTTAGAACTTCAAAAATCCACTTGCTAAGTAAACATCTATTTTTTTATCTCAAGATCATCAAGACCTCCTTGACCTTTAGGTCTACATATGATGTTCCTCTTAGTAAGCCTATGCTTTCTCTTGTGATCATCACTCTGCTAAAAGAATATCGAGCTAAAAAATTCTAGTATTTTTCTTACTCCTATGGGTAAAGCTTATGATAAAGTAAAATGACTTCTTCTTCAACAAGCGATGACGATGAAAGGTTTTGATCCAAGCGTTGCATTTTCCTCTTTTGGAAGTAATATGATGGTACCAACATTTAGATGAAATAGAGGTAGCTATCCCTCTTGGAACTTAACAACCATAGTAGATCATCTTTTATAATCTTTCTGCAATTTTGGTGAAACTCTGTAGGAAACCCATCTGATCATGGAGCTTTATTCTTTTTCATTGACATAATTGCTCAGAAATTGCTGTTGTTAGAATATTATTTTCCTCTATTGTGAACTTCACAATATCTTGAGAAACTGTCTAGGACAACTACCACAAACTTGTTATTTGCTTCCACTAAATATCCTAAGAATCTTCGATTTGACATAACAATTGCCACCCGAAGACAAATCGAATCGATATGTCTTAGTTGGAGTCTCATAAAAAACATAAGTGATGTCGCGGAATCATATAATGGATCATATAAAGACCGTTATCATTTCCCAACCCGTCATGGGCAACCAAAAATAGAACCCTCTTCGATCTCTAAGATAAGTCTTTGTGTCGGTAGACAATTTAAAGTACTCCGTATTTTATTTCCTTGGACATTTCAATGCAGCACATGAATCAGAACATGGTCCCAATTCAACTCGTGAGTAGTTTGTTGCTGAGCTCCTGGCGATACAGATCGATGAGACCGGGGTCTTCCGGCGTCTGTAGCTTTTCCTTGAGTATCTTCCTATAGTTATCGTCTTTGTCTTCCAGAGTTGTCTTCAGCTCAACCTGAAACATACAAAACACTCAATGATAATCAAAATGGAACATGAAAAGGTGCAATAGTTGCCATGTTCTTCATTTATAAGGGTGGGAACAAATGTTCCATATGAATGTCGAGCGTGGGACGAAGAAATTGTCAGCGATTATTGGACAATGCGGAGAGCGCTGGCCACCGACTCTCATGTGCCACATATAGGGTCCACATGTCAAGCTGGACACTTCTATGCCGACTCAAATAACACATTTCATCAATTTTAGATCTTGGTTCTTTTCCGCAAAAAAAAACCCAGTTGACTTGGGTTAAACAAATTATCTGAGTATGCGCATATCCCGAAAAAATCCATTTATAAGCTTCCCAAAATACCCCCAATCGTAATTTGTAACTTTTTTACTCCCAACTTCCAACCATCCTGCATAGATAGATAGACAACCTACCGACTGAAAAACTGAAGTTACATGTGTATCAAAACTTGCACAATATCAATACTGAAAGTTTGGACTAAATGATATCCAATTCTGAGTGGAACAGTTCTAACTGAAAGATGGATTCACATAAGGCCTTGTTTACTTCTCTCGTATTTTTATCCACTAGAGTTTTGGGATATGCGAGAATTTGGTGTTCACCCAATACTCTCCAATCCCCGTAAATACTCTTCCCAAAAAATACTCTACCATGTGGGAGAGTTTTTAATGCAGACAAAAATAAGGAGGATTTGCGGGGATTTGTGGGGATATTTCCGACAAACCCGGTGTAGTAAACAGACTACGGGGATTGGAATAATCCCCTCCATTCCCCGCAAATACACTAGCGAATACGAGAGAAGTAAACAAGGCCAAAGGCATATAGCATACCTGTCTCTGGAACAGTTGGAATTCTTCGGAGCTCAACGAGCCATCGCAGTTTGCGTCTAGAAGATCCATGAGCTCCTTTGCATCTCTGCCCCCTGCACCAAGATCCTCCATCAGGTCAATGAGCTCCTCGACGCTGATCCTCCCATCCCTGTCCTTATCAAGCTGTCGGAAAGCTCGGTTCTTGCGGTCGCCTCCTCCTTGATCACTACCACCAGCTGGTTGGTCGCGAAGGTGCAGAGCTGCCAAGTCTGCTGCAGCCAGCATGATATCCTTGAGCCTTTTAGCCTGCACAACACGTACCCGTTACATTAGAGGAAACAGAAATATGAATCCAAATCCACAATTTGCGTGTAGTGCAAAAGAGAACTAGGACTACTACTATCCAAACCTCAGCGGGATCTGTAAGGCCGCCTTTGTAGAGGGAGTGAGACGCCTCCCCGCCTTCAGCGAACCTGTGCATCTCCTCGGTGCGTATCTGTATCTCCATTAGCGGCCTCATCTTCTTCGCTCCAGGTTCAGTAACGTCGATTGCGACGTGCAAGCTCCGGTACCCATTCTTCTTGGGCCGAGCGATGTAATCCTTTGTCCTTCCCGCCACTTCCTTCCACATGGCCTGGATGACCTCGTGCGTCCTGCGACAGGCCCTCTCCTGTGACGACGCGCCGCCGTCGACGCCGTCCAGTATCACCCGTAGGCCGAGTATGTCGTTCACGTCCTCCGGCCTCCTGCCATCTTTCACCAGCTTCTTCATGGTGCTGAACCTGCTCTTGTACCGCCCCTGCACCGAGACGCTGCGCGCAGTCCGGCTCAGCTCGTCGTCGGCGTTCAGTGCCTGAAGCAGCCGCTCCCTGTAGGCGTCTATCAGGAGCAAGCAGTCGTCTTCCTGGCCGCTCAGCCACTGGTCGACCTGGTCGTAGGCCTGGGGAAACAGGTGCCGGAACGAGAGGTCCTCCAGCTCCAGCGACATGCGACCGGCCCCGACGGCGTGCGCGAGCGGGGCGTATATCTTCATGACCTCCAGAGCCTTCACCCTCTGCTGGTGCCTGGGGAGGTACTCGTGGAGGTGCCTCATCATGTCCAGCTTGACCGCGAGCTCCAGGATCACCGCCCGGATGTCGTAGCTCGACAGGACGAGCTTCCGCAACGCGCTCGCGCATTCCTCGTCGTCCAGTAGGTCGACCTCCGTTATTGGAGCGTGCTCAAGCCGTAGGCTCTCCCGCAGCAGCTGGGCTGTGCCCGCCCCGATCTGAGCTTCTACGTCCCCGATGCTTACGGCGCCTGCGTCCACGGCTTCCCTCAGCATGCCGGCCGAAATTACTTCGGCGTCCATCTGCACCGTCACGCATCAGTAATTCAGAAGATGTGTTTGGTTGGTCAAGGGGGGACGGTACGCACCTGCAGGTCCGCGAGGGAGGCGGCGACGGCGAGTGCCTGGGCCTGGGCACGTTGGCCGAGGGCTGGCAGGGCCAGCTTGAGCGCGCGGAAGAGCATGCGCGACGACGAGGACGTCGCGAGGCCGTCCCCCATCCGCTCCGACAGCTCGTTGAACACGCCTAGAAGCTCCGCCACCAGCTGACCTCCGCTCGCCGACCGAGCCGCAGCCGCACTCGGGCCATCGATACCACCCCTCACAGACTTCTCCATCGCCTCGGCGGTGCTCGCCATGGTGTCTGCAACGATCTGGATCTCCTCTCCTCTGTCCACTCTGCCTTTGCTAGCCCTGTTCCTCGTCTGCCAGCCTACATTTGTTCATAACTTCAGCCTGCACGGGAGATCATACCGAGGAGAATCGGATCGAATAGAAAAATACATTGTACAGATCGCTCAACACGTGCTCGGAAGCAGAACGTGAATGTACACTGCATACGTCAGTTGGTTCGTGCCTTTGTTTTTTGGTTTCCTGTGTAGACTACGTACTCGCGATACTCGAGTTCGACGCGAATCATGAGTCAACATTGCGTAGTGTTAACGGGATCAATTCACCACACAATTCGAACTAACTTGGTTCAGACCATGGTACTGTATTTGTTTCTTTCTCGTGTTCTCGGTCGGGTTTGAAAGATAGTAGGAGTACATGGTAACTAGACGAATAAGCGCGTTTCGCCGCGCCACCTACACGGTGTTGTTGCACGGGGTGGCAGTGGAGGTACACTCTTAGCAACTTTGATCTAGGTTGCAGCCAGATTTAACTTGGCCGTTTATTTCATATGAACACATGATGGATTATAGTGGTGTGAGATAATTCTGCTTTTTTAGGACAACAAATAGGAATCTGGAGCTATATTACCATATGCATTTTACTTTAACCCAAGAAATATAAATGTGATGTCCGCACATTGATAAGCAAGTTTAAATTAGAATCATAGTAAAAACGGAGAATACACACAAGAAGCATAAAAAAGAGCTCAATCTTTTTATGTCTGGTAAGTATCCGAGGAGGATCGACTTTTATACTTCCACTCAAAATAAACTAAGAGTGGTAACTAAAAAGTTATGTGGCATCTCTCTGGTGCTCTATTTTTTACTCGTCACTACATTATTATAATTATTCGCTAGGCCTGATATCACATCATTATCGTCAT